>BLSH010434478.1:966831-979479 GCA_018402905.1 Glandirana rugosa
TTTTTTTGTTTTTTTGACTGTTGAGTCCTCCTTGACGACATGATTGATACGTTACAATCATGTCGCTAGAGGGGGTGATACGGGGGGGGGGTTCTTGTGTGGAAAAAGCCAGTACGGGGAAGTTGTCTTCGCCCGGTTTACCGGCAACATGTATGCCCGGCTTACAGCTTGCCAAAGACAACTTGACCGGCTACGACGAGCTGTAAGCCGGACACACATGATCTGAATTCCAGGGATTGGACATGTATATGATCCCTGTTAAATCTGTCCTCGGTTAATTGGATGGTCGTACAGAAACCTCACACCCTTTAACACAGGGGCATGACCGAAAAAGGTGTGTTCTTGGGGGGGGGGCATAGTGGGGGAGATCGCTGTACTAACATTGCATAGTTAGTACAGCAGTTCCTCCTGAGTTGTCAGTTTTTTTGTTTTTTTTTTTGGTCAGCTCCACTGGGTTGAACGAAAAAAAAAACTAGTAATGTGTACTAGGCTCTCTAGACTGTAGAGCTAGTTGACGGCAGAGACTAACATAAATGTACATTATATATGTAATACACTGTGTAAATTCTCAGCGCTATAAAAGTACCTGTAATAAATGTTCAAAATGCGCAGGGGATCTCCAAACTTTCTAAACAATGGGCCAGTGGGAAGAATACGGCCCCATTGTTAGTGGCAGTGGAAGGAAGAGAGTGCCCTGTACCAGGAGGAATGTATTTCTTCCAAATGGGAGACCACGCTGGGCTAGCTTCCTATGCTTGAAGTCTTGCTAAGAGTGGTCGCGGGGGCTTGCCCCCTCCCAGTGCGTCTAGCTGACTGGGTGTAGAGGAGATGATAGGCCCTTTTGTGGGGCTGCTGCCTCTGGAAATGGCTGGGAGACAGTTTCCACGCTTGGATCCGAGGGTGAAAGGAAGGAGCGCCCAGAGTCACAGATAAAAAAAAAGATATTTTATTTTGCTTGTGATGTGTACACTGGAATCGAGCGAACGCATTTCGGGGGATAAGAGACTCCCCCTTCTTCGAGCTGTTAATATCAGATTGCAGTTGTGCGATTACTCGAATGTACCTCACTCCTGTGGTATTTGAATCTAGCGTGGAGCTGGGATCAGTCTAATGTGAGCCACACAATCAGCTGCAGTGGCGCCGAAGCTGCAGCTGATTGTGTGGCTCATGTTAGACTGATCCCAGCTCCACGCTAGATTCAAATACCACAGGAGTGAGGTACATTCGAGTAATCGCACAACTGCAATCGGATATTAACAGCCCTGAAGAAGGGGGGCCTCTTATCCCCCGAAACGCGTTGGCTCGTTTCCAGTGTAATCACAAGCAAAATAAAATGATATTTATTTTTTATCTGCGACTCTGGGCGCTCCTTCCTTTCACCCCCGTACCAGGAGGAAGGAAGATGGTGCCCCGTACCAAACGGAAGGAAGACAGTGCCCCGTACCAGGAGGAAGGAAGACAGTACCCCGTACCAGGAGGAAGGAAGACAGTGCCCCTTATCAGTGGAAGGAAGAGTGCCCCAAGGGCCAGATAAAGGCCAGCAAAGGGCCACATCTGTCCTGTGGGCCGCAGTTTGGAGACCCTTGGTATTGTGCAGTGATGACGAACCTTGGCATCCCAGATGTTTTGAAACGACTTTTCCCATGATGCTCATGCACTCTGCAGTGTTGTTGCGCATCATGGTAAAATGTAGTTCCAAAACATCTGGGGTGCCAAGGTTTGCCATCACTGGTATAGCGCATGGCCACCTTTAGAAGAGCATTCCATTACATATATTAACATAAAAAGGCTCCTACAGGGCAAGCAAGAATGATGAAGCAACCCGCAGGTCATTGATTGGCACTACCCAACGTGAACATACAACAAACTGCAGCATCTGAGTTGTCTTGACTATATTATAGAGCCCAGGGCTTGTTCAGTGACAGTGAGCAGTATAACTGGGGATAACTGCAATCTGATTGCTAAAGAATCCAACATAGGCTTGCTTTAGCCAGCAGCAATGAATGAAATTGGAGCAGCACTGGCCAGGAGATCTAATGACGGCCAAGCCCAGAGGCTGACAGTGTGTATGTTTAATGATATAGGGACAGGAGATCTTTGCCCTTTCCAATACTCATTCATTCGTCACTACACCCAAATTACACAATGCCTGTGACAGTGACACTCCCTGCATACACCTGCCGGAGCTCTCCTCCTTCCGCCTTCACTCTATGACCTCATCAGGGCCCCCAGGCCCGGATCCCATCAAGGTGATCCCTGGCATCCTCTGAGGGCCGCCCGTCCTCTAGTCAGGGTGACCCGGCTGCTGAGGCGGCGGCCTGCCATTGCTGGAGGTGTCCCTCCTCCCCGCTCAGGCCTTGTACCTGCAGGTGCTCCTGGAAGCGGATGGGTAATATCTGAGCCATGGCGGTTCCTAGCTCTTCTTCTGCCTCCTTCCTCTGTGGTGTTTCTCCTCCTCCCGCTGCTGCCTGTGTCCGGCTCGCTGTGAGGACCGATAAAAAGCGATGTCTTGGCTGCGCCGCCTGTCAGGGAGAGAGAGCTCGTCCTCCGGCTGCTCCTAGCTGTCTCTCTCGGGCAGGAACCGCAATGGCGGAAACGGGAGAGCTGCCTCTGCAATCCGGAACGACAGCTTCACCCTCACTCTGCGCCCCGCCCCCTCACCGCGGACGGATCCCGCCTGACCTGAGCTCCGACGCCCGGCGGAAGGATACCACGTTCTTTCCTGAGATTACTCCGCTCTGCGGCCTACGTTCTGCCTGCGGCTGCTCAATTGCGGCTCAGTTTCAGCAGTTTGCTACAAGCAGCGAGTCAGTGTGACTTGGCTCTGATGAAGGGGCTGAGCTCGGCGTCCGGGATTCTTTTTTTTCCTCCTTCCTTTTTAATTTTGCCACATCATGCGACTCGATGACGTGATGTCATTTCCGGAAATTCTGTACCTTGGCCTTGGAGCCCTGGTCACATGACGAGGGATGCTGCCTGATGCTGGGAGGCAGTCAGTGATGATAGCTGTCAGCAGCCACCTGCACAGCGGGGAAGCCACCTTCCTATATGGGACTGGACTGTGATGAGCAAGGCTGAGGAACGATCGCTGCTTCCCACTCATCATCAGGACACTTCTATTAGCAGGGAGATGTGTCAGGCTGGATTACTGCTACACAGTACCCCCTCCTCCTCCATCAGCATCCTCAGTCCAATCCGGTCACCTTGGCTAAGGTCATACACATGACAGCAAGAACCTTCCCAGGATGGAATCCTGTTACAGATCCATCATGCTAAATGGGAACCATGAACAAGCGCCTAAGGTCTCATGCAGGCAGAAAAAGATGCAGCTGTTATCCCTGGTGCACGCTATTAATCGCACTGCATTCTAGTGTGGTGCGATTTGAGCCTATTAAATTTGAATGGGATCAGATCACACCGTAGTGCACTACTTTAGGAAACTCACTGCAACCGGATCGCATGGGAGTTTTTGCGACTCAGATTTGGGGACTCGTTAAAGGGGTTGGAAATTCTTGTTTTTTTTTTTAAATAACATACATGTCATACTCACCTCCAATGTGCAAGGGGGAGTGGCCCCGATCTTCTTTTTCTGGGGTCCCCAGTGGCACTCCTGGCTCCTCCTTGTATCAAATGCCCCTACAGCAGTGGTTTTCAACTCCGGTCCTCGGGACCCCCCAACAGGCCAGGTTTGCAGGATAACTGAAATACATCACAGGTGATATCATTTGCTGCTCAGAGATTGCAGTATTCTAGTCTGCATCTCCCCAAGGTAATACTTAAAATCTGGCCTGTTAGTGGGTCCCAAGGACCGGAGTTGAGAACCACTGCCCTACAGGGAAGCGCATTCCCTGGGGGGCACCTGTGCGGGCGTGCTACCATGTCCTGTTGCTGTGTCCATTGACACAGACAGCAGGACTCGACCCCAGCACCCGTGTCATTGGAGTTGATTGACAGCAGCGGGAGCCAAAGGCTGCGCAGCTATCAATCTATCCAGTGAGGACCCAAGACACCGGCTGGAAAGATTGGGCTCAGGTAAGTAAAAGGGGGGCTGCTCATTACAGAAGGTTTTTCACCTTAATGCATAGAATGCATTAAGGTGAAAAACCTTGAGGGTTTACAACCCCTTTAACATTGGACTGACACCCGCTGCAGATCGCAAGGACAGTGCACGCCAGTGGCGTAACTAGAGCCTTCAGGACCCAGGTGCAAGAAATCATGTAGGGCCCCCTTAAAGCGGAGTTCCACCCAAAAGTGGAACTTCCACTTTAAGTGTAGGTGACCCCCTAACATGCCACAATTGGCATGTCATTTTTTTTTGGGGCAGGGTCCCAACTCCACTTCCTCTCCTGGAGCCACGGAGCTGGAAGGAAGTTCACCTCTCCCCCCTTCCCTCCCAGCGATCTTCTGGGACACATCACAGGTCCCTGAAGATCGCCTGACCATTCGCAGCGCGACTCGCGTGTGCGCAACCAGCCATGAAGCCAGCCCCGGATGCCCACACTTGCTATGCCGGCACCACAAGGGGCAGAGGAGCGATGCATCAGGCGGCTGCATCGCTGGACTGTGGGATAGGTGAGTAGCCATTTATTAAAAGTCAGCAGCTACACTTGTAGCTGCTGACTTTTAAATGGGTGGAACTCCACTTTAACCCCCGGCTAGGGCCCTTCCCTCTGAGCCCCATGGCTGAACGCCAGGGTCTGGTCGCAAGTGTGACTTGCGACCCTGGTAGTTCTGCCACTGTTGTCAGTAGCTTTTTGTTTTATTTTTTCTACCATTTTTTATTTTTTACAATATTATTTTTTTAGGAGCCCGTTGGGGGGGGCTTTGGTGAGATATCAGGAATCTAAACAGACCTCTGATGTTTCACCTTTGAGACAGAGAAGGGAGATTGAGGACACAGCCTTCAATCTCCATCTCTGCAGCCTCAGCTGCACAGAATGAATAGATGGGGATAGCTCTGTACAGAGGCTTTCCGTTCATTCACAAACTGAAGCATAGTAAATACAGTTTCAGTTATAAATGGACAGAGTCAGTGATCAGTATGGATCACTGACTCTCCATTCAGAAAAGGCTTCATCATGATGACAGATACCCTGCAACAGCCAGCGGGAGGGGGGAACCCTGCCGTGATGTGAGGGGGGCCAGGAGAGGGCAGAGGGGCCATAAAAAAGCACAGGGGGGCTGGAGAGCACACCGGGGGGCAGCAGATAGAAGCTGCATAGGAGGAGCAGCGAGAGTGGCGGCTTCTCGAGGAACTGATTTCTCCATTTCCCCCCTGCTTCTCCTCGAACAGGCATTCAGCTGCTACAAGAGGAAATTGGAAAGATCATCTCCTCTATATCAGTGTTTCTCAATATTTTTCCAGTCACGGTGCAACATATTGCTTCTTCACTGCCTGTCAAATGCCTCTGAAAAGCGATTGAAGCCTTGATCACTTTTCAGAGGAACAATATTTTCTTGTTGCTAATATGAATAAGCCGTTAAAAAAAATCACTTCTGATTGTACAGAAATAGGGGGTCAGGATTAAAAGTAATGTGCATATATGTACGCACATATGTATACACATATATAAACAAACGTGCATAAACACACACAAATATAAGTATACACACACACACACACATATATATAAACACACACACACGCAAACATATATAAACACACACACACATATGCATGCAGACATACTAACACAAATGGCCTTTTCAAAAATCCGCAGCACTGTACCTTCACTCTCCCTGCCAAGTACTGCAATGTAGGGGGAAGCAGAGAGCACACACTGTACAAGACACCTCTCTCTTGCCTTCACTTTCTCCCACAATGCTGAGTTACAGTTCGGCTGAGAATCGGGGAGCTCGGTCCCATATGCAGCCACCCCCGCCGCTCTATTCAGGCATACAGGGGGGGCGCAAATGTGACCCCTGTAGGTCCGCCCCTGGTGCACATAGATCGAGGGTTTCCCGCACCACGTTCTAGTGTGAACGGGTTGAGATGGCCTGTATATTTTTTGTTTAAAGGCTAGGTTCACACATGTTCAATGCAAATTTCCAAAGCAGCTGTTCAGCTGCGATTTAGATGCTAATTTTTGGAGCCTGTGGCCACCAGCGTCTTTGACAGGTGGTGTATGGGAGTGGGCCGGGAAGCTGGCCACCGTGTCCTTAACAACGGATGGCTCATCGGCTGACAGCTAAATGTAAATAAAAATACATTGCCGGCAATAAAAAGATTGTAAAAAAAAACATTTCCGGCAATAAAAAAAAAATTGTAAAAAAAACATTTCCGGCAATGGATTTTAAGGGGAACACCCACACCAAAGTATAGAAAATAAAAATGGCATGGAGCACCCCCCCCCCAAATCTATACCAGATCCTTATCCGAGCATGCAGCCTGGCAGGCCAGGAAAGGGGAGCGAGTGTGCCCTCCCTACTGAACTATACCAAGCCACAAGGGGACCCGCCGATCCCACCCCTCACCCTTTGTGAATGAGTATGGGGTATGCTACATCACTTCAAGCTGGCCCCTGTTGCAAATATAGCTATATAAAATATTAAAAATAAGTACCTATACTGTTAAAAATCCAGTATTACACTGGGAGTGATTTACTATAGCGCTGGCCGCTACTTTGCGGCAAAATTGCAGAGATCGCTGTAAATAGCGCTAAAATGCTGCAAATCGCGGTAAATAGTGCTAAACTGTTATTCACAATAGCACCGGTGGCAAAATACTCTCAAACTCACATTTACTATAGCGCCCAGGCAACAGATAGCGCCCAAATCCTTACTCTAGTCAGGTACTGAAGATGTGTACATGAAAATAATGTTTATATCATGATATAATCACCTAAATTGTACTAAACTACTGTATGTGGTATATTGTTTAAAGATAATCTGCTTTTAAACTGTGTGAGAAAGTGATTTCTACACTGAAATATCTTTAAAAGTCTGAGAAGAGATAAATTCCCTGTCTCTTTACCATAGGCGTGCGCACAGGGTGTGCTTGGACACACCCTAATCATCCAGTGTGGAGCAGATTCCCCCTGTTTAGATCCCTGATATTTCACCAAAGCCCCCTAATGGGGCTCCAAAAAAATTGTAAAAATTAAACGAAATTTAAATTGCAAAAATAATATATAACAAATGTACTACTGACACCAATCTCTGCCCTACTGACATCATCCACTGCTCTATATATAAACTCACACACGTGTGTGTGTGTGTTTGAGCTTTGGGGTGCACACCCTAATGCAATAGGCTGCACACACCTATGCTCTTTACAACTAGGTGCACATCACAGCTGAGCATGCTCAGACATGAAATTACTCTAATTTTAACTCCCATGGAGTATTTACATGGCGCTATAATAAATACCACAATGAGCACTGGTTTAAAGAGTTTTTTGGGAGTCAAAATTGGAGTTATGTAGCCCAATGCAAGTTTCAGCCATTCATTCTAATGGTATAATTGTAATTTCCCCAAAGAAATCATTTTCATGTTGAAATGAAATGCATCTTTCTCTCAAAGAAATTGTCCTTGCAAAAAATGTTGCTTCTTCATCGTTTATTTTGTTTTTTAAGAATGCTAGAATGTGTAATGTTTTCATGTTTTGGTTAAAATATTTTTGTCTCTGTCACTTTCACTTGTTGATGTCCATCTCACAAAAAATATTTCCCCAAACTCACACAGGTGTCTTTACAAACCACAAACAATACCGTTGCTTATGGAAATTTAAAATTAGTCACTTTTTTTATTTACAAATGATCTTAATTTGATCCCAAAAAATGTGACGTGTACAAACATCCAAAAAAATAAAAATGTCATTCCCAAAAATCAGAGGGTAACACACCAAGAACTCACACACCAAGAACCACGTAACATCACAGATTAAATTAAGAAGAATAACTCCTGACTAATGTAATTCCACCACCTAGATGTCCACAGAAATGCAGTATACAGGTGTAGGAGGGTTACATGTATAAACAGTTTAGTGTCTCACAAGGTAAGACAACTGCCACTTTATGTAGAGATGTTGTTTGTTCTCCCAATGTTGTTAAACATAACTTCTGACTCAGGGCCTTACCTAAATTATGTCTAAATGTAGTATTTATGTCTAGGAAGGTTCCACCACCATTGCAAATCTTGCCAGATACACTATCTAGCCAAAAGTATTGGGACACCTGCCTTTACACACACATGAACTTTAATGGCAGCCCAGTCAAGTTCCTCCACCCCAACCTCCCTCGTCCATGTCTTTATGGATTTTGCTTTCTGCACTGGTGCGCAGTCATGTTGCAACAGGGAGGGGCCATTCCCAAACTGTTCCCCCCAAGTTGGGAGCATAAAATTGTCCAAAATGTCTTGGTATGCCGAAGCCTTAAGAGTTCTCTTCACTGGAACTAAGAGGTCAAGCCCAACCCCACATCATAATCCCCCTCCACCAAATGATTTGGACCAGTGCACAAATCAAGGTCCATAAAGACATGGATGAGCGAGTTTGGGGTGGAGAAACTTGACTGGCTTGCACAGAGTCCTGACTTCAACCAGATAGAACACCTTTTGGCTGAATTAGAGCAGAGACTGCAAGCCTGGCCTTCTCATCCAACTTTAGTGCCTGACCTCACAAATGCGCTTCTGGAAGAATGGCCAAACATTCCCATAGACACACTACTAAACCTTGTGGACAGCCTTCCCAGAAGAGTTGAAGCCGTTAGGCTGGATTCACACCTATGCATTTTTAGTGCTTTTTGCATTTTTCAGATTTGCAATACAGAACGTGTTCCATTGGCTTATCATTGGCCCCCCATTTGGTGAAACCTATTCACCTAAAAAAATGTGCCAAAAAACACAGTACACAGGTTTTTAAAGTATTTTATTAAAGGCAGCTCCAGCGTATCTTCCGATTTCTTCTCCCCTCTCCAGCATCTTCTTTATTCTGCTCTTTTGCTAGGTCTTCTTTCTTCTGAGGGGTCTGCCTTCTTCTGCCGGTTCTACTCCCCCTCCGTGCTGTCTTTTGCGGGGTCTTCTCTCTTCTGCTCTTTTGCGACGTCTTCTCCCTCTGTTCTTCCTCCGATGTTGCCTCAACGTGCTTTCCCAATATAATACTGGGTTCGCTGCGTGCATTGACATATAAAGCCAAGGGGCGGGGCCACCCAGTGACACCCGGAGACCCCGGACCAATCGTTGGCAGTGAAGTCACAAGGGGTGGGGTCTCTGAATGACGTCATCCATCCCATCGCATCATTGGAGGAATCTTCAGCGGGTCAGCGGCGGGGGAAGGAGAAGACTGGAGAATGAAGAAGCAGGGGAAGAAGAAGCCAGAGAAAGAAGGAGAAGACCAGAGTATGGAAGAAACCGGAGGAAGAAGGAGAAGACCAGGGGAAGAAGCGGAGAAAGAGAAAAGTTTTTTTAATAAAGAACTTGTGAAAAACTGGCTACTATCTTTTGTCACACTACACTACTTTTTTTGGTGAATGGGTAGGGGTACGATGTACCCCATACTCATTCACATGGGGGGGGCGGGATCTGGGGGGCCCCCTTGTTAAAGGGGCTTCCAGATTCCGATAAGCTCCCCACCCGCAGGCCCCGACAACCACAGCCCAGGGTTGTCGGGAAGAGGCCCTTGTCCCCATTAACATGGGAACAAGGTGCTTTGGGGCACAGAGCCCCCCCCTGCCCCAAAGCACCCACCCCCCCATGTTAAGGGCATGTGGCCTTGTGTGATTCAGGAGGGGGGGCACTCGCTCACCCCCCCCATCCTGTCCGGCCAGGTTCGGATAAGGGTCTGGTATGGATTTTTTTTCAAATTTTCACATGGAGTTCCGAAGGGCCTGGTGTGGACTTGGGGGAGGGAACCCTACACTGTTTTTTTTTCATTGATTTTTTTTTATCTATATTGCCGGGAGCCTGCAATGCATTACAGCCGCGAGCAAGTTTAAATTACTTTTTTTCCTTGAGAAATGTCATTTTGCTGTGGCACTGTTCTAAACATCACACAGATGCAACACTTTAGACCCCTTTCACACTGAGGCGTTTTATAGGCATTTTAGCACTAGAAATCGCCTCTAAATCACACCTGAAAACTGCCTCAAAACTCCTGCCCATTCTTCTCCGTGTGACTTTTCACACTGGGGTGATGCGCTTGCGGGACATTCACAGAAGTCCTGCAAGCAGCATATTTGGGGTGATGCAGGAGCTGTGTATACACCACCCTGCCCATTGAAATGAATGGGTACTGCTGCTGAAGCGCCAGCACAGCACTTCGGCACCGGCGCTTTTAACCCCCCGCGCTCCCGTATCAAAAGCGTCGCTGCTTTGCCGGTAAACCGTTGCTAGAACGAACAGGGTTTTACCGCGGCTGCGCTGCACGGGATAGCAGTGTGAAAGTGGCCTTACAAGCAGACTATGGGTACCCCCAAGCACAATATTTCAATATTTAAAGGAATTTTTTATTTTTATTGTTTCAATGCAATCATCATTAAAATCACTGCTCCTTTAAAAACTATAGTTTTAAAAACTTTTTTTGCTATTGATACATTTCCCCCAGGGCAGTACCCAGGTCCCCATACACTTTTTATGGCCAATAACTTGCATACAAGCTTTCAATAAGGACTTGGAATTTTGCAGGTTCGAATCCCATTGGTGGCCACAATTACCGCATATGTGAGCTGACGGGCATTTCGCCGGCAATAGCGCTCTGTTCCTGCGCCCAGTTTCAGAGAGTTGAAGTCTTAATTGCCTTTAATTGGGCGCTATTTTCAGGCACTGCTGGAGTACATTTTGGCGATATAGTAAATTACCCCCAGTGTCTCACCCTGCTCTGCAAATGCTCAGTTGCTCTCCATTTTTAGGCACTGCCATGTTTGTAGAGGCCGATCTGCTGACAGTCTTAAAGCGGAATTAAACCCTCCTATCCTTTATACAGCCAAAGAAGCTGCTTCTGTGTGATCTGCAACTGCCATGGTGCTGCACATGTGATCAGTTATGACACCAGCCATTTGATGGTTTGGCTGGGGAAACAAGCAAATGTGACCGTTAGCAATCCCAGCATTCCAGGAATGTAACTGTTTTTTTAAAATGTTAAATCAATGGGTTTAGTTCCGCTTGATGATTTATTGCTGTTCAGGGGCTCTGGGCTTCAGCAAAATGGCAGCCTCCAACAGGAAGAAACAAGAGCAATGCTAGAGGCAATTTCCAGCACACACTAATGTTGGTAGCGTAATTATTAATGTGGGATGTATGTTCCTTGCTAAAGGCCATATTTTTTATCAAGTTGTTATTGGTAAAGTTCCACTTCAAATAGTTTGTTTGGGCCAAGGTGGCCCAAGAAAAAATATTTCCATGCCAGGGCAGTCTGGGCACTGGGGCTGCTGTAATATACTGCAGTAGCCTTAGCACTTTGGTTACAAAGTGTGGGATATTTTACTACTGCTATCGTAGTATTATTTTGCCTCATGGGCTGGCAAAGTAAGGTCAGAAAGATGTATCCTCCATAGACCAGGGATTTATACTGCTGTTACAGCAATTGTCTGGACAGCAGCCTCTTTAGGCCAGTACTGTTGTTTCTTCTCAGGCTGCTGTCCAGTGAGTCCCCACTTTATATTGGGTTAATTAAACCCATTTTTCACTCCTCACCATACAGCACTAATGTGCATCCTTAAAATGAATTGGCATTTTTTTTTTCTGTTGACGTACCTGATTTATACCTATATCTAATATCTATCTATATCTATATCGTCGCAGCGCCGTACGTCATTTCCAGTTTTGCATTGGCTCCTGGGAGATCTTGGTCAGCTTGGCATGGCACTGCTGCCGTTTTGCATAGACTTCTATGGAAAATCTCGGTCAGCTTGCCATGCCAAGCTGACAAAAATTGCACTGCGCTGCACATGCGCGAGATTGGCAAGTGCATGCTGGGTAGCCAGCATGCACAGAACCCAGGAAGAAGGACACTGCGGCTTCAGATTCCCACACTGGAGATGGTCATGCTTCACAAAGTAAGAAAACTATGCTGCACAAATAGAAAACTGGGCATAGTTTACAGCATACATTTGTTACATTGCACGAGGGGTATTTTTACTTTAAAAGTAATATTTCAGCCGGAACTCTGCTTTAAGGACTTCGTATATCTCTTGTCACAGTATCTCTCTTTGTTGCCCATAGAACCCCAGGTTTGCATTGGGGGCCCTCTATACAATGTACTGAATGTATCCTTTAATGGGGTTTTATCCTCAAACTGCAGCACAGCGGCGGCTGGTGTGGGAGGGGCGCTGGGGCGCCGCCTCCCCGCCGGCAAAAGACGAGAAAAAAAAAAAAAAAAAGTCAACCCCGCCCACCTACAGGTGGCGCCGGTACATTGACTTTCTTTTTTTTTTTTTCTTTCGGCTCCTTGGCTGTCACATGACAGGCCAAGTAAGTGAGCCTATTGGTCGGCCATTCACGCCTATGCATGTGCGCTTCTTCCTGCGGCCATGCATAGGCTGATTGGCTGCCCTGAGCCTCCGCTCAGGGTGATTGGATGAGGGGCCGGGGGCGGGTCACTGTGGCAGCGGAGGTGACTTCCGCTCCCACAGAGACCATGACCGCCCGGGGACGACGAGGGGGGGGACAGCCGCTCTCGCATGCCGAACTCTGCAGACCCAGCGCGCTCTCGCA
>BLSH010434478.1:1029807-1083197 GCA_018402905.1 Glandirana rugosa
TCTAAGTAATAGGGTCACTGTTTTTTTCCTAACTACCTCCCAGTCATTTTTCCCCATTTCCCT
This sequence comes from Glandirana rugosa, assembly GCA_018402905.1. Taxonomy (NCBI): domain Eukaryota; kingdom Metazoa; phylum Chordata; class Amphibia; order Anura; family Ranidae; genus Glandirana; species Glandirana rugosa. Next base: position 1,029,871 of record BLSH010434478.1, read on the forward strand.
ATCTACCAAAATCTGTAGTAATATGTTGGTTAATTTGATACATTTCCTTCAGTAGATATTCCACAATATGTACATAAACTTCATGGGTGCCAATAATGGTGAGCAGGACTGTATATATAAACAAAAAAAAAAGTTCAGAACGGATTAACCCAATTTACATTGAACTCTATGGGAAAATTTGCACCGGTTCACAACCAATTCAGTTCGTGACCAGAGTCGTTTTACAAATTAAGTTAGTGAACCAAGGTACCACTGTTATATGAGGCTAAATGAAAAACACTTTAAATTTGTTTGCAACCGGGCATGCTCTTGGACTACATAGTTGAATAAGAATATTGTATAATTTATGGCCAGCCTAAATGTTTTTCAGCATGGTAAAAAACAGTTGAACTGTTATGGAGCAAAATCCAAACCATCTATCCCTTTACCCCTTTTTACTGACCCTCCATCAATCCTTTTTTTGTCACTGGGATAATGAATCTTAATGGGCTTCTGCCCTCAAATCACATTGAGGAGCTTCTGCCCTTGAATAACATTTGTTGATCCCCCAATTAGCTCTAATAATCAAAAGACACTATATTTTATCTTTGTACCTTTGTTTATTGTTGTTACTGATGGGGGTTTTTAGAACCTCTTGTAACCTTATAAAGATTGCATTTTCTGTAAAACGAAATAAAAAATATTGCAAATACTCAAAATACTTACAGCTGATGAAGGGTGGATGTGTACCACACTGCCATTTCCATCCATTGTGCAGAACGTTCTTCCTACTGACCTATAAAAGCAAAATGTTTTCACAATATAAAAAGGAAATAAAAAATGGCAAAAAAAAAACCACAACCAGAAATCACCTTTCCCTTATCTAACTGCAGAAAACCAATATCAAATTGGTTGATATGGGCCACAATAGTCTAGCCATTGTCATTGTTCCCAATGGCCTACTAAGCAAGTTGGATAGCTAAAATGAAAAAGCATTCACTATAATAATTTAAAATATGCATTTATTACACAGAAATCAGAATGAGCTTTTTACATCCTGAATTCAGTTTTTTGGTCAAGATAATTTTTCATTGATTTATACAGAGAGATCAAGAAATAGATTTCATAGAGCAAGAACATAGTCTAATACACCACACACAGATCACATCACGACATAGACAACCTTATTTTCTGTTTACAGCATTGCATGAAAACAAGATTATCAAATAACAGTCCTCTCTTATATGGGTCATAGAAACATAACTACCGGTACCATTACATAGACAAAACATTGAAAAAAAAAAAGACAAACATAGAAATAACACCCTACTGTTGTCACACAGCCGAGAACTAATACCCATAAGCATCCTATTTAGTCAACATTATACTATTTAAGACCCATTCATTTCCTTGCAGGCCGCAGTTGTAGTAAAATGAATCCAAGTAGCTTTTTTGAATTGGTCATAACAGTCCTGCATTTTAAATATCCATTCCTTAAACTCCATAGTGTCTTGGACTTTAGTGAGCCATTCTTTCAATGTTGGGGCTCTGCTTTGTTTGCACAATAATGGGATCAGGCTTTGGCAGTATTTAAAAAAATAGGAGGAACTGGAGACCTCTTGGGCCTCATACACACGGGCGTTTTTTGATGCCGGTGTTTTTTGCAGCTCTCCATGTTAGTCAATGGCCCCATAAAAACGCTGATGTTTTTGAGCTGTAGATGGCGTTGGCGAGCTGAAACTAGAACCCACAGCCAGTGTGTTCTGAGGCTGTAATGTCTTGATGCCGACGCCGCAAGACGCCAACTAACGCCGTACCGGCGTTTTTTGACGTCGTTTGTAGGTTGAAAAATAGCAGAGGGATGATTTTTTTTTTTAAAAAACGCCTATTGACGCCAACGCTCACTAACGCCGATGCATAAAATGCCGAAAAACGCAGATTTTTTTTCCTTGACGTCGGGCCCGACGTTTTATTTTTTTAGAAACGTCCGTGTGTATGAGGCTTGAAGTTTCAGAACAACATCAGAGTGGCATGAAACAGGACTACAAGGGGGTAATCTTGGAGGTTACGTTGTAAAGCTTTTGCCATCAACTCTCTCATCTCTTGCTAGAGGGGTCTAATATAAGGACACTCCCACCACAGATGTAAAAATGTATCCAGTTGACCACTACCCCTCCAAAATCCTTCATCAACTAAAGGATATACCAGAGCCAATTTTGCTGAAAACCTAAACCATCTTGACAACAGCTTATAACAAGACAACTAGGGAGTAGTCACAGAAGCCTGTCTCAAAAGAAACCTATAGCTAGCTGTAAGGGGTCTCAGAGCAGGGCCACGCTTCTTATCCATTATCTTGAAAGATTTAAACTACTCTAAAAGACAAGCAGTTGGGTATGTCTCCACATATTCAGGAAGGAAGGTCCCAACTCCCCTCACAGGGACTGCAAGGTTCTCAAACTAAACCTTTCAGAAAGTGGAATCTAACCTCCCTGATCCTTTGCAGCTGCTAAAGAAAGCCATGCATTCCCTAGGAGTGAACACTGGGTGGTAATAGTGGAGAGGGGGATGGGACCAATACACCACCTTTATTAGCTTAATCTCAAACCCTTATAGCAGCCAACTATAGCGGTGATGTATAATCATAAAACGGCAGAGTGACCAGGAGGATTATTGGAAGAGTCCACTGGATTATTACCCACTGCTTTCTTGACTCTTGTGATGAAGGTCCATACCGGATGGTAAGAGGCTGGGTGATGGTGGTAGCTTCTCACGTGGTTGGGCTGTATTGCATTTCCATTATATTTTGTGGACTGCTCCAGTGATCTTTGCCGATATGGACTTTTTATTATAGATTTTATAAACGTTTAGCGCTGTGCCCTCTACCTATATGCTTCTGTGTTGATATCCAACAATACTGTGCTGGCGGCTTTACCATAGGGATTATTAATTTATATTAAGCGCAGGAATTTCACTTTATATTATATGTTATAATCAAAGAAGCCACTAAAGCACTTTAAGCAGCATGTGCTAGGTTCCTTCCAGTAAGCATTTTTTCCAGAGTAATCCAAAGCTTTTTCCCAAACCCCACATTCCAGTCTACAATACAAGCCAGGCCATTAGCTTTATAGTATAAATTAACATCATGGAGGCCTAAGGCCACCCCCCATTGACTGACAGAGTAGTGTGTAGGATAACCTATATTTCTTGCCCCCCATATGAACGTCAAATATACAAAACAAATCTCAAGAAAGTACAATTTAGGAATATATCTCGGAAGCATTTGAAGGCAGAATAAAAATATAAGCAGAATATTTACTTTAAAGATGTTAAGCCTCCCTAACCCTGTAAAATGAATCTTATTCCAACCTTCTAGATTCTTTTTAACTTTCTGCAGGAGACTTGGAAAATATGATGAGTACAGCTGCTCCAGTTTGGCTGTTAACAAAATACCAAAATAAGCTATATAGTGGTCTTTCCAAAAAGGGGAAGGAGCTTTCTAAGGCTAATTTCCCACTGGGATGGGCAGGGCATTAGCGATAAAAGCGCCGCTATTCGGGCGGCAGCAGGGCGCTGTTAACCCTGTTTAAGTACTGTAATGGGTCAAGTGCCGGTGTGCAACGCTTCCGAAGCAGTTTTAAGCTGATTCGGAGGTGCTGCCCATTAATTTCAATGGGCAGGGGCGGTGGAGGAGCGGTGTATGCATCACTCCCACACTGCCCCAAAGTTTTTTTTCCTGTCCTGCAAGCGCACCGCCCCAGTGTGAAAACACTCGGGCTTTCACCCTGGGGTGGATTAGGAGGCAATTTAGAGGCGCTTTACAGGTGCTATATTTAGGGCAAAACGCCTGTAAAGCACCTCAGTGTGAAAGGAGTCTAAAATTTGCTTCTCTTAGTTTTAAAAGTAGACAACCCTTGAAATCTATCCAATTCTACCACAGTATTGAGCCCAGGGAGACCTGACGTTTAGTAACAAAAAAGGCATCGTCTGCAAAAGCTGCCAGTTTATGCAATACCGATCCTACTTGAATACCTTCAATAACACTATACCTAATTTTTACAGCGTTACACAAAAAAACCCCCCAAAAAACAAATGGTGATAAGCAGTAAGCAGTTATCTTCTCATTGACAGGCCCAATGACATAAGCTAATGTGCAATCAATAACTGGTCATTTGCATAAAAGTTGTGTGAAAGGAAAAATGTATGCAATGCCTATAGCAACCAAATAACAACCTTTAATTGCTACTGGCAATGCAGGCACTTTCCTTCTAGGACATGTTTCTTTTATAATAAACAGAGAGTATCTGACTTACCTTCTGGCAACATTGGAAAAGAAACCAGCACAAAGGCAATGTGTGATCATTTCATTCCTAGGGAGGTCAATCCTTTCAAAGGGAAAGTCCTTCATCTGAATAAACAAACAAGTGCTTTGAGTGATTTATAGATTCATTACATGGGTAAGTCTACAAGCTTTTGACAGTGACTGGATTTTGGGCCCAAAGAAAAGGACAGAGTCTAGATTTACACCTGGCATGTTGGCGTGAGGGGAGGGACTGATAGTTATATTACTGATCTTGATGGAAAAGTCAGGGAGGAGGGCACAAGCGAGGAATATTACTAGCTCAGTTTTAGGAAGATTTTGTTTCAGTTAGTGGTGCGACATCCATGTTGTTAGTAAGTTAGTAAAGCAAGGAGACTGAAGGGGTGTGGTGAGAAGTAGAGAGATAGATTTGGGTGTCATTGGCATAGAGATAGTTTTGGAAGCCTTGGAAAGTTATCAAGTGACCAACAGAGATGTAGACAGAGAAGAGAAGGGGTCCAAGAAAGGAGCCTTGGGAGACCCCCTACAGAAAGAGGATGTGTAGAGGAGGAGCTAGAGTTATAGGTAAAACTAAAGGAGCACTGTGAAAGGAGGAGAAACAGGAAAAAGCAGAATCTTGGAGGCCAAGGGAGTGGATTTTATTGAGAAGGAGCAGGTGGACAACAGGATCAGGCTGAGAGGTCTGAAGAATGGAGTAGTGGCCGCTGGTTTTAGCAGTTCGTAAATCATTACTGAGTTTTAGTAGGGTAGTGTTTGTGATGCGAGCGAAAGCCAAGCTGTAATGGGTCAAGAAGGTTGTTTTCAGTGAGGTAGGAGCTCAAATGGTTGTAGACTAAGCTAAAAGTTTCGATTTGAAAGGGAGAAAGAAGAAAGGTCAAATAATTCAGGTTGGTGGGGTCCAGTGCATGCTTTAGAGGGTTATATTATTATTTAAGAGTGTTATATTATTTAGAAGGGTTCATTAGAGGGCATAATATGACATGAAAAATATATAGTACAATGGGGAACTATTCCACTCCACCTCACTAAGAGGTGCTGACTCCTTCCTGTTCCCTTTCAGGCCTTCCCCGCATGTGGGTTAACCCTTTCGGGTCCAAAGTCCCTGTTATCAGGGTTTGCAGGCTTTTTCCCACTAAAAGTCCCTCTAAGTCTCCAAATTCGGGGTCCTAAATGAGGACTTCTCAATCTAGAGAGTACTGTAAAATCAGTCCTCTTCTCTAAAACCAGGCTACCCAGGAACCCCTCACCCTGCATGAGTAAGAACCCAAGTACTAAAAATGTATTCCCATAGTTCCCCCTAAAGGAATCACAACCCTAATATTGTATATACAGTATATAGTTTTAATGTGCATGCATTCTTTAAAACTATTTTGGTCTGGTATTATTTTTTTCTTACTTTATATACAACTTCTGCGTTACAAACACACAAAAAAAAAAAAAAAAAAACAGATATGTCAAAGGACAGTTAGAGCACAGCAACAGCTGACTCCTTACAGACATGAAGTCTCAACAAAACTTCAGACTTCTGATTCATTCACTTGTGTGTGAAAATGTCAGCTTCAGCTACTGAACTATCTGAGCAAGATATAGGGAGAAAACAGAGAAAGTGAACTTTTAGCTCCATTGCTGGCAGGAGAAAAGCATAAAATATTCATAAGCAAAATGTCAAACACATAAGCAGTATTTATTTATTTATTGTTTTTTGATCAATATACATTCCCTGTTCAGGAGACATTTCAAGTTCAGAACAAATATTTGGAATACACAGGCGTGTCTTAAGAATCCCCTACAGGTAAAAATGAAATAAATCACTTCACAATACATATTATAAGAAACTACAGAACATACCTCTTTAAGTTTATTTGTAATCTCTCTTAGCTGCTTTTCCACACTGAATGCAGTTTTTACAGCTCTCCAGTGAATTGCATTTTTGTGACACCATGAAGCAGGATTATCACTATCAAAGTAAAACCTGTATTAATACTTATACTTATTCAATAAAAAAGAAGCAGTCAGCATTCATAAACTGTTTTAAAACTACACAAATGCAATGCAGAGTGTTATTGGTTGGAAATTAACTCAACATCTTAGCACCTTAAGATAAATGCATTAAAGTGGTAGTAAACCCTTACATATACCCAGTGAAGCGACCAGCCTTGGGTGATATATGGAAATGAAACAAATCCTCCTATATAAGTTGTACCTGTTTATCTACAGCACTCTCTTGTCTACAGTCTTCCAAAACATACATTTTACACAGAATCGCTCAACAGCAGAGAAGCAGGTATCTGATGTCACATACACTGCAGAGCAAGAGCACACAGCTCCATGAAATCTGATAGCTGATTGGAGAGAAGGAAAGGGACACAACCCCCCCCCCCCCCACAACAGGCTTATAGAAAAAAGCACAAAGCTGAGTGTGAGTCACCTGCTGTGTGTTGGGAGGGAAGGCGAACCAACTCCTGAGGTGTGGGCTTACAGTTCTGTTAGTGACTCATGCAGACAAAAGAGAAAAGGAGAGATCAGAGAGGAACCAAAGTTAGTGCTTTGGATTCAGCCTAGTGCACAGTATTATGGAATGTGCTTTGTTCACTTTTCAAGTCTCAGGTTTACAACCACTTTAACTATGAACCCACAATGATACTCAGGCCTACTCACAAAAGGTAGTTGGCTTTGTGATCCAGTCCTTTAAAATTCTGTTTGTGCATTTCTCTCTCAGAATGCTGTTACTGCAGCCTGACAGAGGCAGAACAAACTATTATTGCCCATGAGTGCCAGCCTTTATTGATGATAGTGAAAGTGTAATGTGTATCCATGGTAGAAATTGTAAATCATATATTCAATTCCACATTGTATTTTGATTATTTCTAGCCTGTTGCAATTATTTTCAATGATCTTGAAGTTTGTAAACTTACTTTTTACCAATCCCAATTCTGGGACACATATTCACTATACTCGAAGTAGGCACTGCTGTGTCACAGAATTCACAGAGCCTGCCTTCTGAACTAAAGAGTTTCAAAGAGAAAGATTCCTGAAGGCAGAGACAGTACAGGGATCACTGCTTGCAGGCAGCAAGGTACCATGGGATATGTAGTCTTTGGAAACAAAGTAAACAGCAGAGGAGAAGCTGCATGCAGGGAGTCCAAGAAGTTGTGGAAATAAATGGCCAGCAGACAAACAGCACTCACAACATAATATTTTTCATATTTAAAATTTTTCAAGTAAGCTTTTGGATGGTCAAAATCACTATTGTTTGTATTGCTATTACAATGCTGATGTAAAAAAAAAGAAAGTGTACAATAAGACATGCAGTGCCTTAAAAAAGCACTCATACGCCCTTTCCCCAACCTGGGGGACCTTTCCACCCTTGCCCCCTATCTCCCCCCTCTTTTCCCCTCCCCTTTACCCTCACCTTTCTCCTCTCTTACCCTTGGACTCCTCTTTGAAACAGCATTCCCCCTTTTTTTTCTACTCTCTTTGTATTCAAAAGGTAAAGGATATGAAGAAAAAGGGGAAAATAATCACTCATCTTTATTTATTGTTTGTACTCAATTCCAGACCCCAATCTCTGAGCCTCTAGGTCCAGAATCCTCACATGGGCCCCCTGCCTAGGCCGGAGGGCCCCAACTGATTTTCCAAATTTTGTCATGTTACAACCAAAAACTTTAATATATTTTATTGTGATTTTATAGATAGACCAACACAAAGTGGCACATAATTGTGAAGTGGAAGAAAGAAAAATGATAAATGATTTTCAAATTTTTTTTACAAATAAATATTTGAAAAGTGTGGCGTGCATTTGTATTCCGCCCCATTTACTCCGATACCTCTAATCTAGTGGAACCAATTGCCTTCAGAAGTCATCTAATTGGTAGAGTCCACCTGCGTGTAATTTAATCTCAGTATAAATACAGCTGTTCTGTGAAGCCCTCAGAAGTTTATGAGAACCTTAGTGAACAAACAGCATCATGAAGTCCAAGGAACACAACAGACAGGTCAGGGATAAAGTTGTGGAGAAGTTAAAGCAGAGTTATGTTATAAAAAAAATATCCCAAGCTTTGAACATCTCACAGAGCACTGTTCAATCCATCATCCGAAAATGGAAAGAGTATGGCACAACTGTAAACCTACCAAGACATGGCCGTCCACCTAAACTGACAGGCCAGGCAAGGAGAGCATTCATCAGAGAAGCAGCCAAGAGGCCCATGGTAACTCTGGAGAAGCAACAGAGATCCACAGCTTAGGTGGGAGAATCTTATCCACGTGACAACTATTAGTCATGCACTCCACAAATCTGGCCTTTATGGAAGAGTGGCAAGAAGAAAGCCATTGTTGAAAGAAAGCCATAAGAAGTTCCATTTGTAGTTTGCGAGAAGCCATGTGGGGGACACAGCAAACATGTGGAAGAAGGTGCTCTGGTCAGATAAGACCAAAATTGAACTTTTTAGCCTAAAAGCAAAATGCTATGTGTGGGGGAAAACTAACACTGCACATCACCCTGAACACACCATCCCACCGTGAAACATGGTGGTGGCAGCATCATGCTGTGGGGATGATTTTCTTCAGCAGGGTCAGGGAAGCTGGTGAGAGTTGATGGGAAGATGGATGGAGCCAAATACAGGGCAATCTTAGAAGAAAACCTGTTAGAGTCTGCAAAAGACTTGAGACGGGGCGGAGGTTCACCTTCCAGTAAGACGACCCTAAACATACAGCAAAAGCTACAATGGAATGGTTTCGATCAAAGTGCATTCATGCGTTAGAATGGCCCAGTCAATGTTCAGACCTAAATTCAATTGAGAATCTGTGGCAAGACTTGAAAATTGCTGTTCACAGAAGCTCTCCATCCAATCTGACAGCGCTTGAGATATTTTGCAAAAAAGAATGGGCAAAAATGTCACTCTCTAGATGTACAAAGCTGGTAGAGACATCCCCAAAAAGACTTGCAGCTGTAATTGCAGCGAAAGGTGGTTCTACAAAGAATTGACTCAGAGGAGCTGAATACAAATGCACGCCACACTTTTCACATATTTATTTGTAAAAAAATTGAAAACCATTTATCATTTTCCTTTCACTTCACAATCATGTGCCACTTTATGTTGGTCTATCATATAAAATCCCCAATAAAATACATTTACATTTTTGGTTGTAACATGACAAAATGTGGAAAATTTCAAGGGGTATGAATACTTTTTCAAGGCACTGTATATTTTGAGCAGGTTTCCCGGGTCTCTCCCTTCTTATTGGCTGAGCTATTGGCTCCCGCTGCTGTCAATCACAGTCAGTGAGGAGATAGCGAGGGGCAGGGCCGAGACACGCTCTGTGATTTTAATAAGTGGCAAGCTGCTTTCTATGGTGGACACTCGGGAAGGGGGAGGGGCTAGGAGCACCAGTGAGGGACCTGAGAAGAGGATCGGGGCTGTTCTAAGCAAAATCAGTACACAGAGCCGATAAGTATAACATGTAAAAACAAAATGAAAAAAAAAACAAGAGCCTTTAATGTGACTTTAAAAGTCTGTACTTTGCAACTTGGAGGGGTCTTACAATTACAAGTGGCTAATTTAAAAGAGTGAGCTGCTATCAGTTACTGAGAGATACAAGTCTAGAGAATAGTTAGCCAAGAGGTCTAGACCAGATGTTTAAAATGCTCTGTAACCCTGGAAGATTACTACCTATCCTCAGCGTCAACTGGCAGGCCAAGCTCAGGGTTTTCAGTTTTTGGTGTTACTTGCTATAGACTCCGAAAGAGATTCCATTCTAGTGATTTATCCAAAGGAAAAAAGCATTCTGTTTTAGAATAGGTTTACACCAAAACGTGCGTGCTCCCATGCAGTGTATCTTGACAGCCTTTGGCCTGCAAAATACAATAGGCCGCGAAAAAAGCCGTGCAAGCACTACTTTTTCAAAACACGCTGCACCAAACTGCATGGTACTGCGGTACCATGCGATTTGGTGCCTATATGCACACTGTGTTTGTGATCTGCGTTTGGGGTGCAATGAAGAAAACACTGGCACCCGTATGCAGATTGCAAGGGCAGACCTGCAGTACAAGAAACGCACAAGGTGCATGGCTATCCCGCACCATATTTTGGTGCGAACTGGCCTTTAGCAATTACAAGTTAAAACCTATGTCAGAGCGAAAAAAAAACACGCAAAACATCATCACAATATTTTTTTTGTGGACTGAATGGTGTCAAATTCCCAGTCTTCAAAACTACTTAAATTGTCCTTCTGTTCTGTTCTCTTCAACATGAAAAGGAATTGTTCTCTAGGTCCCAGATAAAAACTGGGGAGGGCTGATTAAGTTCTTTGAAAGAACACAAGAAGAGTACACAGGACACACGATTTTCTGAAAAGATCATCAATAGGTATTTTTTGCACTTATTGAACCAATACAAAACACTTTCAATCCTAAACAATATTTAACAGAGCAAAAGGTAGCAAATAAAACAATATCCTTATTAGGGATTACATACTATTCTGCTACCCATTGACATGTGCCTTTAGTTGACCTTTGTTTATTTCTTATACTTAAAAATGTAAGGAAAGGTTAAAACCCGTACTTGTTTTTTTCCCCTGTTTTTGCCCTGCTGGCGAGATTTCCCTTCACATATTGTCCTGAAGAAGCAACAGGGAATCTCTCCAGAATAAGTGGTCAGCCAAATATTTGCCTCCATTTGATGATTTACCTTCATTCATTGCATCGTAGCAGCTCTATAATTTTTGATATCCTATCTCTTTTTGTTTCAGCAACAAAAAGAGAGGGAATCTCTCCAACAGGGACAGTAACAAAAGTGTGACAGTGGTCTGAGGACCTTTTTTAATCATTATATCCTATGCAATCGGTACCTTGCTAATTTTACAGCATTTTGCAGCCTAGTCGTGTTAGAGTTTGTGCTGCGTTGCATCTCAATGACAAGCTCACCAGTGACAAACGCTCTGCATACACCTCTATGGCTTAGCTATAAAATGCTAAAGGAGAGCAATATTGAGCAAAGAACACTAACGAAATAATGTAGTATGAGTTTGACCTGTAACTGCAAAAATAGGATTTTTTAACTTACCGTAAAAATCCTTTTCTCTGAGTTCACTGACAGACGCAGCCTTCTGATTGACAAGTGGGGTTTATGCACATCCTACTAGGAGTAGACTAGGCAAAAAAGAAAAAAAAGGCAAGCTGACCCCTCCCAGGGGGCCGTCCTCACTACAGCATATAACCCCCCAGCTCTGCATAGCATATCAGTTCATAACAAGCCGTACAAACGCAACACAGAGGGGTGGGTGCTGCGTCTGTCAGTGAACTCAGAGAAAAGGATTTTACAGTAAGTTAAAAAATCCTATTTTCTCTTATGTTCACTGACAGACGCAGCCTTCTCATTGACAAGTGGGGATGTCCCAAAGCAGTGTCATTCAAAGAGGGGTGGGTAAACAATAACAACTGTACCCAACAGAAAAATCACGGAGTCAGAGACACCCCTATCCCTCAGCACCTGGGACTCAATAGCCAAGCCGTCAAAGCCAGCGAGGGTAAAGCAGGGTGCAGGGTGGGTCCATGTGACAGCAGATCTTCGCAAAGCGGGAGCCGCCAGGGAACATCTGTTACCATCTGCACCACGTCAGCGTACCAAGGGCGCCGAGGCCAATCCGGAGCCACCAGGATTGTCGGGATCCCCTCCGCTTTTATCCTGCGCAGTAGCCACGGTAGAAGCTTGAGGGGAGGGAAGGCGTACAGAAGCCGGTACCAAACCCAAGGTGCTACCAGTGCGTCCGTGGCGGCCGCCAACGGATCCCTTGTTCTGCACACGAAAGTCTGCACCTTGTGATTGAACCTATGGCAAATCTGGCGGAACACCTCTGGATGTAGGGACCATTCCCCCTGATCCAGTGTCTGGCGACTGAGAAAGTCCGCCTGCCAGTTTTCTACGCCCGGAGCAGTGGGAGAGACAGAGCCTGATCGCCCTCAACTCCAGCACATTTATCGGAAGGCGAGATTCCTGCGCCGACCAACGGCCCTGAGCAGACAACTGCCCCAGGACCCCTCCCCAGCCCGATAGGATGGCGTCCGTCGTGACTATCGACCAATTTAGGGGGAGAAACGACTTCCCCAAGGTCAAAGCCGGGGCCCGGAGCCCCCAGGTCAACGACCCCCTGGTCTGATGATCCAATTTGATCAGCTGGTCCAGGGACAACGGAGACTTGTCCCACCATAACAGGATCGCTCGCTGCAGGAGCCGAGTGTGACTCTGGGCGTACAGTATCGCCTCGAAGGTCGAGACCATGAGCCCCAACACCCGCATACAGAAGGAGGACCACCGATGTGACAGCAGGGTTCACACTGCTGCTTGTAGTGTCAGCAACTTGGCCGGAGGTAAGAACACCTTCGTCTGCTCAGTGTCCAGTATTAGACCCAGATATTCCAGTCGACAGGACGGGGTCAATGTCGACTTCTGCAGGTTGGCCAGCCAGCCAAAGTCTCTCAACGAGGCCATGGTGATAGCAAAATTCTCCTACAGAGCCGAGGCTGACTCCGCTCACAGGAGTAGGTCTTTGAGGCATGCTACCACAGCAATGCCTCTCTGCCTCAATAGAGCCAGCACCGGAGCCAACAGCTTGGTGAAGACCCGAGGAGCCGAGGCCAGACCGAAGGGAAGTGGCACAAATTGGTAATGTAGGTCTCCTGCCGCAAAGAGCAGGAAGCGCTGATGCCGCAGACAAATGGGAACATGCAGATAAGTGTCCCCGATATCCAGAGACGCCATGAAGTCCCCTTGGTGAAGGGCGGCCACGACCGAGCAGACAGATTCCATCCTGAATTTCCACGCTTTCACAAAGTGATTTAGCGCTTTTTAGATCCAGAACTGGCCTGACCCCACCCTTTTTGGGCACCACAAAGAGGTTTGAATAGAAGCCGCGAAACCTTTCTAACGGAGGTACCAGTACAATCACCCCTTGTTCGGACAGCATCTGAACAGCCCCTAAGAGAGCTTTCCGACGCCCCTGCGGAAGCCTCAAGTTCGATGGGAAGAACCTGTCTGGGGTAGAGTGCTGAACTCTATCCTGTACCCAGAAGACACCACTTCCCGCACCCACCGGTCGGAAATGGGGGCAGTCCACCTGTCTGCGAACCCCAGAAGTCGGCCCCCCACCCGAGAGTCGAGCGGGGGCAACCCATCATGGGGAGGAGGACTTTTCCTCCGTCTTATCGGGCTTGCGCTGCCAGGGCTGCTTACCGGACCCCGAGGCAGACTTGCCGGCCCTTGAGCCCTTGCCCGCTGAACCGGGCGCACGAAAAAAACGCTTCTGGCCCGATGATGAAGGACCCTGCTTACGGAGGAAATCCTGCCGCTTGGGTTCTGGGAGAAAGGTACTCTTCCCCCTGGTGAAATCCTTAATGATTTCATCCAATTGCGCCCCAAAAAGCCGACCACCCTGAAAAGGAAGGTCCGTGAGGCCCTTTCTGGAAGCGTGGTCACCCGACCAACACCGCAACCACAGCACCCGTCTGATAATGACTGCAAAAACAGATATCTTCGACAGCATGGGGAGCAGGTCCAAGGCCGTGTTACACAGGTACCGGAGACCCTGTATCAGGTGGTCAACCCGCTGCAAAGCCTCAGGTGAACACCTGCAGCCCAAATCAATGTGCAATTCTGTCGCACATTCCGTACGTGACTGTGCCACCATGGCCGATGCCAGAGCTGGCCTCATGGCCGCCCCCAAGAACAATGCCTTGGATACCACCTCCGTCCGCCTATCGGCCGGATCCTTAAAAGATGGAGACCCTTCCAAGGGAATGGTCGTCGCCTTATTCAAGCGAGCCATCAGAGGGTCCACTGCGGGGGATGCCCACTTCTGCAAAAAACTGTCCTCAAAGGGATAGCGCACATGGAAACGTTTGGGCAGTGAAAAGGAATTCTGTGGACGCTGCCATTCCTTATACACAAACTGGTCAAAAAATAGGGCATAAGGATATGCCTTAGGGGTCCGTGACGGCTTAAAGGACCCGCAAACATAGGCAGTCTCCTGCGACTCCCCGGCTTGGTCCAGCTGCAAAGACTCACGGATATCGGTGATCAGGGAGGCCACCAGCACCCTTTTGCGCGCCACCGAGGCCCCCTGGTCTTCCTCACCGTCTGAGGGCTCCAGTTCACCATCTGAGAGCTCCAGGGGGTCCCTGTGACCACTGAGGCCCCTTCCGGTTCAGAATCCTCCCCAGAAGATGGAGGGAGGGGTGGACGCTTTTTAGACACCCCCTTAGAACGACTCGGTACCCCCCGGGTGAAAAACCCTCCCAAAATGGAAGTTAATTGATCTAGGGGAACCAGAGGTCCCAGCACAGCTTGCGCTTCCACGGACCTCTCCGGAGAAGAACCCACAGGTTCAGCCGCCATGACACCCCCACTATGCAGCCCCACCACTGCCCCACAGAGCAACTGGGTAAATGCCCAGGAAGACTGTGCCCACCGCCACCGACACCCCAGGGAGAGCCAGCTATACTTGCTGTCAGTGCCCGTCTAGCGATGCGTCCCAGTAGGAGTGCTGTCCGCCCCTGCCTTGTGCTGTTACTGCCGCTGTGCTTGCACCGCTGTCCAGAAGAGAAGAGGAAGAAACCGGCGCCAACACGCACGTTTTCTTCAGGAAGGCACACCAAAAATGGCACCGAGAGGTCACAAGAGGCCAAAAGCACATCCAAAAAGGCTGCGACTACGGCAAAATGGCCGCCGAGCGTTCACAAGAGGCTAAAACAGCCAACAAAATGGCCGCCAAATGCGGCACAGGCAAAATGGCGGCGGATTGCCGCATGGCGGTTCTATTAGCATGGGGGTGCGGCACGGGGGGGGGGGGGAGGAGGAGAACAGGAAAACAAAAGGGGACCTGTAGCCTAAACCCTCCCCCGGACAGAAATGGTAGTGAGTCGCCCCCCCCTGCACCCTTGGAGGGGGGAGAGGGGGGTCACTCACCAATCCGACGGGCGTAGCGGGTAGCCACCCGGTAGCAGAGGGAGGCCAAACGCCCCTGGACGCAAGCGCAGCCCAGTCACTCGGACGTAAGTGGGGTTCACCCACTAGCCCCCCGCACGGAACGGGTACGATGCAGCGGACCCCGCCAAAGCTAAGGGTAGCTCGCATCGGTCGGCCGTGCTGGGGAAATTTCAGGATTCGAGGTATCCTCTATGCCCCAGCCGGCTACTTGACAGCAGTCTTCATCAGATTGAGAAAAACAAAAGAAAGAAAAATGGGGAACCACAGATCCCAGCAGGGAACCAGGTCTAACTCCTTGCACTAGGCATAAAAAACTGATATGCTATGCAGAGCTGGGGGGTTATATGCTAGAGTGAGGACGGCCCCCTGGGAGGGGTCAGCTTGCCTTTTTTTCTTTTTTGCCTAGTCTACTCCTAGTAGGATGTGCATAAACCCCACTTGTCAATGAGAAGGCTGCGTCTGTCAGTGAACGTAAGAGAAAAATTGTTTCTTAGCAACATATCAGCAGCAACAGTGGCGATCACTAGCTACAAAGCGCTGTTAAATTGGTTGTAAACCTCAGACATGAAATATGAACATAGTACATCCCAGTATAGGGTGTACTTATCTCTATCCAAAGCAATGTGTGTGATTTCTCTCTTCTTGTTCTTCAGTAATCTGCATGAGTCACTTCTAACAGCTTTCGCCAACTCCAAGAGTAATTGGTGACAGGGAAGGAGAGCTCCATCACATAGCCTGTGATTGGCAGCCACAGCTGTGCATGTTCTCTGTGTACTGTGAAGGGGTGTGTCCCTTCTCTCCAATCAGGGCTCACAGCCCTGTGTGTTTTGGAAGGCTGTCGAGAAGATCTTGCTGCAGATAAACAGGCCCAACTTATGCAGGAGGATTTTTTTCATCTCTGTATCACCTGAGGCCACTCACTTTACACTGGGTATATGTAATGGTTTTCAACCACTATAATTGCTAGCATTTGAGATTTGTAGCAACTATTAATAGCTGCTACAAAATCACCAGTGTGCCATGACCCTAACCGTTCCCTATTCTATCCAAAACTAATAAAATGTCTTTATATACACTTGATCCACTTCAGACCCACGCTATAGCCGAAAAACAGCTACAGCACGGCTCTGCTGATCCGGGAGTGTGTCCATAGACATCCTCCTTGAACAACCACGCCCCCTGTTCTTCGGATGGAGCTGATCACAGATCTCGGTAAAGAGCCATCACAGCAGCCCTTTACTATGTGATTAGCTATGTCCAATCACAGCTGATCACATGTAAACATATTTATTAGCATTAATTTCCTCACATGCGGTCACATATATCGCTTGAGAAGCGGAGAGCCGGTAACCGACAAGTGTGACGGGGACATGTACACAGATTATCAGGGCACTAATCCTCAGTGAAGCATGAAAGAAAAAGAACGCTTGTGGGCCTAGTGCATTATCCCCAGATAAAGGCTTTATTAATATACAAAGGTAAGTATTATATTCACAAAACAAGACCTGAATAAAAGCATGTTTAAATATTCCTCCACATGGGTCCATACACTGTCCACATCTCAAGGGACTTGTCGCAATAGAGGTATATGCTAACGCATTTCGAGAAGTTCCTCTTCCTCAGAGCCTAACAAACAGGTCTGGCTTGCTTGCTTATATGTGGTGTACTGGATTGATGGTACCAATGCCTGCCACATGGGTGTGAACAAACACCCTACCAATCACAGCGCACCTCATCACCACAAAAATCATGAAAGGTTAGTTACAATGTGTGGAAATATAATCAGCAATGTTAAGCCACATGACTGGAAATAGACCCAGAACTGGTATGATTGATACGTTTAATATAAATCACAAAAGAAATGGAAGCATAGAACCAGTGTATTGCATATGCTTATTTGAGCTCAAATGTAGAACCACAATATGGTGGGAGAACATATAATAAAATAAAATAAGATAAAATAGACAGTCCCTGATGATAAAAGAAGGATCTATATACCTCTTAATGTAAGATTTGTCTTGCTCATACTCAATACAACAATACACGTAGTGGTTGTTGTCATTCACCCCCCACCCCGCCTCCCCTGCTGGATGGTAGGATACGTAAGTGCACTCCCCCGTCATCCACAGCTTACAGTGTATGGACCCATGTGGAGGAAATTTAAACATGCTTTTATTCAAGTCTTGTTTTGGGAGTATAATACTTACCTTTGTGTGA
The DNA here is from genome assembly GCA_018402905.1 of Glandirana rugosa. Classification (NCBI taxonomy): domain Eukaryota; kingdom Metazoa; phylum Chordata; class Amphibia; order Anura; family Ranidae; genus Glandirana; species Glandirana rugosa. The sequence continues at coordinate 1,047,364 of BLSH010434478.1, forward strand.
GTAGTCAATCTGTGCAATCCAATACTAAATCAATGAAATTAATTTAAAAAAGTTGCTAGCCAACACCCATAAGTGATTCAAACCTTGGTGAATATATACACACACACACAACAGAATGATGTAGCGCAACTTACAAAAAATATCCACTATATAAAAATATAAACACAATATAGTAAAAGTGCAAACAATGTGTAAAATAACATTTTGTATACTCCAATGTATATCCAAAAATTCCAAAGAAAAAAAACAATAAAAGTGCAAACAATTGTGCAAAAATTATATATGTACAGGTGATACTTGAAAAATTAGAATATCGTGAAAAAGTTCATTTATTTCAGTAATGCAACTTAAAAGGTGAAACTAATATATGAGATAGATTCATTACATACAGCCACCACCTACGCTCAAGTGATTCCGTGAGCCATCCCAGGAACTTGAAGCTGGTGCTGCCCTACACTTTTTTGCCTAAAGCCCGCAGAGGCTATCTGCCTGCTGTTGCCGTTTGCCTAGCGATAGGTAAACATTGTCTTCTGGTAAGAGTTTTTACACTCAGAGTGTGGGGTGACACCGGAAGCCATCTTTCTCCATTTCTGCACAAGGTGGAAGAATTCTGTATCACATTTTATTCTCCATACTGGATTTATGGGACTGTTAACTTACATACTTATATTGGACACTATTGGATTGCCATACTTCCTTGCACTTTATGAACTTTGCACTTTATGTATTTTTGCATGTAAAGTATTTTTTTTTTTTTTTTGCACATTGCACTTTATGATATTCAATGTATCTATTTATTTGTATAGCCACCTCCCACCCGGCCACTGTATATATACGGCCGGGTGGGAGCTTCCCCGTTCTGACAGGACGTGTGTACACGTCCTGCAGAACGGGTGCTCGCAGCGCGGCCGCGCGGCACGCTGCGGCTGGATCCTGTGATCATAGCAGAGATCGGGATACGGGCGCAGTGACTGGCCCTCCCAATCATGTGACGGCTGTGTCCAATCACAGCCATCACATTGTAAACAGAGACGAACGTCTCTGTGACAGTTCTGGGGGGGGGGGGGGAGCTGCAGCTATGTGACAGCTCTCTGCATGATGATGATTTCATGCAGAAAGCTGTCACAGATCGCCCCCCACACAGTGCACCAAGCACACTGATACCTCTGTCCCCATACACATAAGTGTCCCCATAAAACAGTCCCCAAAACATCTGTATGTCTCCAATTACATCTGTCACCATACGGAAAACATCTGTCACCATCCCCAAACATCTGTATGTCCCCGTCACATCTGTCACCATACACAAAACATCTGTCTGTCCCTGTCACATCTGTCACAGTCCCCAAAACATCTGTCTGTCCACCAACACCAAATAAACTCTGATTTGGGTTATTTTTACCAAAGAAATGTAGCAGTATCATTTTTGGTCAAAATTTATGAAGAGAAATTACTTATATGCAAAATTTTATAACAGAAACGAAGAAAAATGCATGGTTTTTGAAAATTTTCGGTCTTTTTTTAATTTATAGTGCAAAAAATAAAAAACCCAGGGGTGATTAAATACCACCAAAAGAAAGCTCTATTTGTGTGAAAAAAATGATAAAAATTTCATATGGGTAGTGTCACATGACCGCGCAATTGTCATTCAAACTGCAACAGCGCTGAAAGCTGAAAATTGGTCCGGGAAGGAAGGGGGTTTAAGTGCCCAGTTTTGAAGTGGATAGTATCTAATTTATCACATAATTTTTATTGTATTCACCTTGACGCTCAGTGATCTGAGGTGGTTTGCACACGTATTTTCAGTTGTTGATTTTTCAAATTTTCTGGTTGCGCAATTTTCTGTATTTTCATTACATACAAAGCAATTTCAAAGTTCAAGCCGTGATTTGTCATAATTGTGATGATTATGGCTTACAGCTCATGAAAACCCCAAATCCACAATCTCAGAAAATTAGAATATTGTGAAAAGGTGCAATATTTTAGGCTCAAAGTGTCCCACTCTAATCATCTAATTAAGCCATAACACCTGCAAAGGGTTCCTGAGCCTTAAATGGTCTCTCAGTCTGGTTCAGTAGGAATCACAATCATGGGAAAGACTGCTGGCCTGACAGTTGTGCAGAAAACCATAATTGACACCCTCCATAAGGAGGGAAAACCTCAAAAGCTAATTGCAAAAGAAATTGGATGTTCCCAAAGTGCTGTATCAAAGCACATTAATAGAAAGTTATGTGGAAGGGAAAAGTGTGGAAGGAAAAGATGCACAAGCAGCAGGGATGACCACAGCCTGGAGAGGATTGTCAGGAAAAGACCATTCAAAGGTGTTGGGGACTTTCACAAGGAGTGGACTGAGGCTGGAGTCCATGCATCAAGAGCCACCACACACAGACGGATCCTGGACATGGGCTTCAAATGTCGTATTCCTCTTGTCAAACCGCTCCTGAACAACAAACAACGTCAGAAGCGTCTTACCTGGGCTAAAGAAAAACAGACCTGGTCTGTAACTCAGTGGTTCAAAGTTCTCTTTTCTGATGAGAGCAAATTTTGCATCTCATTTGGAAACCAAGGACCCAGAGTATGGAGGGAGAATGGAGAGGCACACACTGCAAGATGCTTAAAGTCCAGTGTGAAGTTTCCACAGTCTGTGTTGATTTGGGGAGCCATGTCATCTGCTGGTGTTGGTCCACTGTGCTTCATTAAGTCCAGGGTCAACGCAGCCGTCTACCAGGAGATTTTGGAGCACTTCATGCTTCCTTCCGCAGACAAGCTCTATGGGGATGCTGACTTCATTTTCCATCAGGACTTGGCACCTGTCCACACTGCCAAAAGCACCAAAACCTGGTTCAATAACCGTAGGATTACTGTGCTTGATTGGCAGAATTGGGAGAATCTATGGGGCATTGCCAAAAGAAAGAGGAGATACATGAGACCCAACAATGCAGAAGAGCTGAAGGCCACTATTGAAGCACCCTGGTCTTCCATAACACCTCAGCAGTGCCACAGGCTGATAGCTTCCATGCCACGCCGCATTGAGGCAGTAATTGCTGCAAAAGGGGCCCAAACCAAGTACTGAGTACATATGTATGCTTATACTTTTCAGAGGTCTGATATTGTTCTATGTACAATCCTTGTTTTATTGATTGCATGTAATATTCTAATTTTCTGAGATAGTGGATTTGGGGTTTTCATGAGCTGTAAACCATAATCCTCACAATTATGACAAATCACGGCTTGAAATATCTTGCTTTGCATGTAAAAATGATAATTTCATATGGGTACAGTGCTGCATGACCACACAATTGACATTCAAAATGCAGCAGAGCTGAAAGTGGCCTGGGTGGGGGGGTGGGGGGAATGCCTGGTATTAAAGTGGTTAAAAGATAATTTGAGTCAGGATAGGACTAACCAGAAGCCCAATACAATATTAAAGGGTAACTCCACTTTCCTTAAATAAATAAATTGGCAAATAAAAAAAGTAATAATTATATACATTCTAGTGTATATAATTGCCACACAAGTCATATTGTAATTGAATGTTATTAAAAATTTCAAAAATTTTTCCTTTCCAAACTGCAGCGCTGTAATTTTCTGTAAAACACAATGCAATATGGCTACCTGGAGCATCTGTGTACAGAATGCCCCCCAGATATGTAATTTCCTGCTTGTGTGATTGCCTTACCGATTTTCCCAGAAGTCTGCATTAATATACAAGTCAGATTTTGAGCATCCCCTGGAACAAAAATGTAATTTCTGGTAAGATACTCCTGAAGGTAAATCACGTCTAATGGGATGCAGACCCTGTCACTTTTTTCATTCCTCACTCTTCAGGTGAGGCAGCCGATTTATAATTACAAAACCACTCCCATACAGATTCACTTTGCACATGTACACAGACAAACAGCTATGTCTTCAGGATAACAAAAGGTAGGAATCTGCAACAAAGTTTGTTAAAATCCCTGCCATGTACAGAGATCACCCATAGGGGAATATTTTTTTTCTCAACAAAAGTGGAGTTATTCTTTAAAGGTGTGAATACCGGAAGTTTCTTTACTCTTTAATGAACTGCATGATGAATGCTACAAATCCCTTAACAGCAGGTGAGAAAAGCTTACTCATTACTATAATGGAAAGGAATGGATGGGGAAGTATTTATAGCTCATGTACTGTTAATGTGGCAAGCTTGGATTCCTGTTACAGGCCAACATTTTTATGAACGGACTTCCAACAAGTGCATCCAACACAAAAGCAGATACATATTAAAGACCTAAAAGGCAAACAGCTTTTCACTACACATACCAACATTATTACTGAATATTGTTTTGCATGCCATACTCGTAATATACTGTTTTTTCATGTTATATGGTATGCACATGCAAAGAAGGGAACTGATAAAGTAAGCCAAGTTTCAAAGCCAGATCAGTTAATGAATAATATTACATACAGACAGTCATTGTGGTAGATTAACTTTGTTCAGCTTTTAAGTCTATGACATTTGATGAGGCCAACAAGCTAGCTTTGGTGAACTTTGTGTGTGTCCATGTGGAAAGTGAATCTGAATGGGAGTGGTTTCATAATTATCAATCAGCTGCTGCACCTGCAGGGCTCTAATGAGGAAAATTTCAGGGTCTGCATCCCTTTAGATGTGATTTCCTACTGGAAGTTTCTCACAAAAAATTAAATTTTTGTTACTGGGGATGCCAAAAATCTGACTCGTATCTTAGTTCAGTCACACAAGCAGATAATTATGTTTCTGGGGGGCGTTCTGTACACAGGTACCCATATTGCATTGCATTTTACAGAAAATTACAGAGCTGGAGATTAAAAAGAAAAGGTAATTTTTAATAATGTTCAATTACAATATGACACAACATATGACAATTGTATATGCTATATTATTTTTTTTGATTTGCCAATTTTTTTTCCCTACAAAAGTGGAGTTAACCTTTAAATTAAGCAGAGGTTTACTTTAAATACTAATCTACCTCATATGCTATATTTCTTCTTTCAGAAAGCTACATTGATTTCTGTGCATTCTGGCAGCCATGTAAACCCGGAATGTTCCTAAAGAAAAGGATTACTTCCTTTCTTTTATGTACAGCTAGAAACCTAAAAGATAGAATTTTCTACAGATGATACAGAGGGAATACAGCTGTATAACAGATGTTACCGTACTTTACAGCTCAGCTCTTGCACCATGCAAGCAGCATTCTTAGTATTACGAAGCTTCCAAGGAAGGTCTTACAAAACATTACAATAGTTAGACCTGCTTAGTTGCAGTTTATAAAATATTGAGCAATGAGGAAACAGCACCCGTTTGCCACATGCTTATGTCAAATCTCAGAATGAATCAGATGCTACATGGAAAAGTCAGGGAGTCTTTCAATAAATATAGTAATGTATAGACAGAAGGAGAAAACACTGTCAGATTTTTATTGTGGTTTTCCTTCACTTCCTGTCAAGGCAAAAGGCGACCTATTGCACACAAAGATGCTATATTGAACCATAGCCGTGAAAGTGGGACAGATAGTTCAGCTTGATCTGAATACCTGACACCAGTGGTCTTTTGTACTCCACCACTTTAGTTCATCCTCCTTTCGCCTGTTTCCCTTCAACTGCCCCCCCCCCCCCCAATCCCCCCTTAGTACTCTCTACCATCCCCACACTTTCCCCATCCCTTCCACCTGTTCTCGGCTTCCTTCTTCCTCTACTGAGCCCCAGTACACACGGAGCTGCATATTCAGGAATACCTCTATACCTCCACATAGGCTCTGTATGATCACTTAATAAACCAATAGTCGATTGTTATTATCCTGGCCCATTGTCCAGGGCTTCTGGTTGTCTATGCCATGTTTCACATATTCTCTGTCTTTATAATCTCTTTAAAGAGGAAGTAAACCCTGATGGATTTGAGTTCCTCTTCGTCCCTCGTCTTAACCCTGCAATGTAAAAGCATAATAGGCTTGTATGCATCACATACTAGCCTATTATGTGACACTTACCTGCATTGGAAGCCCACGCTGTTCCCACAGTAGGAAGCGTCCATCGTCCCCTCTCATCTTTCCGGGGCCTTGGACTCCGGCTCTTTGATTTGCCACAGCCGTGTGATGTCACTCCTGCGCATGCGCACGGGAGCAGCCAATCGCGGCACGATGTCAGTGAAGGAACGGCACAGAGGCCGTTTCTTCACTGCGCATGAGCCCGATGATGTGGGTACATCAGAGTACACTGTATATCTCCTAAACCGTATAGGTTAAAAATGCATGCCATTATGGTTATAGATAGCCCATTAACAAACATATGAAAATTACATTTTACAGTATATAAAATATTTTTGTTTCACAGTTAACTGTTGTGCTTTCTTCTGTTAAAGTGGTTGTCAACTCGTGACAACCACTTTAACCTAGAGGTAAGCCTATAATAAGGCTTACCTCTAGGTTAAAGTGGTTATCATGGGTTGACAACACTTTAAAGGAAGAGTATTCTTGCTTTGGCTGTATACAACTACCTGCCCAGGTGTGTATTCTAATAAAAGCATATACAAAAAACAGGTGGTCATTGCTATAGGAAGTGAGAGAAATCTCAAAGGCAGCAACAAAACGCTCACTATTTAGCACAGTAGGAAATGGCTAAAACCGCTTTCATGTTTCACTGCTCTATTCCAGCTGACACAGCATTTTCTGTCACAGGAAAGTCTAACTCCTTGTGTGATTACATGCGGTTAGGGACAGATGAGCGGCTCACTTTGCACCCAGGGCCACTCATCTTTCCCTAACTCCAGGTAACCATGTGCGATTACATGCTAACAGTTGTAGAGCCTGTTGATCTGTATTTCATTTGTAGAAGTTGAGTAGCTGCAGCTGATCACAAACATCTGGCTGTATAGACCACATAAAATGTATCTGGGCAGTGTACGGACCTGGACAGCCACGTGGATGAACCCCAAGCCCTCGTTCACATTGGAGCGATTTGTTATGTGATTTGACAGGTCAAATTGCATGACAAGTTGCAGAGCCTATTGCCAGCAATGGTGCTGTTCCAACCGGTGGAATGCACCGCTTTGCAAAAGTAGTTCTTTTCAAAAGATGTCTTTCAAGTAGCATCTGAAATCGCGCTGACCTGCTACTTTGAAATCGCGCTAGTTCAAGTGAAGTAGCATGATTTAAAAGTAGCATCGATGTCAACCAGGGCTAAAAAGCCCTTTTACACTGCTTCATTGAAAAAATAGGTTTTCTGGAATGCTGACTCCAATTATGCACCTTTGAAACCTGGACACGTGACTCAAAAAAAAAATGCACCAAAAACGCATCATGGGTGAGGTTTCGATGTTTTATTTTTTATAGAAATCAATAGGAGATGTGCTTTTGCACCAAAGATGCAGCATGCAGGATGCACAGCTGTGCCTTTTTTCCTGCGGCTGCCGTGATTTTAGACAGCCCCTCGTTGCACAGGATATGGTTAATTAGGGATATGGATGCCATTGGCAGATGAAGGCCCCCTCCCATGCAGGCTCTGATCTCTGCAGCATAGGTGAGTGATTGCCCGACTGTTGTATTTACAATTTTTTATAGACACCCCTCTTTATTTGCACCTTCAGCCTATACTCTGTTGGTGCATATTAATATGCATTAGGCCCCCTCCCATGCAGGTTTCTGCCCCCTGTGTGCTATTTAAACTGCAGTCTTGTGAGATCATTTTTGCAACACACCTGCCAGCACCTGTTTGGCTCTGATCTCTTCAGCATAGGTAAGTGAATGCCCTGACTGTTGTATTTACAATTTCTTATATAGACACCCCTCTTTATTTGCACCTTGAGCTTATACTGTGTTGGTGCATATTAATATGCATAAATGTGGAAGCCTGAGTAATTTTGTATGCTGTTTTAAAAACTTCACTCGACCCTAGGTGGGCTTTTTTAACATATGCGGTATCCATCTTTGTATGTATCATATGTTATATATATATATTCTCTCTCTCTCTCTCTCTCTCTTTTTTTCCCCCTTTTTCAGGATTTTTAAAAACCTATTGCATCCACAGTGTGCTGGTGTGAAGAGTAGGATTTAAAGTGATTACATTTTGTGCATTTTTCTTGAGCTTTTTTTTTAACCTCAAAAACAGATTTGTGTGAAAGGGCCCTAATAGAATTTTTTTTGGTCAAGATATAGGGCTTTCTAAATTTCTTGTACACTCAGGACGACGTTAAGAGTGTAGCTTTAATCAGGAAATTATTATGAAGGCAGTGCCTCACACTTTGTAAGTTAATTAAAATGTTGGCAAAGCTTACAGCAATATCTTCAGAACAGTAGTTAAGGTCTCTTGAGGGGTATTTTTTTCTCAACAGTTAAGCTGAAACTCAAGTTGCCCCAGACTTGAGAGGGAAGTCATTTATGCATCAACAATCTGACTGTTCTGAAGGCAAGCTAATTGTAGAACATTCCATGAACTTATTTGGTCAGCTCTGCTAATCTTCTAAGTTTATGTCAATGGAGAGGGGAGTGGTGGGAAGTCAGGACCATTTTCTAAACTGTCAAATTGACTTTTCCACTGAAATGTGCTGGCAAGCACAGATAGGGGGTCTCTCCAAGAGACTGTTGCATGAACCGGATTAAACAGCCAAATTAGGTGACTGTCAGGATGGGGGCTAGGAGCTGAGGGCTTATTGACACTGGTGCTGTTTTTTTTTTGGGGGGGTAATCTTCCCCGGGAGGGAAAAATGTGGGAGAATATTGCTTGCAGGGACATATTTTGAACTCCTCTGGCCCTTGCACTCTGCCCCTTACATAATCCTGAACCCTGTGCAATACACATCCTTGTAATCTGTGTGTTACATAATCTTGATTCCGGAACTCTATGGTTATGTACCCGATTACCTGCACTGTGTGCATTACACACTCCTGCACACTGAGTTATGTACTCATGACCCCAGAACTCTATGCATTACGTGCTCCTGACCCCTGCACTCTGTGTTATGTACTCTTGAGCCTCACTGTGCTGTTACATGTTAACATGTAAATATAATGCTATGCATAGTTACAGTAATGTTAGTATAGTTGGTTATTACACTGCCATCTTGTGGTTGTTTTGGATATTGCGTTATCCTATTCTCCCATCTTCTCAGCCAATTTCCTTTTCCTGGGTCACTCTGTGATGCAACTTCCTCCTCCGGGGTCCTCTCTCTGTCTCATGAGGAAGAAGATGGGCACTCATGTTTTAGGCCTCACACAATCTGCTCGCATCCTAGGACACATTGCCATGTTTTGACCTGCAGATACCATCTTTCAACTATCTGCCACATTTGTTGTCTGCTGTACCTGCTATTTGCAATAAATCTACGCTTATGGAAGAATCAGTGTCTGTTGAGTTCAAGCTATCTGATAAAAACAGTCCGCGGTGATTAGATCTACAGGCCAGGCATAGACGTCTCAGCAAGGGATAAAGTCCCTATTACAACAGTTAGAGTCAGAATAGTCAAAACATGGTAGGATTCCTGCAGCCTGCTGTATGGATGGGAAGTCAAAACATGGTGGTATTATTCCTACAGCCTGCTGTGTAGATTTGTACGTTTAATCTGCAATCAAGCTCAGTGCCATCCTTTGAAAAGCACATGGTCGCACGAGCTTACTGCACTTCAGCTGTAAATGTTAAAAACGGTTTCTCTGTATTGGACTGTTATCTCACCTGTCTAAGCTGCAGTTCGTCTTCTTAAAGAGACAGTAACCATTTTTTGCAAAACTTGAAAAAAATGTCTAGACAAGCTTCAAAACATTCTTTTATCACTGAATCTACACAGATACATAATGTCTCACACAGAAGTACAGGGAGCAGATTCTGTAGATATCGCAGAGCAAAGTGTAAGACCCAAGCGCACAATTATACAAACACAAAAGCTCAGAGAAAACTTCAAAACCACTAGAGAGGAGTTCTCCAGCAATCCGTCAGAACTGTGGGACAAAACTACATACTGCATGTCAGTCTTTCCACGCTGCAATCAACAAGCTGAATTAAGAAATTCTACAGATCGCCTATCTGCAGCATATGAGCGCGACCAGTGGCTGTCTGCAAAATACACAGCTTTCTTAAAGAACTCTAATATAGAGGGCTCTTTAGCAGAACTATCTAAAATGGATGAACTAAACTAACAAAAGAGATCTTTTAGTGCAAGATGCCAAGGATAAAGCGGAACTCTGCATCACTAAACTGCAGGAGACCAGATCTCATAAATCCTCATCTACTAAGCTCACAACACTTTCTTCTAGATCTTCTAGCTCTAGAAGCTCAACATTACGTGACAAGCTGACAGAGGCCTGTGCAAGTCTGGAAGCAAATAAAGTGTGAAGCTCATTTGCCAGAAAAGAAGCTGAAATGGAAGCCCAGAGTAAAACTCACCAAGCTTAAGTGGACGCTCAAAGCAAAACTCTTCAAGCAGAGATGGAAGCTCGCCAAGCAGAGTTAGAAGCTCAGACCGAAGCTCGCCAAGCAGAGTTAGAAGCTCAGATCAAAGCTTGTGAAGCAAAGGCGGAATCCCAAATAAAGATTCTGCAAATAGAAAGGGAGGAAGCAGCTGCCCGAGCAAGGCTAAAGGTCCTTGAGCAAGCAATGGGAGAAAGTACTGACTCGGACTGTTTTATTTCAGCAGAAGAGGAAGATCCAATTGAACGCACCCGTGAATATGTGCTAAGGCATAGTGTTTGCAATGATACAGAATCCTCTCCTGTACCACCTACTAACATTAATGTTCAAATTCTTAACACAGAGACCTCTAACACGCACAATCCTGAGCTTCTTCAAGTCCACAAAGCAAGCGTATTCACACAGCAAACCACACCACCTCCTGCCAACAACAAGATAACTGCCAGCAACAAGCCACAGTTCAAGTAACAGCTAACAGAAGCCTTAGAGACGAAGCTAGATGCTCTTGCAACATCATTTTATCCTGGTAAACCTCACCCTTATTTCCCCAGAAAACTTTCACACCCAAGGGGTCCCACAGGTTACTTTGGCACCAAAGAGCGAGAAATCTGACCTGTCTGATTTCGCCAGATATAGGATTCGCCGTGAGCTCATTAACATTAGCCTCTCAAGGTTCGACGACTGTCCAGAGAACTATAGAGCTTGGAGATCAACCTTCAAAGCATCTATTGCTGATCTCAACCTTACTGCCAAGGAGGAACTTGATTTGCTCATAAAGTGGCTGGGGCCAGAATCTGCAAATCATGTTAAAAGACAGAGCAGTACACATTGACTACCCAGATGGTTGCATGGGCAAGACTTGAACAAACCTATGGTAGTTCTGAAGCCATAGAAAGTGCTCTATTCAAAAGACTGCAAAACTTTCCAAAAGTAGGAAACAAAGATCATTGCAAGCTTCAAGAACTAAGTGACCCCCTCATGGAGCTACAGTTGGCAAAGGCAAACCCTCATCTACCTGGGCTAAGCTACCTGGACACCGCCCATGGTGTGCATCCAGTGGTGTCTAAACTGCCATACAACCTGCAGGAGAAATGAGCACAACAGGGTTCAAGATATAAAAGACTATAACGTATCCTTTCCTCCATTCTCATATTTTTGCAGGTTCATTGGTGAACGAGCCTGGACGAGGAATGATCCCAGCTTCAGCGAGTCTAGCTTGCTTGCATCATTCTCATCAAGGTATGATAAAGCAACTAAACAGAGACTTATATAGAGCAGTATCTGCTAAAAAGACACACATCTCACCTCCCTCCTGTATCCTCTCCCGCTTACCAGAGTGATTTGGGTGACAGAGATAAAGATCCAAATCATCAGTGCCCTATTCACAAAAAAAACTCACCCGCTAAAGAAATGTCGTGGGCTTAGGGCAAAGACTGTCCAAGAACGCAGGGAGATTCTCCAGAAACTTGGAATATGCTATAGGTGCTGTGCTTCCTATGACCATTTTGCTAAAAACTGTAAAGTTGCCATCAAGTGCACAGAGTGCAGTAGCGACAAACACGTTACAGCTATGCATCCTGCTCCACTTCCAGACAATCCACAGCAGCCATCTACATTGAACCCTGCATCAAATCATGGCAGGAAGCAACAAAGCCATGCTCCAGCCATTACAAACATCTCTTGTACTGAGGTCTGGGGAGAAGGATCAAGCCACAAATGCTGTGCCAAGGTATGTCCAGTCAAATATATGCAAAGGATCAACCTGAGAAAGCTACCAGGATGTATGCCATAATAGATGAGCAGAGCAACAGATCCCTGGTCAAGCCTAAATTCTTTGAGATCTTTGGCATAAAGGGACATGCAACACCATATACTCTCAACACCTGTTCTGGTCGTGTAGAAAGCTCTGGCAGAAGGGCCGATGGGTTCATGGTCTCCCATATCAAGGCAAGGAAGGGCATACCCTTGCCAACATTAGTTGAATGTGACCAAATAGCAGACAACAGGGAAGAAATTCCTACTCCAGAAGCTGCATATCACCATCCCCACTTAAGGCACCTGGTTACTGATATTCCTCCAATGGACATGGATGCTGAAATATTAGTCTTGCTGGGAAGAGACATTCTCAGAGTACATAAAGTGCGCCACAGAGTGCAACGGATCTGACAACGCTCCATATGCACAAAGACTTGATCTAGGCTGGGTAATAGTGGGCGATGTATGCTTGAATAGACTGCGTAAGCCATCTGAGATCAACTCCTTCAAGACTCGTGTGCTAAGAAATGGGCTTGCATCTCACTTTAGACCATGCCCTCATCATTATGAAGTAAGGGAGAAGCCTCTGGACATCATCCAGGTAACTGATGTTATTCCCATCCCCTGTGAGGACAACTTAGGTAGTACAGTGTTTTGTGCTACACGTGATGACAACAGAACAGCCTTGTCAGTTGAAGATAGAGAGTTCATCGCAATAATGGACAGTGAACTCTACAAAGAAAAATCTAACAGCTGTTCTGCACCCTTACCTCTTCGTGCTACAAGAGTCAGACTTCCAAATAATCGTGAACAAGCTTTATCCAGATTCAACTCACTTCAGCGAACACTAAAGAACAGGCCTGAAATGAAGGAACATTTCATTGCATTTATGAAAAGGATCTTTGACAATGATCACGCTGAGCCAGCTCCACCTCTTCTTGAACATAACAAGTGCTGTTATCTGCCTTTCTTTGGAGTGCATCACCCACGTAAGCCAAAGCAAATCAGGGTAGTGTTTGATTCCAGTGCCAAGCATCAAGGTGTATCCCTGAATGATGTTCTTCTTACTGGTCCTAACCTAACCAACAACCTTGTAGGAGTACTTATGAGGTTCAGAAGAGAGCCAGTTGCCATAACTGCTGACATTGAACAAATGTTCCATTACTTTGTTGTAAGAGAAGACCACAGGAACTTCCTAAGGTTTCTGTGGCACCATGACAACATAAACAATGAAGTGATTGAATACCACATGAAAGTACATGTCTTTGGAAACAGTCCCTCACCTGCTGTAGGACTGCTCTTCATGGTGAAAAAGATTACTGTGCAGATGCTCGACACTTCGTTGAGAGAGACTTCTATGTGGATGATGGATTCAAATCCTTACCCACAGATGAAGAAGCCATATACCTGCTCCAAAGGGCTCAAGGTATGCTTTCTGAAGCCAACCTCAGACTTCATAAGATTGCCTCAAACAGTGCTGCTGTGATGAAAGCCTTTCAGCCTGGTGATCATGCCACAGGATTTAAAGATTTAAATCTGGGAATGGACATGCCTCCTGTTCAGAGAAGCCTGGGCTTATGGTGGAACTTATTTAAAGACACCTTTGGCTTTCAAGTCAGCTCTGCAGACAAGCCATTCACCAAACATGATGTTCTGTCGGTGGTGAACAGTCTATATGATCCACTGGGATTTGCGGCTCCCATCACCATACAAGGTAAATCCTTATTAAGACAGCTATCAGAGACTATTCAAGATTGGGATGCTCCGCTGCCAACAGACAAATATTCAAAATGGGAGTCCTGGAAACAATCTCTACATGCCTTAGATGGAATTGATATACCACGCTGCTCTACTTCAGCTTCCCTTGTTGCAAGCCAGAGAAAAGAGATTTATATCTTCTCAGATGCATCCACTGAGGCCATAGCAGCTGTTGCCTACCTCAAGGTAACTCTCACATTCAAACCCATGTAGGATTTTTGTTTGGCAAAGCTAAGTTAGCGCCTAAGTGGGAGCACACAATTCCCAGGCTTGACTTTTGTGGGACTGTGCTAGCCGTAGAAATTGCAGATTTTATACTGCGTGAGCTAGACATTCAAATAGAGGACATCAAGTTCTACACAGACAGCAAAGTTGTTTTGGCCTACATATACAATCGGACAAAACGCTTCTATGTCTATGTCAGTAACCGTGTAGAAAGAATCAGAAAATCCTCAAGGCCTGAACAATGGCATCATGTTCCATAGGAGCATAATCCTGCAGATAATTCCACCAGACCAACGTCTGCAAGTGTCTTTGCAAACTCTTCTTGGTTGACAGGACTTGAATTCCTGCTAGATCATTCCAAAGAAATTGCACCTGAGGTTTTCAGTCTTCTAGATCATGACAACGATCCAGAGATTCGGTCTGAAGTTAAGGCTCTTGTCACCAGATTTGAACAAAGATTCATCTTGGGTTCTCAACGCTTCGACCGTTTCTCCAAGTGGACAAGGCTTGTACGCACTATTGCAAGGTTAGTCCATATTGCTCACTGCTATCACACTAAGGCCAATGATGCTGAATGTCAAGGCTGGCACTTATGCCAAAAACCTCTTTCTGCAAAGGACATTGCTGAAAGTGAACTGATCATAATACGCAGTGAACAGAATATCTTTAGCTCAGAAATGAAATGTATCCGTGACAAGCAGAACATTCCAAAAAACAGTCTAATTGCCAACATGAATCCATTCATTGACAGCCATGGCATGCTAAGGGTTGGCGGCCATTTAAACAAGGCCAAGTTGGGAGAGAAAGAACAAAATCCCCTGATCATACCTGGTCGTCATCATCTCTCCACCTTGCTCATACGGTACTACCATGAAAAGGTTAAGCACCAAGGTAGACATTTCACAGAGGGTGTCATAAGAGCCGCAGGCCTGTGGATTGTTGGAGCAAAAAGACAGATTTCAACTATACTGCACATAAACAACATAGGGAGCTGCGCTAATAGATCATAGCAATCATATTAGTCCATATGAATGTTTAAAGATGGTAATTGGCAATAGACCAGCTTCCAATGGAGAATCAACTCAGACATTTAACAACCTCAACGTTTTCCATAAAGATAAGAAGGAATGATCTATTAGCGCAGCTCCCTATGTTGTTTATATGTTTATACTGAACTTGAGTATTTGAGCTGTAGCTTTTCTGGTATTTTTAGGGTTAGCGCAGTGTTTATACATATCTTCCATTAACTATACTGCACAGTTGTGTCCAATGCTGCAAGCTAAGAGGGAAGTATCAGCAACAACAAATGTCATATTTGCCAGCTGACAGTTGGTCTAGATGTTTTTGGGCCATGGATGGTAACAGCACGCAGAACCTGAGGTGGCCAAGCAAATAGCAAACGTTGGGCAGTGCTGTTCACCTGCATGAGTGTGCGTGCGGTACACATCGAAGTTATAGAATCCATGGATGCTTCGAGTTTTATTAATGCTTTAAAGGCGATTCCTTGCCATCAGAGGGCCAGTAAAGTTATTAAGATCTGACTGTGGATCCAACTTTACAGCTCGACTCTAAGCCAATCCAAGACTTTTTTAACCGAAAAGGACTGTACATGGAATTTCAATCCTCCTCATTCTTCCCATATGGGTGGCTCATGGGAGAGAATGATAGGCATTACACGTAGAATACTGAACTCTACGTTAATGGACTTGAACTGGCGTCCAGGGACGCCAGAAAATCCCCTAGGTGTAGGGCGGCTACGACAGAACGGACTGATTCCATTCTGAATTTCCGCGCCTTCAAAGTGATTGAGCGCTTTCAGACCCAGAGCCGGCCTGACCCCACCCTTCTTTGGCACCGCAAAGAGGGTCGAGTAAAAAACCACAGAACCTTTCCGCCGGGGGGGACTGGCCCAATTACCCCCTGTTCGGACAGCGTCTGAACAGCCTCTAGCAGAGCTTGCCGACGCCCCGGAGGGAGTCTTAAATTTAATGGAAAGAACCTGTCCGGGGGTAGAGTGGTGAACTCTATCTTGTACCCGGAGGACACCACCTCCCGCACCCACCGTCAGAGATACGAGCGGTCCACCGGTCCGCGAACCCCAGAAGCCGGCAACCCATCATGCGGTGGAGCACTTTCCCTCCGTCTTTTCGGACTTGCGCAGCCAGGGCCGCTTACCGGTCCCAGAGGCAGCTTTGCCGGGCCGAGAGCCCTAGCCCGCCGAACTGGGCGCACGAGAAAAACGCTTCTGTCCAGAGGACAAAGGCCCCTGTTTACGGCGATGTTCACGCCGCTTGGGTTCCGGGAGGAAGGTACCCCCCCCCCCGTGAAATCCTTAACGATTTCGCCCAACTGGGCCCCAAAAAGCCGACCCCCTTGAAAGGCAGGTCTGTGAGGCCCTTCTTAGACGCGTGGTCACCCTGACCAGTACCGTAACCACAGCAGCCATTTAATAATGACCGCAAAAACTGATATTTTTGATAGCATAGGGACTGAAACCATTGCTGTGTCACAGAGGTAACGAAGACCCTGCACCAGGTGATCTGCTCGCTGCACTGACTCAGGTGAATCCCCGCAGCCCAGATCATTACGCATTTCCATCGCACACTCCGTGAGCGACTGAGCCACCATGACCGACGCCATGGACGGTCTCATAGCAACCCTATCGGCCGGAGCTCTAAAAGAGGGTGACCCCTCCATGGGAATGGTAGTCGTCTTATTCAGGCGGGCCACCGGCGGATCCACCGCGGGGGACTACTATTTCTGCAACAGGCTGTCCCCAAAAGGATAGCGCACAGAAAACATTTTGGTGGGGTGAAGGAATCTTGTGGTCGCTGCCACTCCTTATAGACAAACTGGTCAAAGTATTCAAAATGGGGGAATACTTTTGGAGCACAGAATGGCTTCAGGGACCCGAAGGTGTAAACAGTCGCTTGCGTCTCCCCAGCCTGGTCCAATCGCAGAGAATTGCGAACGGCAGCCCCCTGGTCCTCCACCCGATTCTGAGCCCGTCTGAGCGCTCCACGGGGGTCCCCGTGACCACTGAGCCCCTTCCGGCTCCGAATCCTCCCCTGATGATGGAGGTGGGCGTGGACGCTTTTTGGGGACCCCCCTAGCACGGCTCAATTCCCCCCGGGTGAAAAAGTCTTCTAATATTGAAGACAATTGATCTAGGGGAACCATAGGTCCCAGCGCAGCTTGCGCTTCAACTGACCCCTCCTGAGAAAATGCTGCGGATTCAGCCACCATAACACCACTCCCAGGACACTTAAATGGCTTAACAGCCATGACGCCCCCACAGCGCACCCCCACAACGTGCCCCATAGCTGCTCAGAGACTGCCCAAAGGACCCAGCACCACCGCGCCCGCACCCAGGGAGGAAGAACCAGCCATACTTGCTGTTTTCTGAACTGTGTGCCTGTGTCTTGATAAGAAGGCCCCACCGCTGCTGCTGCTGTCCCACGCTCTGATCCGGAAGAGGAGCAGTTGGCGCCAACATGCACATTTTTACTGTGCAGGGGGACTAACCAAAAATGGCCGCCAAGCGGCCACAAGAGGCCAACACCGTCCCCAAAATGGCCGCGGCTACGGCAGAATGGCGGCCGGCCGCCTGCGACCACAACAAAATGGCAGCAGGAGCCGCGAAAATGCCAGCGACCGCCGCATGTAAGAACCACATAACGGCTGGGGAGCAGGGGCGACTGTGCGAACAGTGAGGCGGGCGGGTGGTGAGAACAGAAAGGTGGACACCTGTACCCCTCTCACTGGGACGGGCCCCACTAGCCATACCCCCTCCGCACCCCTGGAGGGGGGGTGTCACTCACCACTCCAGACGGGCGTAGCGGGTAGCCACCCGTGCCGACCTTCCTCCCCCCAGGTGGGGAGGGATGCTGCCGGCCAAGCGACCCCTGGACGCGAGCTGCAGCCCGGTCACTCGGGCGCAGGTGGGACGTTCAACCCACCGGCCACCCGCACGGAACGGGCAGGACGCGGCAGACCCCGCCAAGGCTAAGGGTGGCTCGCATCCATCGGCCGTGCTGGGGAAATGGCAGGACAAGAAAACATCTGCGTGGTCCCCAGCCGGCTACTTGATTGCAGTCTTCATCAGAAGTCTTGTGCAAAAAGAAGGAAAGGAAAAGACAAAAAAATAAGGGAGCTGCAGTTCCCAGCAGGGAACCAGGTCTAACTCCTTGCACTAGGCAGAAGAAAACTGATATGCTATGCAGGGCTGAGGGTTTATATGCTGAGTGAGGACAGCCCCCTGGGAGGGGCCAGCTTTGCTTTTCTGAACTTTTGTTCTGCCTAGTCTACGCCTAGTAAAAGGTGCATAAACCCCACGTGTCATGAATAGAGGCTGCGTCTGTCAATGAACGTAAGAGAAATGGTTACAAAATCTTAGTAGGTTTTACTCACATAGATTTGCAATGTTCAAAAATGTACAGCAGAGTGGCAAAATCATTTCCTCCTCCAGCCATGCTGGATAACCTTTCATGACTATCGTCAAATTCCTTTTGTTTCTGAGACATCCCTAGAGAGAAAAAAAAGCAATTAGAAGGACTGCCAGCATCTACTTTGCATACAGGTACTGGCTCTTGTCTGAGAGACAGCGGATATGGATGGCAAATGAAATCCAGACCACAAGCTGCAGCATTTTTCTCTACACTCTTTTTTCAAAAGTAATGGTGTACAATAACACACACCATAAACCTAGCATTACTCCAGACAGTTAGGCTTTACTGAAAAAGTCTCAGTGGTTTAAATATAAATATGTATTAATAAAGCTTTAAGGAGAGTCCTCACACTTGTTACATGTCCCTGCTTTAACTCTACAGAAGCTCTTTACTCAGTTTCCTGAATTACGGCAAGTTTGTGTTCTTCTTCCGCATAATGAAACTTGGAAGTATATAGCAATTGGCGTACACAAACAATATACAAATCTCTATGTTCAAGACTCTCAGGACATTAGGACGATCACAAAAAAGTTTGTATCGCAGAAAAAGCCCAACATGTCATAAATGGTAATTTAATAACCCACTCATTAAAATCTCATATACACTTTAATATGTTAATATAGTTTCAGATGTAATTTTCATTCATTTTAAATCTGAAGCTTTCATTAAAATAATACCTGTTGATCCTGCCATGAAGACACTTCTCATTATAGGGTAACAATGCTTGGTCTCCCTCACCCAATTGTGCTTCTGCATTATCACCTTAACTTCCAATGGAGACTACAAGTGGCTGTTTCAACACCCACTGGACAACTGCCCACTGTTGTCACAGTGTATGGATATGTAGCGCTTTAGCAAACTAAATGTAATTCCGTTAGGATTTAAAGCTTATTTAAGTGACGCAAAGAGGGATTTGTAATTGTACAGAAAAAAAGATAGATAGAATTATTATTTTAAGAATCTACAGGTATCGACAAACCCAACAGTAGGAGACCGCAGTTGGTTTGTCCTAAGAATCTTTGCCATGGTGTCACGCTAATATTCCTGCATTCTCACCCCACTGTGGGTGAAACCTATCGTGTTTGCATCAAACTCTTTAAACGCACATAACTTTCTCAGGACCCCCTCCACTTTCTCCCATAATAGGGAATCCCGCTTTCAGTCCTGGCCTGTCGGACTCTAGACTCCTCACCTTGAAAACCAGTAGTCTTTTCCAGGCTAGATATTTCATTTCAGACGGAAGCTGGGTTTCCAGGACACAGATCCTTACTGACCCGCTGTACTCTGGACTCTCCTTCTGGCATAAAATTCAACTTGCACACTTTTTACGATTCCACCCTACAGCCGGGCAACTCTCTTTCCAACTTACCCCATTTTAACTTCTTTATATTGAAAGCTACCCTCTGAGATATGCAATCTCACTGATCTATCGGTTGCTCCTCTCTCCTGCTATATATTTCCAAATGGGAAAAAGACCCCTCTCTGACAAACAGGTGGAGAGAATTCTCCTGTTTACGTATAAAACCTCCTTAAGTGCCAGATATCAGGTATCAGGTTTCAAGCTCCTAACATGATGGTACTATACACCTGTCCGGATTAACAGGATGTTCCCCCACTGTCCTAACACATGTTGGAGATGTGGCAAGGAAACCAGTTCTCTTCTTCATATCTTTTGGACTTGCCACTCGCTTCATTCTTTCTGGACCTGGCGCATTACTCAAAAATTCACCGACCATAAGTTTCCCCAAGACCCGATGTTCTTTTTGTTGCATCACCATGATATCACTGGAAAGATTTAGACGTTCCATTTTGCCACTATTGCTCACTGCTGCATTCCACTTTTTTGGAAACAAACAAGCACCTTCGTTATCTGTTTGGCTGAAGAAGGTTAATGAATTAAGGAAGTGGAAGACTTGGTTGCAACTGAAAGGGGCCTTAAGCCCCATACACACGATGCTAATTTTTGTCCGATCATCCGAAATTCTTACCGTTAGTATGCTCCTTTCGACAGCTGATTTTGATTTTTGCTAAGACAAAGGCTGGTTGTGCAGACTAGAAATTTTTTTTCGTATGGCAACTCAACGTCCGATTTTCGTACGAAAAAAACCATACAATCACAACTGTGCATGCTCAGAAACAAAAAAATACATACAAAACTATTAAACACATTACGTCACTTCTGACGTTGAATTTGGTCATACAAAAATTTTCGTATCGTTCGTACTTTCTTCACTTTCGACATGAGACAAGCATCCAACAAAAACATATGTTCTGTCGTCCGAAATTCGCATCGTGCATACGAGGCTTTAGAGAGAAATTTCTTAAAGAAATGGTTTTACTGGCAAGAATTTAGATGCTCCAAGGAGTATGCGTCTATGGTATGCTAATTCCCTATACCTTGGCATCTGTGGGGGGCGCCTTTTCATCCTTCCCCTTTTTTTTCGCCTTCCCACTTCCCCTCCGCTTTCCTCCTTTCCCTTTATCTTTTTCCCATCCTTTGTCTAATTCCCCTTTTCTTGTGCTTCTTCCCTTTCCCCTTTGTTCTGTGTTCTAGACCTCAAAAAAGACAACAAAAATCAAAGCAGGGCACAGAGACCCCTACAGTTCTCTGGGGTACTTATGTTGTCTTCTTTTTTACCAACTGATTCAATTTGCCTTGAGCTTTTTTGCTATGTTGTTGGTTATTACAGTATTGTAAGCTTTTCTTGTACTCCTTGTAATACACGCAAATATTAATGTGTGATAGGTTCTCTATACTTTTGTCTTTTGATAAAGAATTGACAAAAAAAAAAAAAAAAAAAAAACATAGGCAGGCAGGGAAATTAGAACACTGAAGGTTTGAACAGTAATTTTGTACTTTGGATTTGTATGCACCATCTGAATAAAATGAAACCTGCTGTTTATTAATGTGCCCTTGCACAAAAAAACAAACCTGGCACATATTTGTATTTATTTGCATTTAAAACCCCATTTACTTGTTCAAACTCTTTTTTTCACATTTACCAATTTCAGAAAAAATACAGTAAAAACATAAATCTTTGAAGTATCAGTTGTAACCAAAATGAACATGCTTCAAAATGAAGTAAGTATCCATTAGCAAAATAAGTACAGGGAAATGTTATATGACGGATTTCACAAGCAATTAAAAATCATGCCTAACTCGACAGAAATACTTTGGTTAATATTGTATAGCTACAATAGCAGGCTATAAACATAGAGACAAAGGTCTCCAGTTCAAGACTGCTTACACAAAAGGTCACAAAAATAATCCAAAAATAACGGCTTCACCTGCTTAACTTTCATCACAAATATGTATGATATTTGTAATGGATAATGGATTATGTACCTAAAGTTCATCTATAGCCATACCTATCGCTTAATGCAAGTTAGGGTCAGAGGCATGTTGGTTTGCATGCAAAATACCTGACTGTATGAAGATGTGTTCGACTGATAACATAGCTGCCAATGGCAGGAGCAGGTCTTCACACCCCACAGAGGTGGCTTTAATCACAGCACACGCAAGATTTGGGGATAATGGAAACTCTATTAAGAAATGTCCTAATCTTGTGACATTACCACTCCTTAAAAAGAAAAAAAAAACAAAAGTATACATATTTCATCATACAATTTTTACAAAATTATATATTGACGCCTGACATCAGTTATTACATTTTTTGTTTTGTAAGGAAGAAAATCTCTTTCAGGTTCTTTTCGTTGCTTTCTGTGGCCCCATTTGTTTTTGTATGATTTCACTTTCCCTGTATTTAATGGCTGCTGATCTCTGCGAGGAAGAAATGTTCTCTTTAAAGATCTGACATAACCTGCAGAGTCAGAGCTAGAGCTCTCCAATTAGCAAAGCTCATGTCTACTACTGACTGGAGAACTCTAGCTCTGATTCAGCAAGGACCATGTCCGATGTCTGCACAGAGATCACTGCTTGCACACAGAGAGCCAGGGTCTTTCTGTGCAGGATGGTAGAAGGGGACATGCTTTTTTTATTCAGACTGTGATCTAAAGAAAACACACTGTAAGACATTGAACACCTTTTTGTTTTGCTGAAGCTGGGTGTACAGTATCTCACAAAAGTGAGTACACCCCTCACATTTTTGTAAATATTGTATTCTATCTTTTCATGTGACAACACTGAAGAAATGACACTTTGCTACAGTGTAAAGTAGTGAGCGTACAGCTTGTATAACAGTGTGAATTTGCTGTCCCCTCAAAATAACTAAACACCCGATTAGCCATTTTCCCTCCCTTGTGTCATGTGATTCATTCATGTTAAAAGGTCTCGGGTGTAAATGGGCAGCAGGTGTGTTCAATTTGGTGTTATCGCTCTCACTCTCTCATACTGGTCACTGGAAGTTTAAGATAGCACCTCATGGCTAAGAACTCTGAGTATCTGAAAAAAAGAATTGTTGCTCTACATAAAGATGGCCTAGGCTACAAGAAGATTGCCTAGACCCTAAAACTGAGCTGCAGCATGGTGGCCAGGACCATACAGTGGTTTAAAAGGACAGGTTCCACTCGGAACAGGCCTCGCCATGGTCAACCAAAGAAGTTGATTGCACGTGCTCAGTGTCATATCCAGAGGTTGTCTTTGGGAAATAGATATATGAGTGCTGCCAGCATTGCTGCAGAGGTTGAAGGGGTGGGGAGTCAGCCTGTCAGTGCTCAGACCATACGCTACAAACTGCATCAAATTGGTCTGCATGGCTGTCGCCCCAGAAGGAAGCCTCTTCTAAAGATGATGCACAAGAAAGCCCGCAAACAGTTT
The DNA here is from genome assembly GCA_018402905.1 of Glandirana rugosa. NCBI lineage: Eukaryota > Metazoa > Chordata > Amphibia > Anura > Ranidae > Glandirana > Glandirana rugosa. The sequence continues at coordinate 1,070,734 of BLSH010434478.1, forward strand.
GCTGAAGACAAGCAGACTAAGGACATGGATTACTGGAACCATGTCCTGTGGTCTGATGAGACCAAGATAAACTTATTTGGTTCAGATGGTGTCAAGCGCTTGTGGCGGCAACCAGGCGAGGAGTACAAAGACAAGTGTGTCTTGCCTACAGTCAAGCATGGTGGTGGGAGTGTCATGGTCTGGGGCTGCATGAGTGCTGCCAGCACTGGGGAGCTACACTTCACTGAGGGAACCACGAATGCCAACATGAACTGTGACGACCCCAAACACACCTTCAAGACGACCACTGCCTTGCTAAAGAAGCTCGGGGTAAAGATGGACTGGCCAGGCATGTCTCCAGACCTAAACCCTATTGAGCATCTGTGGGGCATCCTCAAATGTAAGGTGGAGGAGCGCAAGGTCTCTAACATCCACCAGCTCTGTGATGTCGTCACAGAGGAGAGGAAGAGGACTCCAGTGGCAACCTGTGAAGCTCTGGTGAACTCCATGCCCAAAAGGGTTAAAGCAGTGCTGGAAAATAATGGTGGCCACACAAAATATTAACACTTTGGGCCCATTTGGGACATTTTCACTTAGGGGCGTACTCACTTTTGTTGCCAGCATGTGTTGAGTTATTTTAAAGGGACAGCAAATTTACACTGTTATACAAGCTGTACATTCACTACTATACATTGTAGCAATGTGTCATTTCTTCAGTGTTGTCACATGAAAAGATATAATAAAATATTTACAAAAATGTGAGGGGTGTACTCACTTTTGTGAGATACTGTATGGAACTGATTTAAACAAACATTGAGTTGAGCTACCTCTTGGGGTGCCTCCTTTATCTGCAGCCCTGCTCTGTGTCTCCTGTTGTGTCAGTCCGCTCCTGCTGCTCTCATAATTAACATTAAAAGCGTCCATTCCCCTGCATTACAAGAATAATTTCCTGTGTCTGTGTTATATCATAAATATGCTTATCTGTATATATAACACACTGTCTTCCTGCGTTCATGTGACTTCTCGGCTCTGTCTCTCCTCGACTGCAAGTACACATAGGAATGGCGAATTAAAGTCCATATGTGTAGACCAGGGGTCTCCAAACTTTTCAAACAAAGGGCCAGTTTATTGTCCTTACGACTTTAAGAGGGCCGGATTGTGGCCAGCGGGGGCAGGAAATGTCCTGGGCCCAGCATCAGTGAGAATAAATATGGCCTCAGGTTTGGTGGTCAATAGGAGGAGGAGCATTACTATTAGTAGGAGAAATAGTATCCCATGATTGGTATCGGTGGAAGAAATAGTGCCCATTGTTGGTGTCAGTGGGAGGAATAGTGCCCCAAGGGCCGGATAAAGGGTAGCAAATGGCCACATCTGGCCCTCGGGTCGCAGTTTGGAAACCCCTGATCTATACCATAGCCTAAAAACACTGGTCCTACAGTTCCAGACAAAAAAAGTCAGTGGAAGAACCACCCTAAACAAAACATATTCTTTGTATTTCCAGTACAATTAAGCTGCATCTGTTTGATGATAATTTCACATATGATGATTCCCTCCTCCAAGATGCAAGACTGCTGATAAGTACCTTTTCTTTATTAAAGTATAGGTTCACCTTTTTGACTTTAAAGCCCGTGTTGATGGGCTTGTGTTAACATGCTGCAGTTGCCTGACGAAACTCATCAACATAGGCCCTTAGTTTTGCATACAACTATGCAGTGTGAGGATATACCCAATGGATAGAAAATGAGTGGGTTGTTTAGGTGGACCCTCAGGCAATATTATTCTTGCTACTAAAAGAGATTGTTATGCATGTGGCCAGCTATTGATTTATTAAAAGGACACCCGTGCTGAGAGAAATATGTAGAATGCTATTGCTGATATCTCCTTCTGAACGTACTAGCTGCATGGCTGTCATGCTGATATAACATCAGTAATTTCTGCGTCACAGACATATAACAGGTATGCAGATCAAAAGTTTTGATTTCACTTGCTGCAAGCTTGTTCAAGAACCTTACATCTTTTACCAGGCAGTAAGCAATGGTAGCTCACATATGTATCTCATTACAAGTTTTATGCAAAAAGAGAGCTTTTCTCGTGGTTAAATGGTGAAGTCTTTCTTCTGATGACACTGCAGAACAACCACAGCAGTTTCCTTCCCTCAGCCATTACTGCAGTAGTTTAATAAATAATAGAAGGTAATATCTCATCATTATGGATTGGGGGTTTGTAATGAGTAACTATAAATACAGAACTTAAAATGGCTGCTGTAATCATTTCTAACTGCTCATTTCCATTTTGGAGATAATTATTACTTTAATGGCTAACTTTGGAGTGTTCATGTCCTGCTTCATTCAGTTCACTAACATGTAAGCCTTTTAATACAGACACAGACAAAAAAAAGCTACAATATACTGTATTGTATAGCATAAACCTAAACCCTTGTGATAATAGTATGACATCTGGTAGGTAGCAAAACCAAAACATACCAGAAGGTTCCTATTGATCCAAGGCACAGTATTCCTTGTAATAGTCAGATTTTGATCTGGACATGATCTGTAATGCTGAAGACTTTTTTCACTCATTCAAGTAAGTATCTTCTTCACTTCTACTGAGAGTTGGGAACACACCCTAGCATTTAGGCTTTATGCACACAGGATGTTTAATAAAACGTCAGTAGCTTTGTAGTGAGTTTTTCAACGTTTTTACAGTAACGATTTTTGAGCGTTTTTTTTTTTTTTTTTTTTAAATGGATCAAAAAACATTAAAAAACTTTGGTGAGCGATGTTTTTGGCCGTTTTTGAGCATTAGAGCATTTTTACAGCTGAAAAACGCCTCTTAGAACCCACTAGTCGGGAGTTTTTTTTTTACCTGTTTTGAGACCCGTTTTATAGCCACACAGTTTTCCTGTTATATAGCCACACAGGTAAATGCTTGGGTATATTCCTGACTATTACTGAAACCGAGGAAGCTGCATGGAGGAGTGATGAAAATTCAAACATTACAAAACAAGCCCAGCTGACTGTGTCTAGCTACTGCTAACCAAAAGAAATACCCAAAACTGAAAGTGCAGCACCAAACATATAGTGTTAAAAACAAAAAGCCAAAAACTTACTAATGAATGACCAAATAATCATGGTTCTTGGTGTCTGTAAATACTATATAGTCATTTTATTTGATAGTATATTCAAAAAATGTTTAACTTAGTCCTTATGTTACTTCTATAATTTATGTATTTGGCATGAATACTATACACACACACACACACACACACACACACACACATTGTGGGTTCTGTTTCTCATAATGATCAGTTTAAAGCAGGCTTTAAACCACATCTCACTTATTTTACCTATCATGATGCATTATACCAATAAACAGTAATTTCACGGTTCATAGGACTAGTGCCCAAGAAGATAATGAGCAGGGGAAAATGCTTGGTTTCCAGGGTTAGATATTAGCTTTGCTCATAGAAGAAACTGTAATTTTGATCCATTACACTGCAGGATGGTTTAGGAAGAGGGTTTTGGAATCAAGACTGAGGAGTAAGGTAATTGGTACACAACGCACTATTTTAACCACTTAATCGCCCCATAGCCAAATGACGGCTACAGGGCGGTTGCTTAACTCTGGGAGGGCGTACTATGACATCCTCCCATGAACGCGCGTCCCGCGCGCACCCGGGAACATCCGTGACCGCCGGTGAATGGCCGATTGCAGCGGGCTTTTACCACGTGATCACTCCATCAAATGACGGAGCGATCACATGTAAACAAGCTGGCGGAAGTTCCGGCTTTTCTCTCTCCTCTCCGCACCGATCGGTGCAATGTGAGAGGAAAGGGGAGAGATCAATGCAGCAGCGCTGTGGGCAGGATGTGTAGTGCCCACAGCACTGCTATGTGCCAGGCTGCACCCCATCCAGCCAGCCATCCTCACCCATCCATGCTCACCCACCCACCCATCCTCACCCAGACAGCCATCCCTGCTCATCCAGCCATCCTCACCCATCCATGCTCACCCACCCAGCCATCCTCACCCAGCCAGCCATCCATGCTCACCCACCCAGCCATCCTCACCCATCCATGCTCACCCATCCACATCCGTGCTCAGTCATCCCCATCCATGCTCAGTCATCCCCATCCGTGCTCAGTCACCCCCATCCGTGCTCAGTCACCCCCATCCGTGCTAAGTCACCCCCATCCGTGCTAAGTCACCCCCATCCATGCTCAGTCATTCCCATCCACGGCTCATCCATCCCCATCCATGCTCAGTCATCCCCATCCATGGCTCATTTGTGCCTCATTCATGCTCATCCATACCACATCAGTTCTCATCCGTGACACATCCATGCCACTACAGTGCCCATCCATGCCACCACAGTGCCTCACAATAGTGTAGTAGGTAGTCAAATTATATGTGTAATTTATGCTGCTAGAACACCTGACGGTGCTCCCTGCATGTTGGGCCTCTGTATGTGGCCAGGCTGTGTAAAAGTGTCACACATGTGGTATCGCCATACTCGGAAGGAGTAGCAGAATATATTTTGAGGTGTAATTTTGCCAGGTACATGCTGTGTGTTAGAAATATGGTATAAATGGACAACTTTGTGTAAAAAAAAATGCATTTTCATTTCGTTTCAAGACTCATTATGCCTCATAGAATATACATTGGGGTGTTTGCTTTCCAAAATGGGGTCATTTTTTGGGTGTTTCAATTGTCTTGGTGTTCCAGGACCTTCAAAAGTGCAAGAGGAAGTCAGGAAATTATGTGTGTAATTTATGCTCCTAGAAAGCCTGATGGTGCTCCCTGCATGTTGGGCCTCTATGTGGCCAGGCTGTGTAAAAGTCTCACACATGTGGTATCACCATACTCAGGAGGAGTAGCAGAATGTGTTTTGGGGTGTAACTTGTGGTATACATATGCTGGGTGTGAGAAATAACCTGTTAATATATGACAATTTTGTGAAAAAAAAAAAAATCTTCATTTTGCAAAGAATTGTGTGGAAAAAATTAATTACAACTTCAAAAAACTCACCATGCCTTTTACTAAATACCTTGGAATGTCTACGTTCCAAAAAGGGGTAATTTGGGGGGGTATTTGTACTTTCCTTCCCTTAGCTATTATTTTTCTACTGTTTTGTTTTCTATTTTTACTACCATTAGGACCTGTTCACACCAGTGGCTGTGCTAGAATGTAGCCACTGGTGTTCTGTAGGATGACAGTAGTGCGGACGCATCAATCGCATTGCATTGCACCATTAACTTTGTTTTTCAAAACAAACCTTATTGAAATGTCACAAAAGTGTAATTTTATTAGATTCTATTGATCCCTGTGGTGTGAGGTAAGGGAATAACTTGCACTGCGCAGGGACAGATTAATGTAGGGGCTATTGGAGCTGCAGCTCCAGGCCCCTACCTTAATATAGGCCCAGCCACCCAAGAACTTCCCCCTGTCACCACGGTGCCACCACTCTGCCCACCACTGCCCAGTGTCCACTTCTGTGAAAATTACTAGAACCGCCTAGCATCCTAGCAACCATTCAAGTACAAGCACAGGCCTCAGCAGAGGAGGAGGATGCAACTTCCTCAGCACCAGGTCCATGATGCTCTTAATCAAGCCCTGGCACTGCAATGCACCGAAAAAAAGTACTGCATGTCATACTTTTCTCCAGCTAACACCACCACACACATCACCGGTAGTGTGAATTGGCCAGGTAAGGGACAAGGCATTTTGCCTTCTTTTGTCGTGGGACTGCACTGGAATAGTATGTATTACTTGGTTATCCAACAAAATAAACAGGATCATAGTGGTTAAGCAAAAATGTGTTTGATTTCCTCTTACTTGGGGAAAACTGTAGAAAAGATTGTTTACCTGTCAATTGCGCTGCACTGATATAGCTTCCTGAGTGCTTCTAAAATAAACCTTTCTTCAGGGGGGTCCAAATATGGGAACCTGCAGACAACAATTTAGTTAAATCAACTACAATTGTATTTAGTAATCATGTTTTTCTGGTAAATCATTTAACTGTAAATAGCAAAAGAATGCAAACCTATTCTCGTGATTTTATACACCTGAAACAGCATCACTCTGCAATATGGAGGTACAGTGGTTAGCACAGTTGCTTTTGTAACACTAGGGTCTTGGTCTCAACCACCATTAGGATGCTGTCTGCATGGAGTTTGTAGGTTATCCCTGCCCTGTGTTTGTACAGGGTGCTACACTCCAAAAACAAAATGATATGTTAAAAGGCTTCTGCTGTAAATTGCTCTGTGGTCTGTACTATTACATGGTGTGAATATGATCAGAACATTAACTGTAAGCTTTAATAAGACACTGATCCATGTACTTGTTCTTGCAAAAAAAAAAAAAAGAAGAAGAAAAGAAGTGTAGCACCGCATAATAGTGCTAAAGGAAAGAACATACATTCTTGAGCATTGTATACCATATGAAAGAATATGTTTAACCACTTCCTTACTGGGCACTTAAACCCCCCTCCTGCCCAGACCAATTTTTGGCTTTCAGTTTGAATGACAATTGCGCGGTCGTGCGACGTTGTACCCAAATAAAATTTGCGTCCTTTTTTTCCCACAAATGGAGCTTTCTTTTGGTGGTATTTGATCACCTCTGCGTCATTTCTGATCACCGCTATAAACAAAAAATGAGCGAAATTTTGCAAAAAAGAACAATATTTTTAACTTTTTGTACAAATCCATTAAAAAAATTATTCATTAGTTTTGGTTGATATATATTCTTCTACATATTTTTGGTAAAAAAAAAAAAAAAATTGCAATTGACGTATATTGATTGGTTTGCGCAAAAGTTATCGCGTCTACAAACTATGGGAATTGATTTATGGCGTTTTTATTTTTTACTAGTAATGGCGGCGATCTGCGATTTTTATCGGGACTGCGATATTGCTGCAGAAATGTCGGACATTTTTTACACATTTTTGGGACCAATGACATATATACAGCGATCAGAAATTTAAATATCCACTGATTACTGTGTAAATGTCATTGGCATTGAAGGGGTTAACCTGCAGGGGGCAGTGAAGGGGTTAACAATGTTCCCTGGGTGTGTTCTAACTGTGGGGGGGTGGGGCTGGTCCGGGACATAACAGATCTAACTGATCCCAGTGACAGGGATCAGTAGATCTGTCATGTCCCCTGTCACAGAACGGAGAACCGCCGTGTTTACATCGGCGGTTCCCCGTTCTGCAGCTCTGTTAGGCGATCGTGGGTCTCGAGTGGACATCGAGTCCGCCCGACCCACGGGCAGGCGTGCGCCGCCGCTGCTGCCAGGGGGCACGCCGGGAGCATGCACAGGGGACGACGTCAGATCCACGCTGGAGCCGTACTTCGGAAATAGCATGGATCTGTAGGGGTTAAATACTGCCATTATCATAATAATGCCATGTGCTATTGTAGGCAAATACTGGGGGCAAGACAGAAATGGAGAATGTCACCAACAGAGCGTCTACTGGAAACATGTATATATATATATATATATATATATATATATATATATATATATATATATATATATATATAAACACACACACACACACACACACATATATATATATACACACATATATATATATATACACACACATATATATATACACACACTCAAAAACACATTGAAACAATATAATTTGATTACTGCAGTGTAAAAATCGCACATCAGGAGTGTATCCTTCCTCACACAGGCTAGAGTTCCTGGATAAGATCATCACAGACATTATATAATAAACATGATTTGTAGGACCTCAGGTTATCTTCCCTAGCTGCAACAGAGCCCACGTGCTGTTACTGGCCCTGCAACAACAGTTAGGCCTCATGCACACAGGACATTTTTGGACTGTTTTACAGCAGCTGTTTTTAACTGCAGACATTTTTTCTGCAGTCAATAAACTCCCCATCATGTTATCCTATGTGTCCATGCACACATAGGCTGTTATCAACTGGTTTTGGCAGTGACGTTTTTGAGCTGTAAAAAAAAAAAACCCAAGACCAGTGGGTTCTGAGAGACATTTTTCAGCAGTAAAAAACGCTGCTTACCAATGTTTTTGGACATTTTAGATCCATTAAGGGAAAAAAAATGCTACTGCTCAAAAACGCGGCTCAACAACGTTTTTGGGTCCATAGAAAAAAAAAAAAAAAGTCTGTGCAAAACGCTGATAAAAGCTGAAAAACTCACTGCAAAGCTGCTGACGTTTTTAGAACTTTTTTTTAACGTCATGTGTGTATGAGGCCTAACACTACCACTGGTTTCTATAAAGTAGTAAAAAGTATACATTTTGTGGAATACCTGATAACATCATTTACGTCCAAGCATTTAAGGGTTAGAATGACAGATGTTAGACTGGTGCGTTTAATCTCAGGTATCATGTGATCTGGCATACATTTATCCCAGAACTCTTCGCTGTAAATTCGGTAGCATTTTCCAGATGCCGTCCTGCCCGCTCTGCCCGCTCTCTGCACTGCTTCACTTCTTCAGGAAAAGGAATCAGAGCAAGAGTTACATATTGCGAGTGAAACATTTAATTTTAACCAACACTAGATTATATTCTTTCCGTTGCTTACTTTGATATGGGAACTATTTCTAAAACATCGAGTCCAGCCCTGGGATTGTGGTTTAACTGCTTCACGAATCCACTGTCTATTACATACCTGAAAATAAATGGAAAAACTGTTAAGGTAAACAGCTGATAGGAAAAATAAATATGAAGCAAAAAATGGTTATACGTGGGTTCTCTGATAGAACTTAACATTTCCTGATAGCCTTACCCTTTTTAAAGGCAAAGTATGTAATGTACTTTGTTAGCACATTTTTCTAAAATTGCATTATTTACTGTAGAGTATTTTTTAATTGACTTCTGGATTGTTACATGCCTACTCTTTCATTTTCCTTTTGTATTAAATATAAAGATTTGTAGAGTAGCCAGTAGAGGGGGCTTTATGTTAATCGCAAAGAGATCAGCCACACGGAGAGTATATTTTTATCAGTGGGTCTGCAGACTCACAGACTAGCCGTGTGAGAAGGAACAGTAAGGCATGACAAGGATCGGGGATAAGCTAATGTGTCTGGGTTTGGTTCTCATGGAAGAGGGGAGGAGAGTGTTTGTGAAGTCTGGAAATTAGAAACCTAAACCAAACCCAACTGAACTCTATGGAAGCAAATCTTGATAATCAGTTGTGAACATTTTTAAAGTTAAAAGACGAGGGATGGTCAGAAAGAAATAATAGGGAGCTGGACACTGGCACAGGGTACAGGGGATATAAAAAGTCTACACACCCCTGTTAAAATGTCAGGTTTCTGTGATGTAAAAAAATGAGACAGAGATAAATTATTGCAGAACTTTTCCACCTCTTATGTGACCTATAAACTGTACAACTCAGTTGAATAACAAACTAAAATCTTTTTTTTTGTTTGGGGGGGGGGGGGGGTGTGTGTATATAAATAAACTAAAATAATGTGGTTGCATAAGTGTGCACACCCTCTTATAACTGAGGATGTAGCTGTGTTCAGAATCAAGCAATCACATTCAAACTCATTTTAAATAGGAGTCAGTACACACCTGCCATCGTTTAAAGTGCCTCTGATTAACCCCAAATAAAGCTGTTCTAGTAGGTTTTTCCTGACATTTTCTTAGGCTGGCCATACATTATACAATTTTCTTGTTCAATTTCCTTTAGATTTACCTTCCACTATGTAGTGCAAGGGCCTTCATGACTGCATACAGATTGAAAGTGTTTGGGTTTGACCTCATATTAGATGTTTTTGGTAAATCCAAAGGAAAATTGTACCAGAAAGTTGTACAATGCAGAGACAGCCTCAGTCGTATGCTACAGCAAAAGCCATGGTCCACAATGAGCTTCCAAAGCATAAGAGGGATCTCATTGTTAAAAGGTATCAGTCAGCAGAAGGGTACAAAAGAACTTCCAAGGCATTAGATATACCATGGAACACAGTGAAGACAATCATCAAGTATCCAAAAAAAAAAAATGATAAAAAAACAAATTATTCATCAGTTTAGGCCAATATATATTCTTCTACATATTTTGGTAAAAAAAAAAAAAAAAAATCACAATAGGTGTATATTGATTGGTTTGCGCAAAAGTCATCGCGCTTACAAACTATAGGAATAGATTTATGGCATTTTTCTTTCTTTCTTTTTTTTTTTACTAGTAATGACGGCGATGTGCGATTTTTATCGGGACTGCTACATTTCAGAGGACAGATCGGATACTTGTAACACTCTTTTGGGACCAATGACATTTATACAGCGATCGGAGCTTTAAATAGCCACTGATTACTGTATAAATGTCATTGGCAGAGAAGGGGTTAAACTGTAGGGGTGATCAAGGAGTTAACTGTGTTCCTTCACTGTGTTCTAACTGTGTGGGGGCTGGGCTGGCCGGGGCATGACGGATCTAACTGTTCCCCGATTACAGGGAACAGTAGATCTGTGTCATGTCCCCTGACAGAACGGGGATCCGCCGTATTTACATTGGCAGATCCCCGTTCTGCCTATGTAACAAGCGATCGTGGGTCGCTGGCGGACATAGAGTCCCGGGCACGTCCACGGAGCGCGCACACGCTCGCCCGCAAATCGTGCATGCATGGCCATAGTACAATGACGATGTTTTGCGCATGGGAGCCGACCTGCCGCAGTACAACTATGACGGCTGGTCGGCGACCAGTTAAAGAGCTGCAGAAATGGGTACATCTGACAACAATCTCCCGTATTCTTCATATGTCTGGGCTTTGGGGTAGAGTGGCAAGACAGAATCCTTTTCTTATGAAGAAAAACATCCAAGCCCAGCTAAATGTTGCTAAAACACATCTGGAGTCTCCCAAAAGCACGTGGGAAAATGTGTTCTGGTCTGATGAAACCAAGGTTGAACTTTTTGGCCATAATTCCAAAAGATATGTTTGGCGCAAAAACAACACTGCACATCACCAAAAGAACACCATACCCACAGTGAAGCATGGTGGTGGCAGCATCGTGCTTTGGGGCGGTTTTCTTTTTCTGGAACAGGGGCCTTAGTCAGGGTAGAGGGGAATTATGAACAGTTCCAAATACCAGTCAATATTGGCACAAAACCTTCAGGTTTCTGCTAGAAAGCTGAACATGAAGAGGAGCTTCACCTTTCAGCATGACAACGACCCAAAGTATACATCCAAATCAACATCTGAAATGATTTATTTGATTTAGCTGACTCACACATCAGTGCTCTCCCTGCCTGAAGATGCACGGGGCTGGACTGTAGGAGGAGCCGAGATCGCAACCTGGAGATGTCTTTGCCATGAGGTCGATCCTGCATCTGTGAGGTGACGGGCGGATGAAAAGTTCTGTCCTGATGACCATAAGCCCGGGTGAATAAGTGGATCTACTATCTATATACATCAAGGGGAATCCGGAGAAACAACCATAGAGGGTCAACCGTATCTCCTTTTGGATGTGCCTGGATTGATATCTCATGCGATTTGTCTACTTACCGTTGGTAAGAGTATTTAAACTTGTTCGGTGGTGGATACATCTATCTGTGGTTTAAGTGGTGTTTGTATACACGGAATACCATTTATCCATCACAATTTATATGGACTTTTATTTAGTACATGTTTAATGGTGCTTTGTTATTATTTTTAGCGCAACACTTTATGTACACTTGTTATTTACACAATTTATGTTGAAGTTGTGGTGTCTGCTGCTTACCATTAGATGCGCAGCGTATACCCCTTCCCTTTGTTAACTTTTATGAAATGATTTATCTTTGTCTCATTTTTTTACATCACAGAAACCTGACATTTTAACAGGGGTGTGTATACTTTTTAAATCCACTGTATATGTAACAATGCAAAACAAAAATGCTACAAAATACTTTACAGCAGAGACTTCAAGGACGACATAGGAAAATCACCAATTCTTTGAATTATATGTTCGGGAGGTGCCTTTAAGCTTAAAGAGGAACTGCAGCCTGCTCACATAATTTGTAATAAAAACATCTTTGCCATTCTGAAACTTCCCTCTAACCACTTTGCATATTATTTTATATACAGTCCTGCTCAGCATTATTGGCACCCATGAAGTTTATGTACATATTGTGGAATATCTACTGAAGGAAATGTATCAAATTAACCAACATATTACTACAGATAGCTTGTGTTTGACAAAAAACTGTAAATGATAAATAACATTTAAAAAGATAAACATTATGAGGAAAACAGAGAAAACCATAATGCTTGCCTTGTCAGTGGTATTGGCACCCTTTGCTGCAAATCAGTATGGAAACCCAATTTGGCTCACCTGTTGCAGATCTCAAATGAGGATCACCTGTGATGAATTGCCTCCACCCATGTGACCCAAATTAGCCAATAAATGAACATTTTGGTTTTATAAAAAGCCACCTGTTATTCCCTCTTCATGCGTGACAATGGTAAAGACAAAGGAGCTGTCTGACGACACCAGAAATGCTATTATT
>BLSH010434478.1:1087294-1098392 GCA_018402905.1 Glandirana rugosa
ACCACCTGTTAGAACACAACAGCTCAGCGGGGGAGATCGCTGAACTAACCTTGCATGATTAGTACTGCGGCTCCAACCGGAACGGTTTTGTTACTAGTACCCGGCTTTAGGAGTGACCATATTATGCCTGCTATGAGCAAGTCCACACCTTTTGTGAAATGTACTGTCTCTCTGCAGGGCTGTCACATTGTAAAATGTACATATAATGTGAATGTGTCTGTTTTTCCTGGTTGTGGTGCCTCACTTAAAGGCAGCTGGTATAAACTGCATCCATACCAGTACAAATGTCCAATCTGGAGACAAACATCAAAGGACTAAAACAATATAAAAGTCTGCACCTTATCCCTTCAATGGTCACAGATGTTGCAGCAATATTTGTGGCTACTACACATTTTCTGATCCCTTTAGGGGGGGGGAGAAATATTCTTTTTTGCTGATCTGGAAAATAAATTTAAAACAATCACTATATTTTTTATTTCAGCAAATATATTACTGCCAACACTAAGAAGTACTGACAATTCACATGGGGGCAGAACAGACAATAGCATAGTCAATGCAAAATATCATGCATGTCTGCCCATAAAGCTAAACAGAACACACCAGCAAAGTTTTAATAACATACTAGAATAAAATATTAGACAAAAGATCTAAAAGAACCTCTCCTTTAAAAGAAATCTGTTTAAAAAAAAAAAAAATACTGAAGGCTGCCATTGCTGACCTCTCTTTCTGAAAATGCTGGTGGTCATTCTGATCCAAACGCTTCAATACTTACTACTTGAAACAAAAACGCAGATCAGATCTAACTCCACTCTGACTTTCTAATTGGCATGCTTCTTCCAGGCCAGTAACTCAAGGAGGACAACAAAGTACTTTTCTCAGTAGGTACTAGCAAAGGCAAGCCATGCATTTTTGCTAGTTTGTGTATTTTCAATTACTACGGTAAATCAAATTCTCTGGGTTGTACATACAATAGTATTTAGTTTAGGAAATTGATTAATAGAATACAATGAATATTATTGTCATATTGTTTTTAAAATCAACGTTAACAAAAACATGTTACCTGTAGCCATAGAGCCATACAATGGCAAAATTAGCAGGCCTTCCACTGAAGAGTCATAAATATCATGGCGATAGTCAATCAGTTCAGCCTTTTCAAATAGCATGTCACAAGCCTTCTCAATCTCTGACTGGCCTAAAACAGGGAACATTTTTTGTAACTGCAATAAAATGATAGAAGAGCTATTGAAAGAGGACAATGAGACAGGGGGTACATCAACTTTAGGGGCTCATTCACACTAGATATGGCAATGGTGGGGCGAGCTAAAAAAAAAAAAAAAAAAAAAATAAAATACTCCACCATGCAGTACTTTTTCAGTGGAGTGGGTTATATTAAGAACCACTGTATTGTAAAGCTGCTGTGGTGAATAGAACTATATGGCAACATCACTCCTGACATTTCTGTAAAAAAAATAAAAATTGTGCGATGTGCTGGGATCGACATATCAACACTGCATACAGTGCATGCTTAAAAGTGCCAAACTATAATTTTTTTTTTTTTTTAGTTTTCGCACAATGGAACAACTTAGAATCTCTGTAAGGTTTGTATGGTTGTCCTTGTATGCTTTGGGGAGATTATCTGTAACTTCCTGTTGTGTCATCAAAACAGGCAGAATTCATCACACTTTTGTTACTAATTATGTGATAAATTATATATACAGATATATTTAAACATATACAATTTTGCCATTCTTTTCAATTATCTTACCTGTAAGAAAAACAAGAATATCCCCAGCGGGTTCATTTAAATGTGTCTGTATTGTGATCTTTACAGTCTAGAATAAAAAATAATCATAATACAATATTTCTGACACAAAAGACTTCCATAATCAAAGCAGATGTAAACCCTAGCTGAATAGATTTTATTATGTTAAAACACTTGGTTAAAAAAAACATTTGCACATTTTAAATAAAATGTTTGTTTTAACTTTATTCTCATCCTTTGTTGCAAATTAAGGCTACTGATCTCTTGCAGCTTCTTTGCAGTCACTTCCTGTCTACATCTATGCACTCCAGTGATGGCTGCATGATTATTCTCAGGGCAGGTTTTGCCCTGGACAATGGTTGCATTTGTGCTGAAACTGGCACTTAGTCTCCATCAGAAGCCCATATAGTTAAAACGTAGGCTTGCAACCACGGGACACAGCACCGTCGCCCTCTAACAGAGAGGTCCTGAAAAAAGACCACCTTCATAGATGGATCACTATTTTAATGAAAGCTGCAGACTTAAAAATATTAACAAATTATATGATTTTATTGACTGGGTTCATAAAAGTGAATCATACACTGTATTTATTTGTCATTGTACTGTGGATGCTGAACTAGATCGCTTTCAAATATATCTAGTGTTTATTTTTAGTTATGTAAAAGTGCTGAATCACACACCTCTGCAATGTACGCAGTATTGTCCTTGTCTCGTGGGCCAATAAGGTTAAGGAATTTCTCTTTAATTGGAAAGACTTTTCCTGGAATTGTGACTACTGGGCAGTTATTGAAAAACTCAGAAAGTCGTTCAATATCCAATGTGGCAGACATCACAATAACTTTGAGGGGGTACTTCCTTTTTGGAGGATCCTTTGATAGGAACTGTTTTCTTAGTAGACCAAACAATATATCCTTGAAAAAAAAAAAAAACATCATCACTTTCAACAATATTTACAAAATTAAAGCATATAAGAATTCTATCAGCATGCAAGCAAATATCTTATTTGACATATTGTGAAACGCTGGGGCTTTGTGGCTCAGTGCCAAAACAGTAAGTTTACTCCACGCCTTTCCTGACCACTTTTATTTAAAAGAACGTCAAAAGCTCATACAGGTCTTCTCACCATCAATATGAAAACATAGCATGCATCCTCCTGGCTCTCTTGCAGCTTTACTGCTTCGAGTAGTATCCTTTGGTCCTCCTGACTATTAAAAACATTCCCAGTGTTCATGCAAAGACACTGAACCTCAGCTCTGCGTCTTACCTTGCCGTTTCCCAGTTGCTCTGTCTCTCATGGACTCTCTCTGGCTCGGGCCTTAGTTAGTCCTAACCTGGACACCATGGTGCATATGAGCACCTCTCACGGCTCCTGTCACACACTGACCTCTTATGGAGGGTGGGGCTCTGAGCTCTAACTGGCTCTCGTATGAAGCCAGCACACACCTGTGCTTTGGATTTTGTTCTGTCGGTTTACAAATTACCAGAGGAGAGCAGACAGGTAGAAGCACACAGATTAATAGACTGATCTGTGTACAAACTAACCTGTACTGACTTGTGCTGTTTTACATAACACACACCCAGCTATTGATTGGCAGATGGGTGTGTGTTATGTAAAATAGACTGAGCATGATAGAAGGCAGGAGGACTGGGAGATAGAGAGTCTAGTTCACTGAAAGGAAATTACATCTGAGCTCTGCTCAACTCCTCCCATCATCACTAACATTATACAGAAAAGAAGGAATGAATAGGGGATTACCACAATTGCAGCTATATGGTAGGAAAATAATCATTTCAGTTATTCTGTTTATTGTGCAACTTTCAGGTATTTATATGAGGATTTACTAAAACATGTATGTTGCCTTTAGTTGTACTTTATGACATAGGAGAGGAAGATCAACATAGTATAAGGCACTGAAAACCCTGTACCCCAAACTACAAACAGCCTGGCAGGGGTAGGCATGATCCAAACACCTCTCAAGCCCTAAATGGGCGAGTCCACTAACATATCTTTAGCAAATCTAAGCTAGTGCTAACAACTAAAGAAAAAAAATATCTGTGATACAAATTACATAGGAGGATAACAACTACAAAAAAATAAATAAATAAAAAGGGAAGGGGGGGGGGGGAGAAGAAAGATTAAGGCTACTTTCACACTGGGGCGTATTTCAGGCGTTTTTGGGCTAAAAATAGCGCCCTGATAGCGCCTGAAAAACACCCCCCATCCATCCCAGTGTGAAAGCCTGAGTGCTTTCACACTGGGGCGGAACGCATGCAGGGCGTTACAAAAAGTCCTGCAAGCAGCATCTTTGGGACGTTGCGCTGAGCGGTGATTACACCACTCTTCCACCGCCCCTGCCATTGAAACCAACTGCCTCGGAAGCACAGAGCTCCGGCATATTTAACCCCTTGTGGGGGGTTAAAAGCGACGCGCTCTGGCCTGCATAGCGGCGCCATAGCGCCGCTATAACAGAGGAAAATCACCACAGAATCTAGTGGCGTTTTACCGCTCCCGCCCCCATTTGAAAGTAGCCTAAGAAGAGTGAATAATACAGGAAGTGAGAGTGTGTACCAAAAAAAAATTCAAGAGCTTGCTCCTCCCGTGTCAGATCCCAGTGCCACAACACCCAACATATTTTATACCAGTGATTGCAAATAGCTTAGCCAAGGATTTCAGACCTTTTTCAAATCTGGACTACTTTTTCCTAAGGATACTGACTCATGGAAAATTATCCAAAAAATGTTATTATTTAAAAAAAGAATAAGGTCTGCCTATGTCATTTAAAAGTGCTGTTCTCGCATGCATTTTTAGGTACATTGAGATTGATCACTGAGTGCATAAAGCTATACATTCTAGTCCAGAACCACTTAACTTTGGGACAAGCCCACTAGACATATAACATGGCACCTTCCTGTCTGTCTGCCTGAAACACAGGGAAGAAGATTCAGGATAGATCTTGTCAATCCTGGAGGGGACTAAATACCGGGATAGGACCCTGCAATTCCACTCAATTAAGGTTGTGTTAATAAGGCCTTTGTAAATCCTGTCTGTTATAGAGCCAAATCCTCATCTGACATTCCCATACCCAAATCTTCCACCAATACCAAATGATGAGGTCATTTAGCGGGTAACGTTTGAAGGAGCCATCACAATGCCAATATGTTGGGCAGGGTACCTTCTTCTCTCATGCATCTGTTTTTAAATAAAAGTTCTAGTAGTGATGTCCTCTCTTTGTTGTTTAAGAGTGTGTAGAAAATGGAGGATTTGATGCACGTGGACTATTTCTGAGGAAGGCATCTCAAGCATTTGAAGGAAGTAATAAGGATGCCTGATCCCACGGTCTAAAAAATGTTCAGTATGGTATAGGACCTTGTTCTAACACCATGCAAATTGTTGTGGGGATAGCCCTGGCAGGAAAAAGGGGTTGTTAATAAGAGGGACTCCTGGTATGTATGTAGATTTAAAAGGGGATATTTTGCAAATAGCATCCCATAGGTTAAGGGAATAAGATAGGGTCACAGTATAGCAATGTGATGTTTAGATGGGAGCCACATGAGGAGATCTATAGGGTGTGGGAGTACCTCTTGTGATTCTAATTGGATCCAGTCCGGTTTATAAACTGTGGGGTAAATTTGTGATGGCTGGATCAATTGTGCCACTCTGTAATATCTCTGAAGGTGGGATACACCCAAACCTCCAGATGACTTGGAGGCATTTAACATTTTGTGGGCCACTCTACAGCCACCAGACCCTCAAATGTATTTAAATATACAAGATTGGAATTTCTTTAAGTGTGAGGAATGAATTGGGATGAGTAAACTCCAAAAGTAGTACTGTACAATATTCTGGGCAAAAGATTAATTTTGATAGTGGCTTTTCTACCCATGCATGAGAGGGAATGCGATGATCATGTCCCCACGTCTTCCTCCAAGGCTTCAAAGAGATATGTAGTTTGGTCAGTAAAGAGATGTTATGTCAGAAGTAAGTTTAGAAATGATGGTATATTTTAAGTGCAGTATAGTTTTTGTTGACATAAAAGTACTTTTTACATGACTTTCACAATAATTGCTTGCTGTTCAATTTTTGATACTATATTCCACATAAAGTGCTTCATCTGCTATGCATACATTGCCAAAACTTTTATTTTTAAAAAGGAGTAGGCAAGGGTTAAAACCCTACAAAAAAATTTCCAAAGTACAGGGAATTCCTCACTTAGACAGCTGTCCCTGGCATAGGCACCCCCATTGGAAAATCTCCCCTTAATTTTGTTCTAGGAACAACTCAAAATTTTGGATTTACCCTCACACTCTTTCTTGGATGAATGATTACAAGGACAAACAAACAGAGGGGTGAACCTCCCCCAGTGAGACAATTTGAAGAAAGGGGGAGTTTTACAGCTAGAGATTTAGTTATAACTGTACCACATCCCGGAATAACTGTAGAAGTAAAAAACTAGGTAGGATGGGATTTTAATAGGGGTGTGCATCTTCACTGGTCTCCCGATTCTATTACGATTATCTGGTCAATGTTTAGATTCCGCGATGCATTACGATTAGGATACAAGGGAGGGTAGGAACTGAAGGATGGAAGAATTCATGAATAAGAAAAGAAGGATGGGGAAATCTGGGGATGGAGGAATCTATGCATAGGAATAGAAGGATGGGGGAGTCTGGGGATGGAGATGGAGGAATCCATCCATGTTTAGGAACAGAAGGATTGGGGGGGGGGGGAATGGGAGTCTGGGGATGGAGAAATCCATGAACAGGAATAGAATAATGGGGGAGTCTGGGGATGGAGATGGAGGAATCCATGGACAGGAATAGGAGGATGGGGGGAGTCTGGGGATGAAGGAATCCATGAACAGGAATAGTATAATGGGGGAGTCTGGGGATGGAGATGGAGAAATCCATGGATAGGAACAGAAGGATGGGGGGAGTCTGGGGAATGATGGGTGTAGAGGGGTGTGGTGGTGATGCTGGGTGAAGTGTGTCAGTGGGTGATGCTAGGTGATAGGTGTCAGTGGGTGATGCTGGGTGTAGAGGGGCGTGGGTGATGCTGGATGTGGGTGCAGTGGGTAGGTGTGAGCGGTGATGGGTGTAGAGGGGTGTGGGTGGTGATGGGTGTCAGTGGGTGGGTGTAGAGGGGCGTGGGTGATGATGGGTGTCAGTGGGTGATGCTGGGTAGTGATGGGTGTGGGTGATGTCTTGAATCCCTTGTTACGGTGAACAATGTCCACTGTAGTGTACTGTACAACATGCTTCTTAATATATAGCAACATGCCTCTCGGCACTCATGTGACCGCCCGGCCTGCCTCTCTGCTCTCTCGTCTCCGGCTGATGTCAGCGGTGGATTCTCAGCCCCGTCCGTCTTTCTTCAGATCTGTCAGCTACAGTCAGTGGGCGGGGCTGGGAATCCACCGCTGATGTCAGCCGGAGAGGAGAGAGGCAGGCCAGGCGGTCACATGAGTGCCGAGAGGCACCGTGCAGTATGTTGCTATATATTAAGAAGCATGTTATACAGTACACTACAGTGGGCACTTTTCACAGGGGTTTCAAGGCCGCATTCAAACCTGGCCCCTCTCGAAGGCTTCTGTAATAGAAGTCAATGCAAGTCGCTTGAAGTCGCCTCAAAAGTAGTACAGGAAACTTTTTCTAAGTCGGAGCGACTTGAGTCTCTCCGATATAGAACGGTTTCATTGCACTGCATGGAGGCGACTTGTCAGGCGACTCAAGTCACCTATGGGCAAGTCGGATGACGTTACCCGGCAATGATTATGGCCAGTCGCTGCATCGGGGATGGCCGAATCACGATGTATCAATTCATTTCAGCACCCCTAGAATTTAGAGGTGCTATTTGAGTTGAGATAATATAAAACCATATTTTTTTTTTTTTTGTACAGAGGTTAAAAACGAAATATATATATATACACAAAATTTTAGACCATAGCTTGCTATATTATGTTCGATTCCAAGCGCATTATCATCGTATACATATTTCGCCATGATGGCTTCTTCGGGAAGTATTTAAGTGCGAATAATAAAGCTCCCAGAAGTTGCACCCAGATGGAGTCAAAGTCCAAGAATGGGGGGGGGGGGGGGGAATTCCCAGAGAGTTGCAGGGCACAACAAGACTCCCAAGAGCCCAAGGCATGGCCCCAATCTCACACACACCCCTTTACTCTGGGTCAATCACAGAAGGGGTACAAAAAACATAGGACAAAATTGAGTCAACAATCAAATTAGTGACACGAATGCCTGGGAAGACGATAGACCCCACTATGGATGCAGTCAGAATTATCCACAAATGGGTCCCAATTGGATCTATCTGGGAAAGAAATGTCTATATCTCCACGTGGAGAGGCTTCCCAGTGAGGCACAGACAGCAATAAAAACTTGACTGAGATCTAACCCTTCTCCACTCTATGCAAATACCTTAACAAGGATTTGCCTAAGTATGCATTTTAAATATAAGAGCTTTAGTGGCCCAGGCACTGGATTTTTAAATAGCAGGACTTAGGAGCAAAAGAATCAGTCCTTTAGAACTGGTTTGGTCAGAAGTCTACAAACTAGGCCTGGAATCCTGAGCTGCTCTAATTGTCAGAATTCAAATTCAGATTACTTTATAAATCCTAAGGGAAATGATTAGAAGTTTTTTTAAAGACTATAAAAAAAGTACATAAGGTACCACATTTGCACCATATTGTACTTAATAAGCATAGTTTCCTTTTACACTTTTGTAGGACCTGACAATTTTACTTGCTGCGACAAGCTAAGTTAGCAATATAAAAATTATTTACAAATAAGCCTTGTTGTGGGAGAAACACATTAGGTGGAATAGTTCAAGTGGATGTAAACCCAAAAAAAAAAAAAAAAAAACATTTATTGACACTTTTACCTTGTACAGGAGAGGATGTCATGTCATCTGTGCCCAGTCTTACCACGAAAAGTTAAACCAGCTCTGAGCAATCCCCTTATCTTTTCTCTGTAAGAGAAAGCCCAACTAAGGGAGAAATAGGAGACGTTTCATCCCCATGCTGTGCGAGTGACAGGTAAGCAGAGAAAGCTTCACACGCCCCCTTCCTTTCTCCTCCAGCTCTCCCAAGATTGGCTGCTCCACATTTCAGCATGATTGGGCATACTGAATTCATGTGGTATCTTTCCTGAGTTTTGATTAGATGTTTCTCAAAACTCAGGAATAGCAAAATGTGAGAGTGTAGAGATAGGTGGGGAGTCTTGGGACATCACAACTCCACCCACTGATCTCCAGCAAAGAGAAACACCCATTGATTCCAGTGTTTTGCAAGGCTGCTACTGCTGAAAGGGGTGACATTTGCAGGGTAGGGATACATGCAGGATGCTTGCATGTACATATACATTGATACTGTGCCATTAATTTATACTGGGTGAATGGTGGGTTTACATCCACTTTAAGGCAGGTGGATGTGACTTTTATCTTCAATAAATGTATAAATGGAGTTCATTTGGAGTACAGTTTTGAATTTCTTTGTTATGGTATGTTCTACTACTACTACAGAAAAGAGAGTCTACATGTCATTGCAAATATAGAGGCTTTCATATACACACATATTTACAACTGTATACAGAATCAAGGTTTTTTGAACAGTAACTTTGATCAGAGCACAAATATCTTATTATACGATACCTCAACACCATATAAAAAGAAAAATACTGGATATAAAAAACAAAAATATATAAAAAAAAAAAAAATCAGCTACAGTATCTGGTTAGTGGTGACTTGCACCTATACTTACAGTACTTAAACTTCGTTCATGAGCTTCATCCAAAACAATTGTACTGAATTTCAGGAGATCAGGGTCTGTCAGAGTGTGCCGCAATAAACACCCATCAGTCAGGTACATCATTTTAGTTTTCTATAGTATATAAAATGGTTTACAGTGTTACAATGTATGCAGTCACTTCACACATTTGTACAACATTCTTCGTTGTTCCATTGAGCAAATTAAAGTGTTTTAACATACAGTAAACCTTTACGGCAATAAACACAATAGGGTTGATTTGCTCAAGGTAAATAGACGGTGCACTTTGCAAAGTGCAGTTGCTTCAGAGCTTAGAAAATGAGCAGAGGCTCTGACTTCCATCATCCAATCAAGTGCAAGCAAAAATGCTGCTTTTTACATTTTCCTTGCATGTGATTGGGTATTCTTTGCAAAGTGAAGCTTTATTTCATTTACTAAGCTCTGAAGCAACAGCACTTTGCAAAGTGCACAGTCTATTTGCCTTTAGTAAATCAACTCCCATGTGCTATAATACAGTTGCAAGAAAAAGTATGTGAACCCTTTGGAATGATATGGATTTCTGCACAAATTGGTCATAAAATGTGATCTGATATTCATCTAAGTCACAACAATAGACAATCACAGTCTGCTTAAACTAATAACACACAAAGAATTAAATGTTACCATGTTTTTATTGAACACACCATGTAAACATTCACAGTGCAGGTGGAAAAGGTATGTGAACCCCTAGACTAATGACATCTCCAAGAGCTGTGATTGTCTATTGTTGTGACTTAGATGAAGATCAGATCACATTTTATGACCAATTTGTGCAGAAATCCATATCATTCCAAAGGGTTCACATACTTTTTCTTGCAACTGTATGCTACTAATTGCAACGCTCCTTCTACCATTCAGCTTTGTTGAGCTTGGAAATGTATGTAATCAGAGTAACAAAAAATTAAACTGGCCATACATGGATTGGCTAAATTTTGATCCACATATGTCCATTCTCGTTCATGAGAATTCAATCGACTACTTTAATAACCGGCTTGTTGGTAAATTTTCTCTCTGTCAGTGCAGGCGGCCAACCAGCTACAGCACGGATCAGTGTATTCTAATGGCAGGGGAGTCCTGCTAGGTTCGCCACCTGTCCGGTTTTGACCCGGACAGTACGGGATTTGAAGCCTGTGTCCGATTTTAAGTTCATCTCAAAACCGGACAAATTATTAAAACCGGATTGCGGCTTTCTCCATTGCTATCTATGGAGGAGAGGATGTATTGCCCCCAGTGGAGAGTGGAGGCAGCATAGCACAGTGATGACAGATGTAATCACGGAGGACACCTTCGGCCACCTCAGGTTACACTCTGCTTTGTTAGTAGCACAGGATGTTGTGTTGCCTGGAGCAAGGCTAAAGTGTCCGCTCTGGAGGTAGGGGAGAGGTCATCATATACTGTATCTGCATAGTGTGTGGCTCAGTGTGTAGGGTCTCTGGGGTGGAGGAGGGGTCCCTCATTATTCCAGGCTCTCCAGGTGTCAGGAGTAGCACAGACTTATGTCCTGCTGGGGGGGGGGGGGGGG
>BLSH010434478.1:1103622-1122299 GCA_018402905.1 Glandirana rugosa
CTTATTATTCGACAGTCCAATCATTTTGTCGGTATAGTCTTGGCTAAGTTAGTGTGTCAAACGTCACATGTATCTAAACGTTTTGTTACCCTATTTCCTTATAAGGACTTGAAACAAAATAGAGTACCAATGACACTTTAATACACTTACGTAATTACGTCACGTACAATAGAGTCGAACGTCTCGAACCTAAGTAACTTACTTAAATGGTTTTTACATTTATAACGTCTTATATGTCGGAGTACGATGTATTGATTCGAAGTAAGAGGTACAACTTATTTGATTTAATAATTACATAGAATTTATCTTTAGATAGAAATCTATCTAAAAATGAGGCAACGTCGCACGACCGCGCAATTGTCATTCAAAGAGCGACAGCGCTGAAAACTGAAAATTGGTCCGGGCAGGAGGGGGGTTTAAGTGCCCAGTAAGGAAGTGGTTAAATCAGATTTTTTTTATTTTTATCAAATTTATTTTAATAAAATGCTTTTGGAGTAAAAATCTATCTAAAGATAGATTTCTATTTAAGATACATTAATAATTTAGTTTATTCAACATGGAGAATGAAGCTTAGTTATGTAGCATGAGGCTGTATATTCTGCAATATTTACATTTTTGGTAAATTCATTCAATGAATCCAAGCTCTGCAAGCTGAGATAACATGCACTGCATTAATGCATTCACATAATTTCACAGTAACCATGAGATAAAACAAAGTTCAGGAATATTCCTTTATCCCATTGTTTTGCAAATCTATGTACACTGCAAACTGTGTGATTGAATCGGTTCTGATATGGCTGTTTTACTAACCTGACAGCTTATTATTCTAAATAGGAAACCTTCATTTTGTTTGCAAATTTTAAAGATTCTAACTACCAGCAAGAATAAGTCCTTACATTTAAAGAGCACCTGTCATTTCAGATCCATCATGGCAACGCATGTTAGCAGGCATCCACTCACCTGCTGCCGCCACGTCCCTCAACTGGTTGTGTCACTGCCGCATCACCAGCTATCCCATTAACGTGAATGGGACTGCCGGTGAGTCAACAGCGGGTCACAGGAGGAGCCGCTGTGGGATAAACATGACAGTTGCTCTTTAAAAATTATGATTTAAATCAAGCCTTTTTACCATTGATTTAAATCGACTTGATTTAAATCAAATCCACCCTGGCTCAGCCCGTTCTTTAGGGCTGCTGTTCTTTCTTCTGCTTGTTAAACTTGAACACAGCTTCAGGATACATACGAATGTAGTGAACAGTCACTATTCCTATATATTATCTACAATTTATCCCTATTTTGTATGGAGAGTGGATTTGTCAAAGCCCTAACTATGGAGTTCAAAGATATAACTTGCAAATTAAATGCCACAGATTTGAGACTTCCTGGGCCGCTCAGAAACATAAGGAAAGGTGAACTGCTGATAATAAAGTTCAGTATGAAACAAAGGTCATGCGGGCAAAATTGTATTTCTGAAATGATAGATTTATAAAGAATGCTAAGTGCAACAGTATAACTATGGGATATTATAGGCATACATAATACAATGACTCCAAGCAAACATTTACCTGCTTTGTAGAGATACTGAGGAAGCTGTGTAGTTTTCCCACTGCCGGTGTCTCCAGTCACAATAAAGTATGAAGCATCCCTGGCCACCTTGACAAGCTTTTCTTTGCATCTTTCAATAGGAAGTCGGGGTAGGTAGGCTTGTTCTAGGGTGCAGATTTTACTAGTTCTCCCTTTAGATGTCATTTTCCTGTTCTGTAACATAAGGGGTGGCATAATGTCAGTAAATGGCATAACAGGCTATTTAAATCACTATCTGTGCCTGTACTTTCTCAGCATGCAGGCTGTATGCATACTCCGGCACCATTTCAGTGAATTTCCACATATCCCCAGGAAAACAGAGCACAGTTATTTTATACAAACCTTCCCATCAAGCAGCGGATTAGCTGAACTGAAGCCATTGAAAACATAAGGCAGACATTTACCAAACACCTGCCTAGTTGTGAAAATGAACAGCGTTCATTTAAAGAACTCTATAATGCACAGCTTCAGCTCCAAAATGTATTCACATGATCACACAGTTTGGGATTATATGAACTCTGATATCATACATTTAAAAGGAACTACAATCCAATAAACAGTAGCACTTATTTAAGAGCCAGTTCACGCCACAATTTCTGAATCCCAGATGCGTTTCTGCATGCACATTTACACACATTTTTAATGTGCTCCAGTGCATTTTCCCACGCTTTTTTTCTTCATCTTAATTCAGGACATGTGTTTACATGCATTCTGATGAGTTTTTCATGCATTGTTCTGCCACGTTCCAAATGCATTCTGTACAGAAAAAAAATTCAGCGTGTTCTAGTTCTGTTGACTGCACTGAATCACATTGCACTGGTGTGAACTAGGGCCATTGGAATACATACAAATCAGCTGAACTCGCATGATTTCAAACCCGCATTTCAGTGCGAGTTTGGGGGCGATTTGAAAGTCATCTGTGCGGGTTCATGCACAGATGTCTATTGAAATCGCTTCCCAAAGGCGCCAAAGGTAGTGCAGGAACTACTTTTGGAAATCAGTGCGGCGGCACAAAGTCGGCATCGCACCGATTGGGACAGTGCCCTTGCCGGCAATAGACTGCAATTTGACCATGTCAAATTGCGCTGATGTGAACAGGGGCTCACAGACACAATATAAAAACAACTTCTGTATACAACCAAAATAGGTTTATCAATGTCAATCGCTGGGTTAATTTCCTTTAAGCACAGGTTATTGGTAATGAACCAGCTGCTAAGTGGAATAGGAGTGCACCCATACCTCCCAACTTTCTGAGATGAGAAAGAGGGACACATTAGTACAGGGGTGGCGAACACGCGGCTCTCGAGCCGCATGCGGCTCCCGGCCATAATGAATGCGGCTCTTTGCCTCTTAGGGCCGGTTCACACTGAGGCGATCTGCGATCCGACTTGTGTCGCCCCAATTCGCCTCAAATCGCCTGACATCAGAAATCCCATTGGAATGAATGGAGCCGTCTTAATATGCACTACTCAAGTCCAAAGCGATTCCAAAAAAGGTACCTGTACTATTTTCAAGCGGCTTCTAGGCGAATTGAGCCCATAGAAGTCAATGGAAGTTCGCTTCCAAGTCGGATCCCCGTCTATGAAGAAGCGACTTTCCAGGAAGAAAAACATAATTTTGCCAGAAGACACACCTCTCATGTCCCAGGTACTCCTGTTGAAATCGCCTAAAATCGCGATAGCTTCGCAATCGCGCCGCTTCGCCTTTTCAAATCGCCTAGCAAAGTCGGATCGCCTCAGTGTGAACCGGCCCTAATTATATTTTGTATATACTGTGGCTCTTTGCCAAGTTTCATGTTTCTCTCAGGGCTATCTCAGGCAGCTTGCATTGACTTCTATGATAGAAGTCTCCTCGCAACCCGCCTTGAGATCACCTCGAGCGCCGCATCGCGCCGCTTTTGTGTGAGTGTTTGTCTGTTTTGGCAGGTCACTGCATGGTGTGGCTCTCTGACTCTCACAGTTTAAAATTTTGGCTCTTTGTGTCTAACTTGTTCGCCACCCCTGCATTAGTAGAAGGTATTCTATACAGACAGAGGACACACTCCTGTGATGCACCAAGGTACATGGACCCTGAAGATGAACACGCAAAAAATGATTGCTTTACCACTTGCGGTCCGCAGTGTGGCTCTGTCCCATGAATCGCCGCTTATAGTTGGCGCTCACAGGCACGCCTCTAGGGGGCGAGTGCATGCCACTCGCGATCACCTTGTACAGAGCCAGAACGGGGAACCGCTGATGTAAACACGGCGGTTCCCTGTTCTGACAGGCAGCATGTCAGAGATCTACTGATCCCTGTACTCGGGATCAGTTAGATCTCTGATGCCCCTGCCAGTCCAGCCCCCATACAGTTAGAACACACACAGGGAACAGTTTACTGCCCCCTGCAGGTTAACACTTTCACTGCCAATGACATTTATACAGTAATCAGTGGATATTTACATTTCTGATCGCTGTATAAATCTCATTGGTCCCAAAAAAGTGTCAAAAGTGTCCGACATGTCCGCCCCAATGTTGCAGTCCCAATAAAAATCGCAGATCGCCACCATTACTAGTAAAAAAAAAAATGGTAAAAACGCCAGAATTCTCGTGGTTTGTAAACGTGGCAACTTTTGCACAAACCAAATCAATAAACGCAGATTGCGATATTTTTTACTAAAAATATGAGGAAGAATATAAATTGGCCAAATTTGTTTTTTTATATGTATTTTAGCAAGTAAGAAATATTGTTTTTTTTTCAAAATTGTCGCTCTTTTTTTGTTTATAGTGGTGATCACAAATGACGCAGAGGTGATCAAAT
Organism: Glandirana rugosa; assembly: GCA_018402905.1. NCBI lineage: Eukaryota > Metazoa > Chordata > Amphibia > Anura > Ranidae > Glandirana > Glandirana rugosa. The sequence goes on from BLSH010434478.1 coordinate 1,108,003, forward strand.
ACCACAAAAAGAAAGCTCTATTTGTGGGGGAAAAAAAAAGGACGCAAATTTAGTTTAGGTACAACGTCGCACAACCGCACAATTGTCAGTTAAAGCAACGCAGTGCCGAATCACAAAAAGTGCTCTGGTCCTAAAGTGGGAAATCCTTCTGGGGCTGGAGTGGTTAAAAACCCACAATTTTTTTTTTCTTATACTGGCGGCGATCTGAACCGGATGTGGGAGTGGGTACCTGTCAAAAGTAGGTACCAACTCCCCCAAACTCCTCCAAAAAGTGCCAAATGTGGCAGGGGAGGGTGCAAACAAGCAGAGCTTTCCCATTTTTGGGTGGAGCTCTGCTTTAAACTTCACAAATAAATAAGATAGTGGACATACTGTACTTGGTGTGCAAAAGCTGCCAGTCCAGAATCCAATTTTTAGGCCTCGTGCACACTGCTGCTCCTAAACTCATGCTTTGGAGCTTTTGGCATTTCTTTTTTTGCCAAAGCCCCTAAACTCAACTCAATATAAGGCCCCTTTCACACTGCCGCGACTTGAAAGTGGCACGATTCTGATGCGATTTCAGGGAATGCCTGTGCAAAATTGAGGTCTATGGACCTCAACTCGCATGAAAGTCGGACCAAAGTAATGCAGGGACTACACTGAAGTCGGTGTAACTTGCAGTTGTACAGATATGAATGGTTATCATTGGGCCTCATGGGAAACCACTTGTCATGCGACTTTGCAGTCTAAAGTGTGAAAGGGGCCTTGGCTTATGTATCCATGCACACATAGGCTTTTACCAGAGTTCAGAGGCAGTTAGGGTCCTTTCACACATACGGACCATTCATCAGTTCATCAGTTCCGTCACATCAAAACGGATGAAGTATTCATCAGTTTTTCATCCGTTTTTTTACATCCACTACCAATGCAAAAATGGATGAAAAACTGACCGTTCGTCCGTTTACATCTGTTTTTTGTCCGATCCGTTTTTTTGACGGATGAAAAATAGGACTTTCATACATTCAAAAAAAAAAACGGATGCTGACGGAAGCGGATGAAAACGGGTGCAAATGAATGATCATCAGTTGTCATCAGTTTTTCCATAGAGTTGCATTGATGTCCGTTTTTCATCCGTCAACGGATGGATGAAAAACAGACAAACAGTCCGTATGTGTGAAAGGGGCCTTAAAGCTCCTCTCCTGAACGCAGAAGTATCATGTTTAGGAGAGGGGCTTATGGGCATAGAAAAAGCCAAATGCACCTAGGCACGTTTAGCACCTTAGCATTTATTAATTTCAATGGCCATAATAAATTGAAATTCTGGGCAACGAAATAAACTCACAAACACCAAATGCTGCTAAACTGGCTTGAACAAAAAAATGCAGGTTTCTCCCATCAGGAGAAACAGTGTTTACAATAAACCAGTGTGCATCAGTCAAATCTCCAGCGCTATTGGTATGATTGCTAGATGATTTGAAGTGAGATTTGGGGATGATGACTATGTGGCTCAGTGTTCTTGCTGAAGGCAAAGCCCTGCCTCTACCAGGAAGGCTACCTTCACACAGAGACACAATGTGGAACAAGGCATGCCAAGTCAGTAATGGACAATAATCATCTTCAGTAAGACCACAGGCAATACTGAGGACCATCTTTTATCGTGATTGTCATTGCAGCTGTGCGACTGCCTTTCCACACCCAGGTAGCTCTGAAAAAATGTTCTAATCTTATTGGGTAGTAGCACCCTATCTCTGCTTAATTTTAAATACTGATTATTAAATTTTTTTTTTTTTTTTTTTTAATATGTCAGATTGTATTTTTTTTTTTTTCGTACAAATTAAAGACATAAATAAATGACAAAAAAAGAAACAACCTAATTAATAAATTAAAAAACCCACACCTTCCCATCACAGCAGATCCATATGATGATTACATTTGTTACCCCAACACTTCATATTCCTGATATGTGCCTGCTGTACCATGTTCTTGTATGATAAAGTATCCTGTACTCTTTGTATTGCTTCTTTTAAGTGAAATCCCTGGTGTTCCTGCCAGTCCCTCTGCTTTCCTATTAAAAACTGACCACACTGTGCAGGAGAACACACCATGGTCAGTTCTCTAGCTAAGCTGGGAACCCAGTGTATCCAATGATTAGACTTGTCCTGACACGCCCCTGCTGCACAGCCATTCGCTGGGAAGCTCAGTGTACTGCTGCTTCTCCTTCTCCCAGCTTTTATGCAGCTGAGAACAGATGGAATGTGATCACTCATAAAAAAGGTATTTACAATGTATTTGTATATCTATACAAGAATGTTTTGTCTTTCATTTCTATTTTAAACTGAATGGGTTGTTGTACAAGGTGATCGTTTACAATCACTTTAATTCTTTGTCCTCTGCTTGCCATTTTTTGGGCACTACCTCCAGAATTCAGTTCCTCTTTGAAAAGTACATGATCTGGGACTATTCAGGTGCTCACAACCACAGGAACGGGCCATAACAAATTATAATTGTACAACTTCATACATTGTATTCCACTCAAAATGTATGAAAACAAATGTTATATACATTTTGGAGTGGAATAAAATAAACAAAGCTTTAAAGGATAAGTTCACCTTTTTGGCCAGAATTTCACTTTTCATAATAAATAGAAGCATTTTCCAATGCCATTTCCAGTGTGCTTTTCTATCACTTACCTTATCCACAGGAGGTTTAAAGTCTTGTCAGTTAATTTGTATTTTTGAAAGGATTTTCAGATTCCATCACTTCCTCAGCTTTCACTTCCTCTTAGGTCATCTCCCAGAAGCCTTCACTTCCTTGTTGCATTACAAAAGAGGGGGTGATAGGGTGTGTTCACCACTCTGGACCACACCTCCCTCTTCTCTTATAATACTACCTTCCACCCACATTCTATACAATCTCCTTTAGATATCCCATCAGCTATGTAGTACAAGGGCTGGTCTGATTTGATACAAATTGAATGGATTGTTCAGGTGGGTCCTCCTATTCCATAGTTCAGGTACATCTAAAGGAAACTGCACAGAGATTGTACAAATCAGATTGCATAGTGTATGGCCAACTTTATACAAGTACATAGGAGGGAGTGGACAGAGACACTCAGTTGTTAGGCCTCAGTCACATCTCTGTGTAGCAAAAACTTACATTCCCCACATGCACTTGTTTTGCAGCGTTTTCACTTGTCACGTATAGGGCAGCCCATTCAAGTGAACACACGTGCAACAATTACCCCAGAGAAGCTCCAGTACATTTTTTTGGAACGGAGCATGGTGCCACAGGATTTGGTGCTTTTGCTGCACTTGGGGTGCCTTTAACATGTAATGACAACACAAGCACGATGCATTATTGCAGCGTGTCTGAAATGTATGGCAGCATGCACATTTTGTGTGATTTACCACACGTTTGGAAACACACAGATGTGAATGGAGCCTCATTGTTCTTGTGTAAACGCACCAATTTCACTTTTAGGCCCCAGTCACACCTAGAGTAGTGGGATCGCATGTTTTTTGTCTTTCCCTGTGACACACATAGGGCAGCCCGTTGACCTCAATGGGCTGTGCTACATGTGGCAAAGTAACTCATGAGACATTTTGCAAGTTGCATGTTTTGTACCTGTTTTTTCATGTGGCAAAATGTGTGTTTTTTCCCTTTCCCTTGATTGACCCTGGTGGCATACGAGCGATACTTACAGCAGAAGCGACATACTTCTGGTACCAGTCAGGAGATCCAGGAGAGAGGAGATCCTTTAAAGGGTTTGTAACCCTAAATTATGCTTTGCTGCCAGGCCCCCTATTTTAAGCTGCCATCCTTCACTGCATACGTGTTAGAATCAATGCCTCTAAATACCTTTTTGTGCTGTATCTTCAGGCTGGTCACATGACTCCTGGCTAATACACCAATCCAGGGCTACAGCCGGAGGAGCTTAGCTCTCCCTCTGACGTCAGCCGGGAGTCACGTGACCGCCGAGCTAGCCACTCAGCTCCTCCCGCTGTAGCCCTGGATTGGAGTAGCAGAGTGGCCGGGAGTCTCATGACCAGCCTGAAGATACAGAACAAAAAGGTATTTAGAAGTTTTGTTTTAACAAACACTTATACAGTGCAAGGGTGGCAGCGTAAAAGAGAGGGGCTGTCAGCATTTTTTTTAAATTGTAGTTTTTACTAACAGCAGCAGGAGGGGGGGCAAAGACACAGACTCCCAAGCTGACAGGCAGGGAGGGGAAGGGGGAGATGACAGAGCACGTAAACTGACCACAGTGTCAGGGCTCAGCAGCCATGATAAACCATGGTCAGTTTACACAGGGGAGGAAACTGGCAGGATCAGCCAGGTTTTTTTACAGTTTCCATTGGGGCAGGTTAGACAGCACAAGCACTATGCCGTTTAAGCAGCTATAAGGAAACAGGATCTCTATTTTGTTTTAGGGTAACAAACACTTTAAGCACCCACTCACCAGGCCCTTAGGTTGGAAAGCTGGGGGTCCATTCTCTCTGGTGAGTAGGGGCATAAGAAGGGTGTGTGCTACACTCTCACAGCATGATATTTTTGGAGCACATTGTATGTGAATTATTAAGCATGGAGCACTTTTATGAAGAAAGGTGAATTATGCAATGAACGGTTCTTAATTTTACAATGATTGATATTTTTGGAGCACATTAGCACTTTATTTATGATTAAGATGGAATTAACTGTTTATACAGTCAGACCCCCAGATGACGTCTATTAAGACAAAACGTGTCAGGGGTTGCTGAACCCAAAGTGCTGCAATTCTTATTTTATATCACTTTTGGATTTTTATGCCGGCTTTTGTATATTTTATATCTTTCATATTTTTAACATTAAAACCCTTACCTCAAAGTGAGGTTTTTACACTATGGAGAGTCTTTTTCTGTCTCCTTAAATTTCAAAAAAGTGGGAGGCACATATACAAACTGTTGTAATCCTACACCGTTCACCTGATGTGGATGTAAATACCCTCAAATTAAAGCTGAAAGTCTGCAGTTAAAGCACATCTTGTTCGTTTCATTTCAAATCCATTGTGGTGGTGTATAGAGCCAAAAAGATTAGAATTGTGTCCATGTCCCAATATTTATGGACCTGACTGTATCTTTGGAACACTTTTTGGGCGATGATTGATTTTTACTTGTATATTTTTTAATCTATTTGAAATATATTAGTTGCACTCTGCATGTGCTGTGTTATAAGATATAAAAATGTGTGTTTGCTTCTGTGTTTGGTGTGCTGTTAACAATTAATGACACTGAAAGTGCAACTAGGTAATTTTAGGTGTATAAATGTGGCCATACACTATACAATCTGATTGTACAATCTCCTTTAGATTTACCAAAACGATATAATAGGATGACACACCATCTATCCAATCACTCTGTATCCAATCAGGAAGGCCCTTGCACTACATCAGGGGTGTCCCATCGGCTGCATGCGGCCCCACGGAGTTTAGCATGCAGCCCCAGCCTGAACAAAGAGGGAAGCGGGGAAGCCAGGCAAATGCACGCAATGAGAAATGCTGGGGGTGCTGTGAAAACTTGATAGGTGAAGGTGTGCTAGTGAGGTCAGCTGGCAAACTCCTTCCCCTGTCTTACTGGTTCTGCTGTCTGTGAACCAGGGAGTCTCTGAAGCTTTCTAAGAAATATAGCAAGGGCTAGGATAAGGTCTTGTTCTCAAAATCAAAGAAACCTTGTATTTTTTCTGCAACCAAGTTACATTAATTGTATATTGGTACATAAGGGAGCTGGATTTTAGACAAAAAAAAAAAAGTGACCTTAGCCTTTAAAGCCCCAACTTGGGGAAAAGTAAAAAGTCTTCCTCTCAGCCAGTGGTGGCAGAAACTATGTGTAATATATGTGTAAAATTGTGGTCATTTTCCATGCCCAGGGAGCTGCAGGTGCCACACACAGTATGCCGTACAAGTGAATAACTGTACATGACCATACTCATGTAAACACCAATGCCCCTGTGCATTGGGTTTTTACCCACGCATGCTTGTACAATGTATTTCCTAACTGCAAAAGCTCCCCTTTCTTCATTGAGAATAGGATGAATATTTGTAAATACAATATGGGGAAAGATTATTGTTATACAGGATTTATATAGTGTCAACAGCTTGCGCAGCGCTTTACAACATGGGGGCAGACATTACAATACAATTCAATACAGGAGGAATCAGAGGGCCCTGCTCCTTAACGCTTATAATCTAAATGGGAGGGTCAAGTGATACAATAGGGAATAAATGTGGGGAATGAGCTGATGGAGAAGATAAAAGTACAGTTAGGTGGAGGCAGGATAGGCTTCTGTGAAGACATGGGTTTTCAGTGGTCGCCTAATTTTGGATAGATTAGGAGATAGACAGACTGGGGTAGGGAGTTACATAGGATGGGAGAGGCTCAGAAGAAGTCCTGGAGGCGGGCATGGGAGGAGGTGACAAAAGAGCAAGCGAGCGAGCAGGAGGTCTTGGAAGGAAAGAGGGGAATGCTTTGGTTGTTATTTTGGGACAAGGTTATTAATGTAGATGGGGGTAGAGTTGTGGATGGCTTTGTTAGTATTGAATTCTTTGGATGAGCAGAAGCCAGTGGAGGGATCAGCAGACATTGAATGGTTGGTAAGGTGGATGAGCCTGGTCAGCAGCATTCAGGATAGACTGAAGGGGGTAGCCTAGGGTTGCCACATCATCCCTTTAATCCAGGACACATATGTATTACACAGGTTCTGAGGCTAATTTAATGCAGATGATGCACCAAGTGAGTTTACTTACCACCTTAATCAGCCACAGAACCTGTGTAATTAATGTATGTTCGGGTTTAAAGGGATGAGGTGGCAACTCTAGGGTAGCCTATGTAGAGGAAATCCAATAAGGAGGGAGTTGCTACCAGTAGTCAAGGTGAGATAACCAGGGGGGTGAATTTATATCTACAACACATTGTGAATTCACTGTATCAGTCTAAAAAAATGATATAATTCCTTCCCCAAAGCCCACATGTGAGTGCAAGCATTCCTCCTGTGTAATCCCCAGTGCTCCTACCTTTTCCTTGCTAGGACATCTCACATGATGACCATGTTGCCTACAAGTAGGTGAAGCGAGTACTAGATCACATCACTAGCCTAGCTCACTGCTCGCACTTCCTGCTTGCTGCAGCTTTTTGACTCCTCCATAGCCCCGTACAGAAATCACTCTTCAGCGTGCTCAGAGTCTGCTGCTTGTATAGTGTGATAAACAGACGAAGAGCGCCCCCTGCTGGGCTTTGGCAGAGTGTGAATCCATCTACACTTCTGACCTGTTTTGCTGCTTCTGAAACTTGCAGTACCTCCAATAATCTAATCTGATCAGCTCCCCTCAATTTAGCTACTGTGTTCCAAAAAGCATATAAATCTATTTATATCTCTATTTACTCAACAGGCCACTGTGGTTATACTTTACTCGAACCACTTCAATACAGTAAGGTGACCAGATGTTTAAAACGAAATACGGGGACATATATTTTTTATTTTTTTATTGGCAAATAGTAAACTACTTTATAAACATATTTTCCTCCAATGATATATGCAGTGTATGTGGTATAAGTTTATGTAATGATTGTATGATATATACATTATTTCTGGAAATCATTTCATACCAGCCCCATAGCATTATTATACCAGCCCAACTACATAACATCATTTTCTTGTTCATAAAAGGGAAAACCATGCATTTTAAAGTACATTTCAAGAGTGTATTATACTCACCAGTGTCCATCAGCACAGCCTCGTCGGTGCTCATCAGTGCAGCTTGATCAGTGCCCATCAATGCAGCCTGATCAGTGCCCATCAATGCAGCCTCACCAGTGTCCATCAATGCAGCCTCACCAGTGTCCATCAATGCAGCCTCACCAGTGCCCATCAGTTCAGCCTTACCAGTGCCAATCATCTCAGCTTCACCGGTGCCCATCAATGCAGCCTCATCAGTGCCCATCAGCTCAGCCTCATCAGTGCCCATCAGCGTAGCCTCATCAGTGTCCATCAGTGCAGCCTCATCAGTGCCCATCAGCTCAGCCTCATCAGTGCAGCCTCATCAGTGCCCATCAGCTCAGCCTCATCAATGCCCATCAGCTCAGCCTCATCAGTGCAGCCTCACCAGTGTCCATCAATACAGCCTGTTCAGTGCCCATAAATGCAGCCTGTGCAGTGCCCATCAGCTCAGCCTGATCAGTGCCTGTCAATGCAGCCTGTTCAGTGTCCATAGATGCAGCCTGTTCAGTGCCCAGCAGCTCAGCCTGTTTAGTGCCCATCAATGCAGCCTGTTTAGTGCCCAGCGGCTCAGCCTGATCAGTGCCAATTAATGCAGCCTGCTCAGTGCCCAGCAGCTCAGCCTGTTCAGTGCACAGCAGCTCAGCCTGCTCAGTGCCCATATATGCAACTTGCTCAGTGCCCAGCAGCTTAGCCTGTTCAGTGCCCAGCAGCTCAGCCTGTTCACTGCCCAGCAGCTCAGCCTGTTCACTGCCCAGCAGCTCAGCCTGTTCACTGCCCAGCAGCTCAGCCTGTTCACTGCCCAGCAGCTCAGCCTGTTCACTGCCCATTAATGCAGCATGTTCAGTGCCCATCAATGCAGCCTGGCCAGTGCCCAACAGCTTAGCCTGTTTAGTGCCCATTAATGCAGCCTGTTCGGTGCCCAGCAGCTCAGCCTGACCAGTGCCCATTAATGCAACCTCTTCAGTGCCCAGCAGCTCAGCCTGATCATTGCCAATTAATACAGCCTGTTCAGTACCCAGCAGCTCAGCCTGCTCAGTGTCCATAAATGCAGCCTGCTTAGTGCCCAGCAGCTCAGCCTGTTCAGTGCCCAGCAGCTCAGCCTGTTCAGTGCCCAGCAGCTCAGCCTGTTCAGTGCCCATTAACTAGCCTGTTCAGTGCCCATCAATGCAGCCTGCTCAGTGTGCAGCAGCTCAGCCTCATCAGTGCCCATTAATGCAGCCTGTTCAGTGCCCAGCAGCTCAGCCTGTTCAGTCCCCAGCAGCTCAGCCTGTTTATTGCCTATCAATCTAGCCTGTTTAGTGCCCAGCAGCTGAGCCTGATCAGTGCCCATTAATGCAGCCTGTTCAGTACCCAGCAACTCAGCCCGTTCACTACCCAGCAGCTCAGCCTGTTCACTGCCCAGCAGCTCAGCCTTTTAAAGTGCCCATTAATGCAGCCTGTTCAGTGCCCATCAATGCAGCCTGTTCAGTGCCCATCAATGCAGCCTGTTCAGTGTCCAGTAGCTCAGCCTGTTTAGTGCCCATTAATGCAGACTGCTCAGTGCCCAGCAGCTCAGCCTGTTCAGTGCCCAGCAGCTCAGCCTGTTCAGTGCCCAGCAGCTCAGCCTGTTCAGTGCCCAGCAGCTCAGCCTGTTCAGTGCCCAGCAGCTCAGCCTGTTCAGTGCCCATTAATTAGCCTGTTCAGAGCCCATCAATGCAACCTGTTCAGTGCCCAGCAGCTCAGCCTGTTTAGTGCCCATAAATGCAGCCTTTTTAGTGCCCAGCAGCTCAGCCTGATCAGTGCCCATTAATGCAGCCAGTTCAGTGCCCAGCAGCTCAGCCTGTTTGGTGCCCAGTAGCTCAGCCTGTTTAGTGCCCACCAATGCAGCCTGTTTAGTGCCCAGCAGTTCAGCCTGATCAGTGCCCATGAATGCAGCCTGTTCAGTGCCCAGCAAGTCAGCCTGTTCAGAGCCTGGCAGCTCAGCCTGTGTAATCCTCTGTCCCCTTCACCCCCCCCCCCACTGTAGTGTCCCCTGCCCCCTCATGCAATGTCCTCTGTCCCCTTCACATCCCCCCCACTGTAGTGTCCTCTGCCTCCCCCTGTCCCCTGCACCCCCCCCCCCAATGTAGTGTCCTCTGCCTCCCCCACGCAATGTCCCCTCTTCCCCTGCTCTCCACACACCCCCCTCACTGTAGTGTCCTCTGTCCTACGTCATAGGCTCTTTACTGAGATCGGAGATACGGTGTGTCAGAATGACACACCACACCACCGATCGCCGAACTGTGAGCCCCCGCGGGTGCGCGCAAGCGATTTATCCTGCTGGACATCAGATGAAGTCCAGTAAGGATAATGAAACCACTTTGCGGCCATCATATTGCTATATGGTGGGCAGGAAGTGGTTAAGTATAACTAAATTTAATTACATTTTTTTTTAGAACGCATGTCAGTGTTTATTGTTGTCTGTGATCCCGTTGGGGAGATTAATTAATTTGTCCTGTTTACCATTATCCTTGAGCCCGGGTTCAGACTAATGCGATCCTTAGAGATCACATGTGATATGCACCCGCATTGCGGTGCCGATCACATGCGATCTCTGAGCAGTGCGAGTTCAGCCATACACTTGTATGGCTGAACTCACATTAGATTCGGGGAAAAAAAAAAAGGGTACATGTACCTTTTTTTCCCGCACTAGAATCGCATCGGTGTTCTCACCCATGCAATCCGATTCCTGTGCGAGTGCACAGTTCGCACTGCGATCTGTGAAGAAAACTGGGGGTGTCATTAACTTTGTAATGACACCCGCCAGCGGTTCGCAGAAGGCAGTGTGAACTGTCGTCGGGAGTGATGCGATGCGGGAACCAGCTGTATAATCGTGCTGGTTCCCGCATCGCACAAGTCTGAACCAGGGCTGAAAGTGATAGTAAAAGAAAATCTCACATTTTGGGTTGTCCCCAGAAAAGTAATAGAGTGGAAATCTTCCAATGGGGACACTAGTTCTGGTGACCTGGGAGTCCCCAAGGAATTCCCCTAATTTGCAAAGATTTCCTCTCACTTCCTGTTTAGCTATGGGACAGGAAGTGAAGGGAAATGTCCGCAATGGGACACAGATGGGGGGAATAAATCTGATAGGTGTTATAACCCTCCCTTGCCCTCAAAAATGAAAAGAAACGTTTTGCCTATTGTTCTACTTTAACCATGTGTCAGGATCATGTCACACTGGCACTTTTGTAGCAGCATTCTTTTTTTTCTTAAAGCCTATGTTTCTTTTTTTTTTAACAAATGTGTACAAGGGATTTGCGGATTTTTTTAAAACATAGGTTTTAAGCAATTTCTTGCTAAGGAAATCATAGTTATCTTCTATGGAATAGATAACACGCTAATTGTAGAGCTATTTGTGCAGACACCATTGCACTGCATTCATGTCTATGGCTTAGCGGCAAACTGGTGAAGGAAAGAGATGTGTAGCAGTGAACGCTAATGTAATGATGTACCATAGGTTTGAATGGTAGCTGTGAAAACTTGCTTCTTCGCAACAAATTGCCAGCAAATGTTGTGATTAATCCCTGACCCTGCTACTAAATTAGCACATGGCCCCAAGCTCCTATTTAAAGTTAGCGTGTGTGTAGCCAAATGATTTTGATGGGGGGTTTTTTTTCACATTTGTATGCACGATTTGTAGTGCAGGAGCATATTCAAGCATTTTTTGCCCCATAGGTTTTTTAAATGCACACTCCCAATAAACTCTATGGGGTCAGAAATGTGCAATTCAGTCCCAAAGGCGCTAATGTATTTTTTCAAGCTTCATGCAACACGCAACACAATACTAAGGCTAGGTTCACATCTATGCAGTTGTGGTTGATGCGGTTTTCTGGTGCGTTTTAGAACATGCATTTTTATGCCTTTTTACATGCGGTTTTCATGCGTTTCCCTTTTTTTTTCTTTAACAACCGCGTCCTTAACAACCGATGAGTCATCAGCTGTCAATGGGGTTCCTCGCTGACAGCTGAATGTAAAAATAAATTGCCTGCAAAATAAAAATAAGAAAAAAAACGGCAAACCCCCAATCCATACCAGACCCTTATCAGACCCTCCGAGCATGCAGCCTGGCAGGCCAGGAAAAGGAGGGGGGGCAGGGAACGCCCCCCTCTTGAACCATACCAGGCAACATGTGGGGGGGTGCTTTGGGGCAGGGGGCACTACCCCCCACAAAGCACCTTGTCAAGGGCCTCTTCCCAACAACCCTGGCCGGGGGCTGTGGGGGTCTGCGGGTGGGAGGCTTATCGGAATCTGGAAGCCCCCTTTAACAAGGGGGCCCCCAGAACCTGCCCCCATGTGAATGAGTGTGGGGTACATAGCACCCCTACTCATTCACCAAAAAAAAGTGTAGTGTAAAAAATGACAGTGGGCAGTTTATGACAAATTCTTTATATAAAAAGCAAAAAAAAAATAAAAATATCCACCAGTGTAGATCCATCGTCAATCACGACTTCCGGCAATGCCATGATGAAGTGATGAAGGGGCACTGTGATGTAAAGGGGACTGCACTGTAAAGGGGCACTGTAATGTCAAGGGGACCACACTGTAAAGGGGCACTGTAATGTCAAGGGGACTGCACTGTAAAGGGGCACTGTAATGTCAAGGAAGCTGTGATGTGAAGGGTAACTGAGAACACTGATATAAAGGGGGAACTGTACTGTAAAGGGTGGTTGTCGTGTGAAGGGGGGCTGAGAACAGACTCAGTGAATATCCCATCCCCCGGCCCGTCCACCAAACACGTCTCCCCCCAGTCCCTGGGAAAATTGGCTGCCATGAAACTGATCCCTGGTGTAAAAAAGGTTGGGGACCGCTGATCTAAACCATAACCTTGATAAATACTTACCTTCACAGACAGTCTGGCAGATCATTTGTGGCATTGCATATTTAGAAATTATGTGGCCATAGGACCAACAATTTTACATGATATACAGAGTGACTATTTAAAAAAATAACCTTTGCAGGCACAAATTATAAACATTTTTTTCTTAAGACAAGCTATAGTACAGCGATGGCAACACATTGTCATAGCCAGACTGATCGATTGTTTTCAATAGCACACAGCTGATATATGATTATACAACTGATCAATCAATATCACACAGCTGGCTTGAGTGTCTCATTGTGGAAAGTAGGGCAATTTTTCTAATAGGACCTAGTACAGGAGTTCAGAGCCACACTCATGACATCAGTACAGTCGCACAATTCAGCCATTTAGGTTGTGACTGAGCCTAGGTTCACATTGAAGCGTTTTGACATGTCGAATCGCATGCCAAATAGGCAGCAATTGTCGGCAATGGCACATCCGCATTTGCGGTGCTGCACCGACTCCCAAAAGTAGTTCCTGTACTATTTTTGGTGACTTCGGGGTGCGATTTCCATGGGCATCTCTTCAGCAACCCACACAGGTGTCTCTGAAATTGCACCTGAAGTCGGGACTGACACGTGGGAACTAAATTTTCATTCCCGCTGTCAGTGTGAACCCAGCCTAAACAAGTGACTTTCAAATTCACAAGTTATGTCATGTTATTATGTCATGTGACCAGTGGAGGCTTGTACATAAGGGCTCCTGGGGCAGTGCCCCACCAGTCTTTTTTGTAGGAAAACAATAAATATATACATGAAAATAAACTATATCATTTTTTCTGTTGAGTTCCCTTCCCTGATTGTTTATCTCTCTCTGTGCTACTTGTTAGGTAGATTAGAAAAAAAAAAAGTCTCCTTTTTTTTCTATTTTGCCTAGCAACAGGCCATCTGTCCAAAAATTCATTTAAAACTGCATTCAGAATACTTAGGCCTCATTTACACTGCTGCTGGTAAACTGACGTTTTGAGGCATTTGGGCGTTTTTTTCAGCTGCCCCTGAACCTTCCTCTACGTTATTTTATCAGTACATTTACACAGGGTCGTTTAAGGTTGTTTCCAGGCAGTTGAGTTTAAAGGCTTTTTTTGGAATGCAAAAAAATGGGTTCAGACGCCAGTTCAGAGGCATTTGAAACTCCAAACAGCTTGTAAACACCGCTAAACACGCCTAAACGCGGTAACTCGCATCTAGGACCGTTTTGTTTACAGGCGTTTCAATTTTTTTTAAAAAAAATCTTTAACCTCCTCCCACCCGCGCCATAGCCGAATGACGGCTACAGCGCGGCTCTAAAATGCCGGTCAATAGACGTCCTCCCATTTGGCTTGTGCTGGGCGCGCTCCAGCGGGTGCGAGCGGCACGTGCACGCGCCGCTCGCGCCCGCGGGTCGGGCGGACCCGATGTGTTAAATTTCTGATCGCTGTATAAATGTCATTGGTCCCAAAAATGTGTCAAAAACGTCCAACATGTCCGCCCCGATATCGCAGTCCCGATAAAAATCGCAGATTGCCGCCATTACCAGTAAATAAAAATAAATAAATAAAAACGCCATAAATCAATGTCCATAGTTTGTAGGCGCTATAACTTTTGCGCAACCCAATCAATAAACGCTGATTGCGATTTTTTTTACCAAAAATATGTAGAAGAATATAAATCAGTCAAAACTGATGAATAAATTTGTTTTTTTATTTTTTATT
>BLSH010434478.1:1122309-1138983 GCA_018402905.1 Glandirana rugosa
TTCTAGAGACGATTTTTTATATATATATTACAAACCCCCAAGACTCATTAAAAGATCGTTTTTGTATTACTAATCTCTTCACAGTCTTAACCGGACCACCGCTTCACTAATTGGTGAAGGAATGACCCGTGAATTTGGGGTATAGCGGCGATCAGAAATGACGCAGAGGGGATCAAATACCACCAAAAGAAAGCTCTATTTGTGGGAAAAAAAGGACGCAAATTTTGTTTGGGTACAACGCCGCACGACCGAGCAATTGTCATTCAAAGAGCGACAGCGCTGAAAACTGAAAATTGGTTCGGGCAGGAGGGGGGTTTAAGTGCCCAGTAAGGAAGTGGTTAATCACTTCGCCACCAGGCCAATTCTGACACTTCTCTAATCATTATGTTTTTGCTAGAAAATTACTCAGAACCCCCAAACATTATATATATATTTTTTAGCAGAGATCTTAGGGAATAAAATGGCGGTCGTTGCAACTTTTTGTGTCACGCGGTATTTGCGCAGCAATTTTTCAAACGTGTTTTTTTTTGGAAAAAAAAGGTTTCATGAGTTAAAAAAAAACAGAACAGTAACGTTGGCCCAATTTTTTGTATATTGTGAAAGATGATGTTACGCCGAGTAAATAGATAGCCAACGTGTCACACTTTAAAATTGCGCCCACTTAGGAAATGGCGCCAAACTTTGGTACTCCAAAATCTCCACAGGCGTCGCTTTAAATTTTTTTACTGGTTACATGTTTAGAGTTACGGAGGAGGTCTAGTGCTAGAATTATTGCTCTTGCTCTAACGCACGCGGCGATACCTCACATGTGTGATTTGAACACCATTTACATATGCGGGCGCGACTTACGTGTGCATTCGCTTCTGTGCGCGAGCTCACAGGGACGGGGCGCTATACATTTTTTTTTTATTATTTATTTTACCTTTTTTTATTTTTACACTTTCTCTTTACCTTTTTTTTTTTTTGATCACTTTTATTCCTATTACAAGGCATGTAAACATCCCCTGTAATAGGAATAGTGCGTGACAGGTCCTCTTTGGGGAGATATGGGGTCAATAAGACTTCACATCTCTCCTCTAGGCTGGAAAGACTGAGATCAGAAAAAAAAAAACAGCGATCTCGGTCTTTTCAGCCGAGTTCACGGGCATTGTTTACATCACGTGACCCGGACGTGACATCATATGTCGCGCCCGGACCTCCGAGGCGCAGAGATGACTGGTGACCATTTGGTCGTTTCTACGCTCAACTTCCGACGACGACAGATCTACTCTCCGGGCCGCTGATGGCACGGGCGGCCCGGTAGAAGCACCGGAGGGCGGCAGGAGGGGGGGGTCCCCTCCCGTTGCCGATAAGAATGATCAAGCGGCTGAACTGCCGCTATGATCATTCTTATGGTGCAGAGAATCGCCGGCGGATTAAAATGATATCTGAATGATGCATGTAGGTGCCAGCATCATTCAGATATCACCACTTGAAGACAAGGACGTCTTTGGACGTCTGGCAGTCGGCAAGTGGTTAAAAATGCTTATAGACGCAAACGCTGCTAAGCGCCGCATGCAAAACACGGCAAAACGGCCGTTTTAGACAACGGCTTCTAGCTGTCAAAAAAAATTGTTCAGGGCAGGTTAAAATAGCTTCCCGTGTAAATGGAGCCTAAGTAAACAGCTTCTCCACCGTTATTGGTTGTTTTACTTTCTTCCATTGTTATAATTAGGCTCCATTTACACGGGACGCTATTTTAACCTCCCCTGAATGATTTTTTTTGACAGCTAGAAGCCAACTTTTAGCGGCGTTTGCGTCTAGGAGCGGTTTTAAAGAAAAAAAAATGTATTTATTTTTTTAAATCAAGATGCTTGTAAACGAAACGGTCCTAGACGCGAGTTACCGCGTTTACAAGCTGTTTGGTGTTTCAAATGCCTCTGAACTGGCGTCTGAACCCTTTTTTTGCGTTCCAAAAAAAGCTTTTAAATTCAACTGCCTGGAAACGACCTTAAACGACCCTGTGTAAATGTACTGATAAGATAACATGAAATTAGTTCAGGGGCAGCTGAAAAAAAATGCCCAAATGCCTCAAAACGTCCGTTTACCGGCAGCAGTGTAAATGAGGCCTAAGAGCTCAAAAAAGGGATTTTATTAAAACTTACCATAAAATCCTTTTCTCTGAGTTCACTGACAGACACAGCCCTTCATTGACAAGTGGGTTATATGCACATCCTACCAGGAGTAGACTAGGCAAAAAGAAAAAAAGCAAGCTGACCCCTCCCAGGGGGCCGTCCTCACTCTAACATATAATCCCCCTGCTCTGCATAGCATATCAGTTCGTAACAAGCCGTACAAACGCAACACAGAGGGGTGGGTGCTGCGTCTGTCAGTGAACTCAGAGAAAAGGATTTTACGGTAAGTTTTAATAAACTCCCTTTTTCTCTTACATTCACTGACAGACGCAGCCCTTCATTGACAAGTGGGGATGTCCCAAAGCTGTGTCAGTCAAGAGGGGTGGGTAAACGACAACAACTGTACCCAACAGAGTCCTCTCAGGAGGCGCCAGCTGCACCTACACCACCGCCTGCAAAACTTTGCAGCCAAAGGCAGCATCCGCGTATGCTGAAATATCAACTTTGTAAAACGTAGTAAACGTGTGCACCGAGGCCCTTGCACACCTGTGACACCGAAGCCTGGTGTCTGAAAGCCCAGGAAGTGCTAACTGCCCTGGTGGAATGAGCCGTGACTGGAAAAAGGGGTACCTTGCCCCAAGCAGTATACGCATGGGTCACGGTCTGTCTGATCCAACGGGAAACAGTAGCCGACGAGGCCGCCAATCCTTTGCGCGGACCATCCGTCAGCACAAACAACGCATCAGACTTCCGAAAGGAAGCTGTAGCCGCCAAGTACACCCACAAAGCCCTCACAACATCCAAAGAATGTAACTCAAATTCCTTGGGATGCGACGGGTGCGAACATAATGAAGGAAGAACAATATCTTCATTAATGTGAAAAGAAGAGACCACCTTCGGTAGAAACGAAGGAGAAGGGCGCAAGACAGCCTTGTCCTTATGAAGGACTAGGTAAGGAGATTTGCAGGACAACGCTGCCAACTCAGACACCCACCTAGCGGATGTAATGGCCATCAAAAATGCCACTTTCTGCGACAGCAATTGTAAGGGAATATCCCTGATCTTCTCATATGGCGGTTTCTGCAGTACAGAAAGCACCAAATTCAAATCCCACGGCGCCAAAGGCGACCGCATCTGAGGAGCCACATGGCGTACACCCTGTACAAATGTACGAATCAATGAATGTGACGCCAAAGGCCGTTGAAAGAGAATCGCCAGAGTCGAAATCTGACCCTTGAGAGTACTCAATGCCAATTTGTTATCCAGGCCCTGCTGCAAAAAAGCCAGTACCCGGGACACAAAGTAAGAGCGAGGGTTCCAAGCCCCCGCCTCACACCAGGCAATATAGGCCTTCCAGGTGCGATGATAAATCTTGCACAAAGTACACTTGCACGCCTTAAGCATGGTAGGGATCACGGAGTCAGAGACACCCCTATCCCTCAGCACCCGGGACTCAATAGCCAAGCCGTCAAAGCCAGCAAGGGTAAAGCAGGGTGCAGGATGGGTCCCTGAGACAGCAGATCTTCGTGAAGCGGGAGCCACCAAGGAACGTCTGTTACCATCCGCACCACGTCGGCGTACCAAGGGCGCCGAGGCCAATCCGGAGCCACCAGGATTGTGGGGATTCCCTCCACTTCTATCCTGCGCAACAGGCGTGGTAGAAGTTTGAGAGGAGGAAAAGCGTACAGGAGCCGGTACCTAGACCATGGGGCCACCAGGGCGTCCGTGGCAGCCGCCAACGGATCCTTTGTCCTGCATACGAAGGTCTGCACCTTGTGATTGAATCTGGATGCTACGAGATCCATGTCTGGCGTGCCCCACTTCTGGCAAATCTGGCAGAATACTTCTGGATGCAGGGACCATTCCCCCTGATCCAGAGTCTGACGACTGAGAAAGTCCGCCTGCCAGTTTTCTACGCCCGGAATGTAAATGGCGGAGATTGCTGGCACGTGAAGTTCTGCCCATCTCAGAATGAGAGCCGCTTCCGCAGCTGCTGCTGAGCTCCTCGTTCCGCCCTGATGGTTCACGTATGCCACTGCTGTGGCGTTGTCCGACTGAACCCAAACCGGGAGGCCGCGCAGCGTTGCCGACCAGTGGCAGAGACAGAGCCTGATCCCCCTCAGCTCCAGCACATTTATCGGAAGTCGAGATTCCTGCGTCGACCAATGGCCCTGAGCAGACAACTGCCCCAGGACCCCTCCCCAGTCCGAAAGGCTGGCATCCGTCGTTACTATCGACCAGTTCAGGGGGAGGAAAGACTTCCCCAACTTTAGAGCCGGGGCCCGAAGCCACCATGTCAACAATCCTCTGGTCTGATGATCCAATCTGAACAGCCTCTAGGAGAGCCTCCCGACGCCCCTGAGGGAGTCTCAAGTTCGATGGGAAGAACCTGTGTGGGGGTAGAGTGCTGAACTCTATCCTGTACCCGGAGGACACCACTTCCTGCACCCACCGGTTGGAAATGCGGGCAGTCCACCTGTCTGCGAACCCCAGAAGACGTCCCCCCACCCGAGAATCGAGTGGGGGCAACCCATCATGCGGTGGAGGACTTATCCTCCGCCTTTTCGCTCTTGCGCTGCCAGGGCCCTTTACCGGACCCCAAGGCAGACTTGCCGGGCCTTGAACCCTTGCCCGCTGCATCGGGCGCACGAAAGAACCTCTTCTGACCCGAAAAAGTAGGACCCTGCTTACGGCGGAACTCCCCCCACCTGGGCTCCGCGAGAAAAGTACTAATCCTTAATGATTTCATCCAACTGCACCCCAAAGAGTCGACCGCCCTGAAATGGGAGATCCGTGAGACCCTTCTTAGACGCGTGGTCATCCGACCAAGAGGGTAACCACAGCACAGATAATGACTGCGAAAACAGACATTATAGACAACATGGGAAGTAGGTCCAAAGCTGCATCACACAGGTACCGAAGACCCTCTATCAGATGCTCTGCTCGCTGTGACGCCTCACGCGACCTCCCACAGCTCAACTCGTTGTGCAACTCAGTCGCACACTCGGTGAGAGATGGCTGACGCCAGAGCCGGTCTCATGGCTGACCCTGCCAACAAGAACAGTGTTTTGGACACTGCCTCCGTCCGCCTATTGGCCGGATCCTTAAAAGTGGGAGACCCCTCCAAGGGGATGGTCATCGCCTTATTCAGGCGAGCCACTGGAGGGTCCACTGCGGGGGATGCCCACTTCACAAAACTATCCTCAAATAGGTAGCGTACAGCGAAACGTTTGGGCAGGGCGAAGGAATTCTGCGGACGCTGCCATTCCTTATAGACCAGTTGGTCAAAGAATTGATCATAAGGGTAAGCCCTAGGGGACCTAAGTGGCTTAAAGACCCACAAACGTATGCAGTCTCCTGTGACTCCCCTGCTTGGTCCAGTCGCAAGGACACACGAATATTAGCGATCAGTGCGGCCACCAGCGCCTTCTCGCACGCTACCGAGGCCCCCTGGTCTTCCTCGCAATCCGAGAGCTCCAGCTCACCCTCTGAGAGCTCCACGGGGGTCCCGGTGACCACTGAGGCCACTTCCGGTTCAGACTCCTCCCCCGATGAAGGTGGATGAGGTGGACGCTTTTTAGGGACCCCCTTAGCACGGCCCGACACCTCCCGGGGAAATAATTCCCCAAATACCGAACTTAACTGGTCCAGGGACACCAGAGTCCCCAGCACAGGTTGCGCTTCCACTGGCTCCTCCTTGGAAGGACCAGGTTCAGCCGCCATTGCGCCAGCGGACACTGACAGGCAGAAAAGCCCTGACACCCCCACAATGCAGCCCCACCGCTGCCCCGCAGATCAACCAGGGAGGACACCCAGGAGGCCTGCACCCACCGCTACCAGCACCCCAGGGAGATCCCAGCTATACTTGCTGTTTGTTGCCTCTCAAGTGCTGCGTCCCAGTAGGAGTGCTTAGTGACCGCCAGTCAGAGAGCCTGCGCCGCCTGTGCCATCCACGCTGTCCCAGAGTGAAAGAGGAAGCATCGGCTTAGCTGCACGTTTTTCTTCCCAGGCACATCCAAAATGCCCGCCAAGCGGTCACCAGAGGCCAAACACCTGTAATACAGGCCGCGACTACAGCAAAATGGCCGCCGTTCGTCACGAGGCCAAAATCACCAACAAAATGACCACGGCTATGGCAAAATGGCGGCGAATCGCTGCATGGCGACTCTAAGGCGCGGGGTGTGGTGCGGGGG
Organism: Glandirana rugosa; assembly: GCA_018402905.1. Taxonomy (NCBI): domain Eukaryota; kingdom Metazoa; phylum Chordata; class Amphibia; order Anura; family Ranidae; genus Glandirana; species Glandirana rugosa. The sequence goes on from BLSH010434478.1 coordinate 1,128,617, forward strand.
AGGGGTGTAGGAGGGGAGCGAGGACACCCAGGGGGGACCTGAGCCCTAGAAGAAACCCTCCACCGGCCGGCCCAGACCGCTAAAATTCGCCCAGCCCCCCCTCTGCGCCCCTAGGGGGGGAGAGAGGGGGTCACTCACCAGTCCGACGGGCGTAGTGGGTAGCCACCCGGTTGCAGACCTTCCTCCCACTGCCGGAGAGGGATGCTGCAGGCCAAAAGGTCCCTGGACGGGAACAGAGTGCGGTCAGTGGGCGCAAGTGGGGATCACCCACTGGCCACCCGCATGGAACAGGCACGATGCGGCGGACCCCGCCAAGGCTAAGGGTAGCTCGCATCTGTCGGCCGTGCTGGGGAAAGTTCAGAATTCTGGATATCCTCTATGCCCCAGCTGGCTTCTTGATAGCAGTCTTCATCACATAGCTTGAGAAAAGCAGTAAAAAATGGGGAACCGCAGATCCCATAAGGGAACCAAGTCTAACTCCTTGCACTAGGCATAAAAAAACGGATATGCTATGCAGAGCAGGGGGGTTATATGTTAGAGTGAGGACGGCCCCCTGGGAGGGGTCAGCTTGCTTTCTTTCTATTTGCCTAGTCTACTCCTGGTAGGATGTGCATATAACCCCACTTGTCAATGAAGGGCTGCGTCTGTCAGTGAACGCAAGAGAAAGGACGGGTTAAAAAAACCATCTTGCCCACCTATTGAGCTCCCTGATTTGTTCCCTGCACCAGGGGGTGGAGATCTTCCAAGTGGAAGTGAGGAAAGTGTGAGGCTGGGAGGAGGAGTTCACTTTACAGCAGCCAGTGAAGGAGCAGAGGGAGGAGATACACAGCACAGCTTTATGCAAATAAAGCAGTAGGATGGTGGCCACAGATTTGTCTCAGTGATGATGTCATCAGAAGGCGCAGGCTGTGAGTATGTACATGAGCATTTAGAATTGCACTGCACTTTCTGCTAAAGATCGTTCATGGGTACCAGACAGCTTGTTTCTTTACCCAGAAAGGTGAGGAGATGACAAGCTTGTGTGCTCTGCTGATATCTTATTGGTGTGCAGGAAGGACTGATAGTGAGCAGGCAGAATGCAGCAGGGTAAACATGTCCTGTTTGGTGGGTGTTCTGAATGGAAAAATCTTGACCTGTGAGTAGCAAAACTGGATGGAGAACAGCAGGTAGAAGATGTGGCTCTGTCGGTATTTGAGAACCAAACACTGTGTATGTGTCTCCCATCCTGTACTAGAGCTGCCAGTGCATGTTGGAAGTTGTACTCCTATAGGCTGAAATACATAATTGTTCCTGTTAGGGATTGTAGTCTATATGACTGCTGAGGGTGGCTTTCCAGGGCACAGCTGCATGTAGGCGCACATAGGCAACTTATTTAGAATTCACCACAATGTAATGCTGCACACTGTGTTACTGGCTGCAATATATTATACCCCTACCTGAGTTACTGGCTGCACACTGTGTTACTGGCTGCAATATATTATACCCCTACCTGAGTTACTGGCTGCATACTATGTTACTGGCTGCAATATATTATACCCCTACCTGAGTTACTGGCTGCAATATACCCCTACCTGTGTTACTGGCTGCAATATACCCCTACCTGAGTTACTGGCTGCAATATACCCCTACCTGTGCTACTGGCTGCAATATATTATACCCCTGAGTTACTGGCTGCAATATACCCCTACCTGTGTTACTGGCTGCAATATACCCCTACCTGTGTTACTGGCTGCAATATACCCCTACCTGTGTTACTGGCTGCAATATACCGTTACCTGTGTTACTGGCTGCAATATACCGTTACCTGTGTTACTGGCTGCAATATACCGTTACCTGTGTTACTGGCTGCAATATACCCCTACCCGTGTTACTGGCTGCAATATACCCCTACCTGTGTTACTGGCTGCAATATACCCCTACCTGTGTTACTGGCTGCAATATACCCCTACCTGTGTTACTGGCTGCAATATACCCCTACCTGTGTTACTGGCTGCAATATACACCACCTGTGTTAATGGCTGCATTATACACCACCTGTGTTACTGGCTGCAATATACCCCTTCCTGTGTTACTGGCTGCAATATACCCCTACCTGTGTTACTGGCTGCAATATACCCCTTCCTGTGTTACTGGCTGCATTATACACCACCTGTGTTACTGGCTGCAATATACCCCTTCCTGTGTTACTGGCTGCAATATACCCCTTCCTGTGTTACTGGCTGCATTATACACCACCTGTGTTACTGGCTGCAATATACCCCTTCCTGTGTTACTGGCTGCAATATACCCCTACCTGTGTTACTGGCTGCATTATACACCACCTGTGTTACTGGCTGCAATATACCCCTACCTGTGTTACTGGCTGCAATATACCCCTACCTGTGTTACTGGCTGCAATATACCCCTACCTGTGTTACTGGCTGCAATATACACCACCTGTGTTACTGGCTGAAATATACCTCTACCTGTGTTACTGGCTGCAATATACCCCTACCTGTGTTACTGGCTGCAATATACACCACCTGTGTTACTGGCTGAAATATACCTCTACCTGTGTTACTGGCTGCAATATACACCATCTATGTTACTGGCTGCAATATACCTCTACCTGTGTTACTGGCTGCAATATACACCACCTGTGATGCTGAGCTGTGTACTCCTGACACAATATGTGAAATACTGGGGACGGAGTGGGTGGATTCTATAAGGGGTGAGGCCTTTGAGAAGTAGGAGGGATCAAAAAGGAAGGGTGTGGCATGGCTCCCCCCATCCTAAAACTTCACCAGCTCCCACTGCATGTGACAGATTTTAATGTTTGCATTCCATTATCTCAGACAGTCAGTTTTATAGAATGTCAGTAAAAAAGATTTCATCTTTTCATTTAGCAATTGATTATTCAAGGTCAAGGATAGTGATCATATCAGAAGGACAACCAATTTCTATAAAAAGCAACAATATTTTTTCTCTACCTACAGAAAATGTACAGTCTGCACAGCTAAGAGTTTAAAGTGTAATAAAACAAACAAAAAACTTAAAAAAAATTCTATATTGCAGTTTACTATTTATTAGATGTAGTGGCTGTATTAGTTTCCTTTTTTTAGACATACTTCCTGTCCTGGGGTGACAACGCTCAATCACAGATTTATAAAGGAGCTTGTCACCCTAGGCTGTACTCCTGGTTTAAACTACAAACACCTGTAGTGTTTTCAATGTAGTACACAGGAAGAGGCAAGAAAACTGTTTTTCTGGGAGGATCAACAGATATTTTCGGTACTTGCTGAAAACATTTTTAGCCTGAAAAAAAAACCACTGCAGCCTTCTCATCTGAAGCCCGGTAAGCTGCAATGTATTACATTTTTTTTACTTAGGTTTAGCTGTGCATCAAGTTTACTTATATAAATATTGTATACTATAAATGTATTTTGTGTTGCCTTGTGAACAGTGGGGACTATATGTTGGGCAAGGCTTAAAAAGGACCTTTCTTGGACTAATGTTACCAGAAAAAAAACAAACAATCTGTTGAGCTAGAATTGATTTAACATTTTTTTTTTTTACTGAACTAACAGGTTCAGGTAATTGCCCATGGTTTACACTGTTCAGTTGTTTAGGTGCCTATGAGAGGCAAGTGAATTATTCAGTAATTTTGAATATGGGGGCGCATTTGACTCCTTTTCTCTGCAATGCAGCAGGCCCTAGTTCCGGCACATGGGAGTGTAGGACAGTCCTTAGCTCTGTGTAAGCTCCTACCAGGCTGACTTTGAATATATAGTGGGCTCTACTCCTGAGTACGAACAAAAGAAGCTGAATAAAGCAGTGGGGATGGGCCTGTTTCTTTGCCCTGCAAGTGCATTTCCTGTACTCAGAAGCATCATGCTGATATTATTCAGCTGAGCTCCAGTACCAGAAAAAAGCTGCAGGCATCTTTCAGATATCTCCACTTCAAGGCCCCAACATCATATGACGTCAACCCAGGGGAAGTGGTTAAAGTGGTTGTAAACCTCAGACATGATATTCAGTGGCAGGTGCTCATTATTTTGGGGGGCGGCAAACAAACCTCCCCCCTCATTCACATCGCTGCCACCCCCCTCACTCGCACCACCGCAGGGTCGGACTGGGAATAAAAACCAGCCCTGGAAATAATTTCATACCAGCCTCATAGCACTACTATATCAGCCCAACAGCATAATGACATTTTTTTGTTCATAAAAGGGAAAACCATGCGTGTTAAAGCACATTTGAAGAGTGTATTATAAAATAGCCGTTTTCAGTACAAATATCAATATTTAAGCTATAAGCATATAGCTATTAGCAATGTGTTTAAGTGAAACAAAAGTCAAAAACCATATTTCTCCATTTACATGAAGGTTAGGTTAAAATAACCAGCCAGCACAGAGTTTGCCCATATATCAGAGTCTGCAGGAATCTCCGTTAAAGTGCAGAGGAACTCTGACATAAAGGGGAACATTGCAGGGGGGACTCTGATATAAGGGGGGCTCTGGTGCTCTCTTTACATCCTTACCTGCAAGCAAGGAAGAGTGAGAGCCGAGCTGGGGACGAGCTGAGAGGTGGAGTCGGAGGGGGGGGGGGCCGCAAGGCACAAGTTGGTCTCTCGCCGCTGCTTCACTTTTATAAATGGCGCTGCCCGGCGCCATTATGTCAGTGTGCATGCGCCCACCTTCCCAAAAATATCTGAACGTTTACAGGCTTTCCCCAGCCTCTTCCGAAGCTAGCCCGGCTCGGGAAAGCCTGATCGTTCGGTTATTTTCGGTAAAGGGGGCGCATTCGCACTGACATGATGGCGCCAGGCGGAGCCATTGTTAGTAGTAAAGTAGTGTCGATAAGTGCGGTCTGCGCGGCTGCACCTGCGCACTTTCATGTCGGCCCGGCCGTGCGGGCAATATTTTCTTCAGGGGCCGCTTCGCTCAAAGCGGCCCCAGGGCAGCCAGACGGCCGGCCCACCAGGAAATTTCCCGGTATCCCAGTGGGCCAGTCCGGCCTAGCACCACCGCCACCTGCTGATGCCACCCCCCGCAGGTGACGGACAGGAATGTGGCCTTACCTTAACAAATGAGTAGGGGTAGGGTGCTGCTCCTCGCTCTAGCCGAGGGAAGAGCTGGCGCTGCTTCTCCCGGCCGAACAGGAAGTGGGTACTGATTGGCTGGGAGTCCTAAGACTCCCTGGCCAATCGGGTCTCAGGACCTGCTTCCTGATTGGCCGGGAGGAGAATCAGGAAGACAATAGTGAATATTAATTCGCTATTGTCACACAAATGGGTGGGCTTAGGGTGCAGTGCTCTGCGCCCCGAGCCCACCCTTTTTTGAAGCCAATTAGAGCCTCAGGTTCTAATCGTGCTTCCAAAAAAAAACCCCATTGGTATCCATGCGTCCGGCGCCCTGATTGTAGATTCCACGCGGATTAGGGGGGCAGCGCCCCTGCGCCACTTATGGACAGGCCACTGATGATATATAAACAAAGCATATGCCTCTATAGTGTGTACTTGCCTTAATTAAGAGCACCAAGTGCAATTTTGTCTGCTGCTTCCTTCCTCAGCTTTCAGCATGAGTCACTTCTGATGAGTTTTCCTGACACCAAGAGTTAAAAAGGTGACAGGGGAGGGAGCTCCAGCTGATTGACAGCATCAGCTCTATTTTTGTGTGCTGTGTGAAGGGGGGGGTTGTCCCTTTTCTCCAATCAGCTCTCAGATCTCTCCTCACTGAGCTCTGCAGAGTGTAATTTCAGATCTCTGCCCTCTTTTTTCTGACAGCCAGTCACTACACTGGGTATACTGTATGTAAGAGTTTACAACCACTTTATTCTAAATAATAATTTGACCAGAGTTTACATTTGGTGGATACTATAAGTACTAGCTGATGGAAAGGGGATATAGCCTTTCCAGTCCTCATGGTATTTCCATTGTTAATCAGACAAAAATCATTAGTGCCAATTAAGACAGCTCTCATTGACTAACCTGGGATTTCACATGTCACGCGACTTGGGGTCTCACAAGTCGGATCCCAAGTCGCGGCAGTGTGAACCGAGCCTCAGACTGACATTTTTGTGCATCCCCGATTGGCTCACAGTGCTGACATACCTTCTCCCAGCATGATTAATAACATTTCAAGGGAATACAATAGGCGAATAATGAAAACACACTCATACTTATGCTAGTTCTATTAAAAAAACAAAAACAAAACTGTTTTAATTAGCTAAATTAAAGTGTGTTATGTTACTATGTGACTGGAGTTCCAATTTAACCTTCGTGACTGGTTCTCTTTAAGTGGGGATTAGAGTTAGGAGGGGGTCCTGTGGTTTTTCCATGTTGCTCCTGATTTTACACGGTTTTGTAAATAAGCTCATATATTTTTTGCATTTTAATTACCGCTGAAAAGTAGTCAAGATGCTCATAAACACAATGCGATTTTACTGGTTCTTCAATTAGGACACGATGCCTTGCTTGTAGCAGCTTACTGTTAATAATGAGCAAAGCTGCACTTTCTAACCCAGTGAGAGATCATAGTTTAATTACATCCAGCAGCATCTCAACTTGGATAATTACTGTAAGTCTAAAATCCCCAAACCAGTAAAGTAGATAGACTGATAAAAATAGCAGGACTTTTTTTTGTCTTTACGCTGTCTAGGCCATATAAATAAAGCTATTTTATATTCACAAATATATCTTAATAACATAACTAAGTACATATTACATGATTGAAGCCTGCTTCATTTGTCCCTCTGGGATGCCCTGGTTTTAGTACTAAGTGGTAGCCAGATGAGTGGGGTTTGATTTAGCTTGGGCTGACTGTATGCATCAGCCAATCTGTAACAGAATGTCAGTGTCAGCCTGTGCCAAGAAGGTCATTAGGGTATTCTAAATGATTTTATTTGTAGTGCCACTCAGACTCAGCATTTTCTATTAAGGTAAACCATTTATGTGTGTGTGCGCATGCGTATATAGTCAGGTCCATAAGTATTGGGACATCGACACAATTCTAATCTTTTTGGCTCTATACACCACCACAATGGATTTGAAATGAAACAAACAAGATGTGCTTTAACTGCAGACTTTCAGCTTTAATTTGAGGGTATTTACATCCAAATCAGGTGAACGGTGTAGGGATTACAACAGCTTGTATATGTGCCTCCCACTTTTTAAGGGACCAAAAGTAATGGGACAGATTAACAATCATAAATCAAACTTTCACTTTTTAATACTTGGTTGCAATTCCTTTACAGCCTGAAGTCTGGAACGCATAGACATCACCAGACGCTGGGTTTCACCCCTGGTGATGCTCTGCCAGGCCTCTACTGCAACTGTCTTCAGTTCCTGCTTGTTCTTGGGGCATTTTCCCTTCAGTTTTGTCTTCAGCAAGTGAAATGCATGCTCAATCTGATTCAGGTCAGGTGATTGACTTGGCCATTGCATAACATTCCACTTCTTTCCCTTAAAAAAACTCTTTGGTTGCTTTCGCAGCATGCTTCTGGTCATTGTCCATCTGCACTGTGATGCGCCTTCCAATGAGTTCTGAAGCATTTGGGTGAATATGAGCAGATAATATTGCCCGAAACACTTAAGAATTCATCCTGCTGCTTTTGTCAGCAGCCACATCATCAATAAATACAAGAGAACCAGTTCCATTGGCAGCCATACATGCCCACGCCATGACACTACCACCACCATGCTTCACTGATGAGGTGGTATGCTTTGGATCATGAGCAGTTCCTTTCCTTCTCCATACTCTTCTCTTCCCATCACTCTGGTACAAGTTGATCTTGGTCTCATCTGTCCATAGGATGTTGTTCCAGAACTGTGAAGGCTTTTTTAGATGTTGTTTGGCAAACTCTAATCTGGCCTTCCTGTTTTTGAGGCTCACCAATGGTTTACATCTTGTGGTGAACCCTCTGTATTCACTCTGATGAAGTCTTCTCTTGATTGTTGACTTTGACACACATACACCTACCTCCTGGAGAGTGTTCTTGATCTGGCCAACTGTTGTGAAGGGTGTTTTCTTCACCACCAGGGAAAGAATTCTTCGGTCATCAACCACAGTTGTTTTCCGTGGTCTTCCGGGTCTTTTGGTGTTGCTGAGCACACCGGTGCTTTCTTTCTTTTTAAGGATGTTCCAAACAGTTGATTTGCTTCATTGATAATGACAGCTCTTTGGATCTCATATTGAGAGTTGACAGCAACAGATTCCAAATGCAAATAGCACACTTGAAATGAACTCTGGACCTTTTATCTGCTCCTTGTAAATGCGATAATGAGGTAATAGCACACACCTGGCCATGAAACAGCTGAGCAGCCACTTGTCCCATTACTTTTGGTCCCTTAAAAAGTGGAAGGCACATATACAAACTGTTGTAATTCCTACACCGTTCACCTGATTTGGATGTAAATACCCTCAAATCAAAGCTGAAAGTCTGCAGTTAAAGCACATCTTGTTCATTTCATTTAAAATCCATAGAGCCAAAAAGATTATAATTGTATTGATGTCTCAATATTTATGGACCTGACTGTATATCCTGTATATAGGCACTGTCTGGCACGATTGTTTACAATGTATATGTGTTACCCAGGTTTGTCATCTACACAAGGTGAAGGGTTTTAGGATTTGTGTCCAATATAAAGAGAACAGACTTTTTGTTTTCTAGGATATTGATAAGTCTTGTTCTTGGTTCCTGGAATCTGGAGGCTTAGTGGAGCTTTGGTGGGATAAAAGCCTATATCCCTAGGTTCACCTTTTACCTGTTAGCCAGCCCTCTAGGGATGAGATTCAAGTTAGCAGCCATGTAGATTTTGACCTGAACTTTACATTATAATAGGAAAACGAAATGGCCAGTTAGCTTGCCTGCCAAACCTGTAGCAGTTGCAGCCATAAATCAATCATTTAATGGGTGTTTTATTACCACCACTGAATGACTTTCAGCTCCTTGGTTGCTAGGACACTGGCAGCCACCTGGATCCTAGCTGTGCAGGCTGGCCACCTGTGTCCTAGCAACTGATGACATAATTTGTTGCTAGGACAGTGGCAGCTTCACAACCATTGATGCTGTTAAAAAAAAAAAAACCTAGAGCTCTGCGCACAATCTTGACCCTTATCCTAGATTGGGGCCTGGTATGGATTTTATGGGGGTCCATGAAAAAAAACAGGAAAATAGTGTGGGGTTCCCCCAAAATCCATTTTAGACTCTTATCCAAGCATGCAGTCTGACTGCCCAGGAGAGGGAGGGGCAGTGAACGAGCACCCTCCTCCTTACTGAACCATACCAGGCCACATGACCTCAACATGGGGAGGGTATGTTGATGGGGGATAAAAGCCACTTTCCCACATTGCTAGCCCGATGGATGTAGGGGTCTGTGGGGGAACATATCGGAATCTGGGAACCCCTTAAAATAATGGGGCCCCAAATAACCATATCCTCCCACGTGACAAAGTCTTCTATTTAAAAATCACGTCATCCAATGTAGACACATGCTAGACTTGATGAATGACAAGAACATCTGCTCCTGATGGACTCTTGCTGCAAATCACATTTCTCCAGCTGGCAGCTGAATGTAAACAAAGGTGTGTGTGTGTGTGTGTGTGTGTGTGTGTTTGTGTTATCACTGACCACACATGGCAAACTGGTTTAGTTGATGACTTTGTCTGGGACCTGTCACCCCTTTGTTTACATTCAGCTGCATCGCTACGTACTCAAAAATGGAAAATTGGCCTTAAAAAAGACCAGAAAAAAATTACAAGGTATGGCTCCTATAGACTTGGAAGTGGTTTGCCACTGTATACAGGGTTCACACATGTTTTCATTTGCAAACATCTAGCAAGCCAAACTTTACTCCATCATTTATTCTATGTTTGTCTTTTGCCTGGCTGAATAAATCTTAGGTGTCCGCATCTCTTGCTTGGTTTGCCCCTGCCACTACGAGATGATCCTGCCCCCTCACAATATGTATAGTTAAAGTCACACTAGTCTCTAGTTTAGAAAAACAAACTTCTATTTAACCACTTCAGATCCTAGGACGTCCATGGACGTCCTGGGGTTTCAGTGGTGATATCTCAATGATGCCGGCACCTGCAGGCATCATTGAGGTATCATTTTTTAGAGCAGGCGATTCCCATCACCGTAAGAACGATCATAGCGGCAGGTCAGCCGCTTGATCGTTCTTACAGGCGGCGGGAGGGGACGCCCCCCCCTCCCGCCGCCCTCCGGTGCTTCTCCCGGCTCACCTGAGCGATCGGTGACCGGGAGAAGGAATCGCCTGCCGCCGGATGCTGGTGACAGAGATTTCCGAGGGACAGCTGTCCCTCGGTCATCTCTATGGCTCTCGGAGGCCCGGGCGCACGTCGTGACGTCACTTCCGGGTCTCCAAA
>BLSH010434478.1:1154315-1165431 GCA_018402905.1 Glandirana rugosa
TTGTAGGCACTGGCAGCCCAGGCCCCCTGGGCTGACTAGTGCCTAGCGCCACTTACCGGCGACACATTTGTTCGGCCGCCTTAGCGGCCGAAGAGAGAGGAGAGGCGTGGCTAGCCACGAGTAGGTGAGCATGGATGGATGGATGGATGAGCACGGCTGGGTGGATGAGCATGCATGGCTGGATGGGTGAGCATGAATGGATGGATGGGTGAGCATGGATGGATGGGTGGGTGAGGATGGATTGGGTGAGGATGGGTGGGGGGTGGATGGCTGGGTGGGTGGCTGATGATGGCTGGGTGGGTGGCTGATGGTGGCTGGGGGGTGGTAGGTGGGTGGTAAGTGGTGGATGGGGGGTGTATTTTCTCACTAGGCAGCGCTGTGGGCATTGCACATCACCCACAGCGCTGCAGCACCTCCTCTCTCCCCCCTCTCTCCTCTCACACTGCACCGATCGGTGCGGAGAGGAGAGAGAAGCCGGCGATTCCGCCGGCTTGTTTACACAGCGGCCATTCACCGCGATCCGTGATCAGTCGGGTCCCCCGGACCCGACGGTCACGGATGTTCCCGTGTGCGCGCCCCAGGGGGCGCTCGGGAAGCGCGATTCTGGGAGGACGTCAATAGAGGAGGGAGGACGTCAATTCTGGGAGGACGCGATTCTGGGAGGACGTCAATTAAGCAACCGCTCTGTAGACGTCAATTGTCTATAGAGCGGTTGTTAAGTGGTTAATATCCCTTGCTCTTTTCTCCAATTAGCTGAGGGTGAAACCAAGAATGGGAGTATTACTAAGCCACATAGACGTGAACTAAAATGAATTTCCCAAGTGTATACAGTATTGGTTGATAAAAGTTAATACAGCTGAAATCTTTTACCATCGAGAAAATCCTCATGAAAGCCATAGTTTATTTTCACAACACCTCTTTGTTTATATCAGGGGTAGGCAACCTCGGCACTCCAGCTGTGGTGAAACTACAACTCTCATCATGCCTCTGCCTCAAGGAGTCCTGCCTGTGATTGTCAGCGTATTGCCATGTCTCATGGGACTTGTAGTTTCACCACAGCTGGAGGGCCAAGGTTGCCTACCCCTGGTTTATATCTTTGATCTGATTTTCAGCAAACTTGCCATGACATACTGGACTTGATGGACTCATCTAGTCTTTTACTTTAAAACACTAGAGGGAGATAGAGTATTTATAATCCTTTTGGCTTGCCCTTTTTTTTTTTTTTTTTTGCAATATTTCTATTGACTTAAAATGTTATCTGTAGGCTTATTTAACATGCTAACTTCCTCATACTAAAGGGCAGTATGTTTTCTAAAAATTAAAAGTCAGCAGCTACACATGAAGTAGCTGCTGACTTTTAAGAATAGGACACTTATCTGTCCTGGAGTCCAGCGATGTCAGCACCCACAGCCGATCTTCGGATCGGGGGTTGGGTGCAGCCGCGTCCATTGCGGGTAAGGGAACACGGACGTGTAGCATTACAGCTTCATGCCGGTCGCCTTACTGTGCATGCGCAAGGCTCCGCTGCACTCTGCTATTGGCCAGGAGGCCAGTAGCAGAGCGAGCAGGGAGCCGGGCTGCTGACGTCAGTGGCCGTGGCTGCCGGCCTGAGCTCCTGGATGTGTGGAAAAGGACACCTGTCTAAAGACAGCTGTCCTCTTCTCTCCCCCCCCCCCCCCAAAAGGTGGCAAATGTGACACCTGAGGGGGGGAGGAATCCAACCAGTGGAAGTTCCACTTTTGGGTGGAACTCCTCCTATTAACCACTTACCAACCAGAAGGTTTTCCAGCTTTAGGACCAGAGCACTTTTTTGCGATTCGGCGCTGCGTCGCTTTAACTGACAATTGCGCGGTCATGCGATGTTGCACCCAAACAAAATTTGCGTCCTTTTTTTCCCACAAATAGAGCTTTTGTTTTGCTGGTATTTGATCGCCTCTGCGTCATTTCTGATCACTGCTATAAACAAAAGAAGAGCGATCATTTTGCAAAAAACACAAATTTCTTACTTTTTGCTAAAATTCAAATCCAAAAAAAAAAATAAAAAAACATTTTTTTTGCACCGTTTTTGGCCGATTTTATTGATTGGTTTGCGCAAAAGTGGCCGCGTTTACGGATGATGAGGATTAATTTCTGGGATTTTAATTTTTTTTTTATTTTTTACTAGTAATGGCGGCGATCTGCTATTTTTAGCGGTGTCCTGCGATATTGCAGCGGACATGTCAGGCATTTTGGACACTTTTTTTGGGACCAATGACATTTATTCAGCGATCATAAATTTAAATGTCCACTGATTACTGTATAAATGGCATTGGCAGTGAAGGGGTTAACCTGGGGGGGAGCGCTAGGGGTTAACTGTGTTCCTTGGGTGTGTTCTTACTGTGGGGGGGTTGGGCTAACATGGGCATGAGAGATCTAACTGATCCCAGTGACAGGGATCAGTAGATCACTCATGCCCCCACTAACAGAGCGGGGAACTGCCGTGTTTACATCAGCGGTTCCCCGTTCTTTCCCTGTGGCCGCTCATCCCGATTTCCCAATGTCCGCCGGCGAGCCGCGGGCACACCCCTCAGGAGTGCGGCGGGCGCGCGCGCGCCCCCTAGTGGCTGTTCACCTTTTCACGGCGATTCGCGCTCAGCATCCCGACTGGTTAAGCTACAGGTACAGCGGGTTAAATACGTATTGAACAGATCACCATTTTTCTAGGTAAATATATTTCTAAAGGTGCTATTAACATACAAAGAAACCAAAACAAATAAGTTCAGAAATTAAGTTATGTGTAATAAAATGGAATGACACAGAGAAAATGTATTGAACACAGTTACTGAAATGTATTTAATACTTTGCACAAAATCCTTTGTTGGTAATAACAGCTTCAAGACACCTCCTGTATGGAGAAAATAAACGCATGTGTTGCTCAGGTGTGATTTTGGCCCATTCTTCCACACAGTCTTCAAATCTTGACGTTTCCGTGGGCCTCTTCCATAACCTCTGATCTTTAGTTCTTTCCATAGATTTTCTATTGGATTTAAGTGAGGTGATTGGCTTTGCCATTCTAGCAGCTTTATTTTCTTTCTTTGAAACCAATTGAGAGTTTCCTTGGCTTTGTGTTTGGGATCATTGCTGAAATGCCCACCCTCATTTCATCTTCATCAGCCTGGTAGATGGCAGCAGATTTTTATCAAGAATGTCTTGGTACATTCTTCCATTCATCCTTCCTTCAATGACACAGTTTGTCCGTACCGTATGCTGAAAAACAGCCCCATACCATGATGTTCCCACATCCAAACTTCACTGTTGGTATGGTGTTTTTGGGGTTTTGTGCATTGCCATTGGACCTACAAATATGGTGTGTATTATGGCATCCAAAGCGTTCAAGAGTCTGACCAGACTATATTCTCCCAGTATTTCATAGGCTTGTCTAAATGTTGTGCAGCAAACGTTAAACAAGCTTCAACATGCTTTTTCTTCAGCAATGGTTATTGCATGGTGAGTGTGCATACAGGCCATGGTGGTTGAGTGCATTATTTGTTGTTTTCTTTGAAACAATTGTACCTGCTAATTCCAGGTCTTTCTGAAGTTCTCCATAAGTTGCCCTTGGCTCTTGGACAACTCTTCTGATAATTCTTTTCACTCAGTCAGAAATCTTGCAAGGAACACATGGATGTGGCCAGTTTATGGTGAAATTATATTCTTTCCACTTCTGGATTATTGCCCCAACAGTTCTCACTGGAACATTCAGAATTTTAGAAATCCTTCTGTAACCAATGCCATTAATATGTTTTGCAACAATAAGGTTCCAAAGGTCTTAAGGGAGCCTTTTGCTTTTACCCATTATGACACCTTTTTATAGGCCATCAGTTTAGACTGGACCAGCTGATATTAATTTGTACTGACAAGGGGCAGTATTGCCTTCTAATTACTGATAGACTTCAGCTGGTATCTTGGCTTTCCATGCCTTTTTTGAACCTCTTTCTTCATGTGTTCAATACTTTTACCCTGTTTCATTCCATTTTCTTACACATAACTTAATTTCTGAACTTATTTTTTTTCCCGTTTGTTTGTATGTATGGATTGCATGGGTTGTTACCGACGTGGTGAAAATTTCATGTTATTCGCACCTTTAGAAATACATTTACCTAGAAAAATGGTTCAAAAAGTATTTTAGCCGCTGTATCTCACAATTTAATGGTAGTTATAAAGTCCACACTGATACCAATTCAAGGTTTATTATTAAGTAAACATACTGTGTATATAATGGCATTATGTTGAAAAATATCAAAATCCAAAGCAGTAGAACCCTATCTGCATTTAGGCCATATAACCCTCTTAAAGGAGTTGTAAAGGCAGAAGTTTTTTTATCTTAATACATTCTATGCATTAAGATAAAAACCTTCTGTGTGTCACAGCCTCCTCAGCACCCCCTAATTACTTACCTGAGCCCCTTCTCTCTCCAGCGATGTCCACGAATGTCTAAACCATCTGGGACACTCCTCCTCATTGGCTTAGAGACAGAAGCAGCGCCATTGGCTCCTGCGGCTGTCAATCAGTTAGTCAGCCAATCAGAAGAGAGAGGGGGCGGGTCAGGGCCCAGGGGGTCCTTGTCTGAATGGATACACTGAGCTCTGACCCGGCTTGGGTGCCCTCTTAGAAAGCTGATGGCTGTGGGGGGCACTTACCAGGAGGGAGGGGCCAGGAGCAGAAAAGAGGGACCCGAGAAGAGGAGGATCCAGGCTGCTCTGTGCAAAACCAACTGCACAGAGGAGGTAAGTATAACATGTTTGTTTTTTTAAAAAAAATGAAACTTTACAATCACTTTAAGTCCTACACGTTATGTCATCCCTCCCTTTTTCACCTCTACATCGCCTCAGACTATATAGAAAATGTGTCTTTGATTTTCAGGGTCTGCGGACCTTGGGCCATTATATGGCTTCCTCTTCTCTATATTTTGGTTTCTCTGTCTTTTGCTTTTCAATCTGCATGTAAAACTTTCATTTGGAAAGGTCAAGATGTAATGACTCCTTTGTGTTAATGCGGTTGGTAAACCATGGATGTTGTAAAAAAAAAAAACACCTGCAAGGCAATGCCATGATGTGCTAGTATGCATAGCATAATGGCACATTATGAAATACTCACCTTGGAACCAAGCCCTCCAGCGCTGTACTGTCACTGCCGGTCTTTCCTCTGGGTTTGTGCTATGTGATTGGCTGGAGCTGCGATGACGTCACTCCTTCACATGCAACCGGAGCTCCGGTTCCGGCACGAACCTCTGATGTTCCGGTAAAGTATGCTAGACCTTCAAAGCGCATGTGCTGGTGATGTAACTGGCTGCATCCAGGCTGAATATCTCCTAAATGGTGCACATTTAGGAGATATTCATTTCACCAACAGGTAAGCCTTATTATAGGCTTACCTGTAGGTAAAAAAATTACCAAGCGGGGTTTACTACGGCTTGAAGTCATGTCTCTCTCTTGGAATGTACACTATGCGTGTTGAAAAAAATATTTGAAAAAAAAGTCTTAAAGCATTAGAACACACAAACCTCTTCCAATATCAAAGCCCTAAGCAATCTTATTCCTTAAAAGACAACCAGCTGAATGAAGATGGTTGCTTTCAACCTAAAAATAGTAATGAAACAACACTTCCTTCTCATGCAAGATCTCTGATTATTGTAGGGCTTTAATTTAGGACTTCAAAATGTCCATACATTTTGGTTGGAATTAACATGATTTCATGTTACCTGCTATTATCATTACACTGCGCAAGGCTTATTGTATCTATAGTTGTGTAGCACCCTCTACTTAGGTAGGTGCTAGAGGTGAGATTTTTGGTAAGTACAGGTAAAATTTAAGCAGGCCTAGCTGGAAGCTAGGCGTTGTGTGTTTTGATCTGTGTGGGCTGGGAGTGGCTCAGATTAGCATAGAAACGTGATGGCAGAAAAAACACCCTTTCAGTAAAATAATACTTTCTAAGATTAGTTTTGAACTTCCCCCCAGTTAGTGGTCATGTCCCCGTGTTCTTGATTTTGGTTTCATATTGAAAAGACTGCCCTCCTGAACCTTATTCACCCCCTTGATGTAATTAAAGGTTTCAATCCTGTCCCCCCTCTCCCTTATTTCCTCCAGACTGTACTTATTAAGTTCCTGAAGTCGCTCTATCCCCCAGACCTTTCACGATTTTTGTTGCCCGTCTCTGAACTCGTTCCATCTTATCAATATCTTTTTGTAAGTGGGGTCCTCCAGAACTGGACACAGTATTCTAAGTGAGGTCTCACTAAAGATCTATATAGAGGAATCATAACCTCCTTCCTCCTGCTGGTGATCCCTCTACTGATACATCCCAGAATTTTATTTGCTTTTCCCACTGCCTGGTTACACTGTTTGCTCATTTTGCAATCATCTGAAATAAGCACCCCCAAATCTTTTTCTTCTGTAGTGCTGGCTAGCACTGTACCCCCAATGCTGTACTCTCTAAGGGGATTCTTTTTCCCTAGATGCATTATTTTACATTTAGAAATATTGAACTGCAGTCTCCACTGTTTTGACCGATCTTCCAGCAATACAAAATCATGTTCCATGTCACAGACACCTCCAGGGATATCAACCCTATTACACACCTTTGTATCATCAGCAAAGAGACATACCTTGCCCAACAAACCTTTAGTTATATCACTTACTAAAGGTTAAATAGAACAGGACCCAGTACAGAGCCTTGTGGTACCCCACTAGTGACTGGTCTCTGCTCTGAGTGAACCCCATTTCCAACCACACTCTGGGATCTATCCTTTAGCCAACTGCATATGCACGGAATCACCCAAGGGTTAAGTCCTAGCTTGTACAACTTTTGTATCAGATCATTATGTGGAACTGTATCAAATGCCTTGCTGAAATCAAGATACGCTATGTCCACAGCACCACCCTGGTCCAAAACACTGGTAATATAGTAAAAAAAT
Organism: Glandirana rugosa; assembly: GCA_018402905.1. NCBI lineage: Eukaryota > Metazoa > Chordata > Amphibia > Anura > Ranidae > Glandirana > Glandirana rugosa. Next base: position 1,161,265 of record BLSH010434478.1, read on the forward strand.
TCAATCAGGTTTGTCTGGCACGATCTGCCCTCAGTAAAGCCATGTTGCTTTGGGTCCAGCAAGCTGTGTATTTTTAGGTGATCAATGATCCTTCTTTTGAGAAGTGATTCCATTACCTTGACTACAATTGATGTTAAACTCACTGGCCTGTAATTGCCAGCTTCTACCTTGCTGCCCTTCTTGTGGATAGGTACAATATTAGCTATCCGCCAGTCATGGGGAACTTCTCCTGTTAGAAGAGATTTATTTAAAAGATTTGTTAATGGTCCAACAACTATATCGCGAAGTTCTTAGAACTCTGGGATGAATACCATCAGGGCCCATTGCTTTATTAAGCTTTAACTTGAGCCAGTTCCTCAGCTACCTCTGTCTCCAGAAATCCTATAAATGAACCATCATTACTAGAACCAATATGATTCCCTAACTTGTTATCATTAGTGCAGTCTGTTTCTGAGAAGACTGAACAAAAGTAATTGTTTAAATGGTTTGCTACATCCTGGTCTCCCTCAACATTTGTGTTGGGCCCAGTTTTCATTTAAGTGATCCTATTGTATTTTTTCTTCGGTCACTAATGTACCTAAAAAAGGTTTTATCTCCTTCCTTAACCACTTCAGCCCCGGAAAGTTTTACCCCCTTCCTGACCAGAGCACTTTTTGCGATTCGGCACTGCGTCTATTTAACTGACATTTGCACGGTCGTGTGACGTTGTATCCAAACAAAATTTGCGTCCTTTTTTCCCCACAAATAGAGCTTTCTTTTGGTGGTATTTGATCACCGCTGCGTCATTTCTGGTCACTGCTATAAACAAAGAAAGAGCGACAATTTTGCAAAAAAAAAAAACAATATTTCTTACTTTTTGCTACAGTTCAAATCCAAAAAAAAAATATATAAAAAAAAGGTTTTTCATTGGTTTTGGCTGATTTTATATTCTTCCTCATATTTTTGGTAAAAAAAAATTCGCAATTGGCGTTTATTGATTGGTTTGCGAAAAAGTTGCCGCGTTTACAGATGATGAGAATTCATTTCTGGGGTTATTTTTTATTTTTTTATTTTTACTAGTAATGGTGATCTGCGATTTTTAGCGTTATTGCGATATTGGGGCGGACATGTCGGATATTTTTGACACTTTTTTTGGGACCAATGACATTTATACAGCGATAAGAAATGTAACTGTAAATGTCCACTGATTACTGTGTAAATGTCATGCAGTGAAGGGGTTAACCTAACCTGCAGGGGGCAATCTAGGGGTTAAATGTGTTCCCTGGGTGTGTTCTTACTATGGGGGGGGGGGGCTGGGCTACCATGGGCATATAAGAGATCTAACTGATCCCAGTGACAGGGATCAGTAGATCTCTTATGTCCCCATTGAAAGAGCGGGAAACGGCTGTGTTTACATCGGCGGTTCTCCGCTCTTTGGCTCTAGCAGCTCATTGCGGCTTGCCGGCGGACGTCGGGTCTGCCCCAGCCACGGGCACACTCCTCAGGCATGAGAGCGCGCCGCCCGATTGCCCCCTAGCTGGGCCTACGCGAATCGCCACCTTTTTTTCGGCGATTCGCACACACGTCCACACTGCCGCAGTAAATATACTGCGCGCGGTGTGGAACCGGTTAATAGACTTAGCTATTTCCTCCTCTTTCTGTGCTTTTGCAGCACCGATAATGTGTTTGGCCTCCTTTTGTCTATTTTTATACTCCTCTCTGTCAGCTGCACCTCCTGTTTCCTTGAATCTTCTATATGCCATTTTTTTCCCCTTACTGTCCTACTCATCTCTTTGGTGAACCATATTGTTTTTTTCTTCCGTTTTATTGTTACTAACTTGCCTGACATATAATCTAGTTGCCTCCACGATGGTAGACTTTAATAGTGCCCACTGATTCCTTACTCCTGTCATTTTACTCCAACCTTTCAGTTAGTTTTTTTAGAAATTTCCCCATTTCAGCAAAATTTGTGCTTTTAAAATCTAAAACTTTTGTTTTTGTATATGATTTTTTTCAGTTCTTGTTTTAATATCAAACCAAAGACATTGGTGATCACTAGAACCCAAATTCTCCCCCACCTCAACATCAGACAGTTGATCCCCATTTGTCAGTACCAGGTCAAGAATATGATCACCTCGGGTTGGGTTTTTTACTAACCGTTTTAAAGAAACCCCATTCAGTGCTTCCATTACATCCCTGCTCCTGCTTGTAATAGCAGTTTGAGAATTCCAGTTAACGTCAGGCATGTGGACATGGCATGGTGACTCACAGGTGATGTCACTTCTCGGTTACTTCCCTCTTGTTTCTAGAAGGAACTAGAAGAAGAGGAGGGCAAGAGAGATGGAGCTGTCTGGGGTATTCTAAAGAGCCTTGACCAATCCCAACTTGGATTGGCAGGGGGCAGGCCTCCTCAAATCCCTGGAGTCAGCCCAGCTGGGGAGGAGTTTTTTGGGAGATGGAGTACTAGCTGTCGGGGGGCCTTTGAGGGAGCTCCCCTGTCTGGAGGGGATGACCTTGGGCCTGGAGCTCAGGAGTGGAAAGGACACCCCGTAAAAACCACAGGGGAGTCCTGACCAGAAGCAGGAGAGGACAGTGGGATGTACTGTCGGGCAAGTCTCTAGGAGGGATCAACCAGGTGTTGTTGAGTGTTGAGTGACACACAGCCAGGAACACTGGGAAGGCACACCGGAGCGGATTGGGAGAGTGATAATCTGGAATGGGTGTAGAGCCAGCATGGACTGTGGGGCCATGGGCAATGGAGTTTTGCAGCTGCAGCTAGGGGGGCTGGCAGGGCCTGAAGAGGACTGACTGGGAGCAGTAATCCATCAAGGGCAGCTAGCACTGACACAACCGTTCCTTTGGAAGGGTCGCCCTCGTTTAAGGACCCAGCCGATAGGCGGACGGAGGCAGTGTCGAAGGCACTTTTCCTGTTGGCAGGATCAGCCATGAGGCCGGCCCTGGCGTCTGCCATGGTGGCGCAATATCTATCTGAATGTATGGCGGAGCTGCAGAATGATTTGGACTGTGGCAGGATGCTTGAGGCATGTCGCAGAAGGCAGACCATTTGTTTCAGGGTATTCGGTACCTGTGTGATGCAGCTCTGGACCTGCTTCCCATGTTGTCAAAATGTCTGTCTGTTTTTGCAGTCATTATCAGACGGGTTTTCTGGTTACGTTCGTTGTCGGGTGACCACGCGTCCAAGAAAGGTCTTGCAGATCTTCCTTTTCAATGTGGCCGTCTCTTTGGGCCACAGTTGGATGAAATCATCAAGGATTTCACTGGAGGGAAGAGTACTTTTCTTCCGGAGCCCAGGCGGCGGGAGTTCCGCCGCAAGCAGGGTCCTGTCTCTTCGGGTCAGAAGAGGTTTTTTCGTGCCCCTGGCGCAGCGGGCAAGGGGTCGAGGCCCTGCAAGCCTGCCGCAGGGGCCTGTAAACGACCCTGGCAACGCAAGAACGAAAAGACAGAGGACAAGCCTTCCTCTGCATGATGGGTTGCCCCCACCCGAAGTTCGGGTGGGGGGACGTCTTCTGGGGTTCTCAGACAGGTGGACTGCCCGCATTTCCGACCGTTGGGTGCAGGAAGTGGTGTCCTCCGGGTACAGAATAGAGTTCAGCACTCTACCCCCAGACAGGTTCTTCCCATCGAACTTGAGACTCCCTCAGGGGCGTTGGGAGGCCCTCTTAAGGGCTGTCCAGGCACTCTCCGACCAGGGGTGATCGTGCCAGTACCTCAGTTGGAGAGGTTTCACGGTTCCTACTCAAACCTATCTGTGGTCCCCAAAAAAGGGGGGGGGGGTCAGGCCAGTTCTGGACCTAAAGGCGCTAAACCGCTTTGTGAGAGCGCAAAAATTTTGGATGGAATCCATCCATTCGGTCCTGGCCGTCCTGCATCAAGGGGAGTTCATGGCGTCTCTGGATATCAGGGACGCGTATCTCCACGTCCCCATTTGTCTCCGAAACCAGCGCTTTCTGCGCTTTGTGGTGGGAGACCTTCCCTTTGGTCTGGCCTCGGCTCCTCGGGTGTTCACCAAGCTAGTGGCCCCGGTGCTAGTGCTACTGAGGCAGAGGGGCATTGCGGTGGTAGCGTACCTCGACGACCTGCTCCTGAGAGCGGAGTCAGCTTCGGCTCTGGAGGAGAATGTGGCTATCACCATAACCTCGTTACAGGACTTCATCTGGCTGATCAATC
>BLSH010434499.1:28539-49291 GCA_018402905.1 Glandirana rugosa
TCTCCACTGGCAACATGATAGAGTACTGACGTCCTCTTCCTGATACCGGTAGATAGTGACTATTGTTGTATAGCACATCTATAAGAACCTTAATCGGGGAGTCGTCCTTACTCGGAGATTTTCCCCACCTGGGCACCTTCGGGCGAGTCCACTGCAGGGTTCCTTCCGAGGGCATAAGGGCCTTGGGGATCCCCTTGTACGACACGGCTCTCGTCCCCTGGGTGTCTGGGAGGGTCCCGGGGGGGGTGGCTTGGAGCATTACCTCACCTGCCCTCCTTTTTAAACACTTTTGTAGAAGCGAACCAGTTGGAGTTACTTTTATCACTCGAGAATAGGGTTTCTTGAGATGAACACGGAGCATGGTAGACTCACGGTCAACACCGAGTATGTTTATGTTTGTAGTTTCTTTCTCTCCGCACTCAGATGGTACGAGGCACAAGTAGAGTTCTTTGGGATAAGAGCTCACTATTTTCATTGAGGTTGACCAAGCGAAGATGTTTTCACAAATTTTTCCTCCCGTCCACTCCATTACGAGGTTCGGTGGGGGGGGCCCTGGGAGGGTCTGTGGGTCCCCTGCTCTCGGCACAGCATGTTCCCCTAGGGGTTCCGGGAATACGGGAGCCTTCCTTGGGACGTCACCTGAGCGGGCTTCCACGGGTCCACCCCTTTTAGAGGCTCATTCCTGCTGAGGGGCTAATTCCAAGAATATCTACACGATATGTTGTTATCAGTGATAGATGGCCATAGTCCTTCTCCTGCAGTCATGAGATAGTACAACGGTCACCTCTATTCTTGAAGGTAAACCCAGTCTTATCTGTTTATGTTATAATGCTTGTCTTACTCCTATTGAATCTAAAGTTCCATATTCAGTTTTCTTGACCAAATGCCTCATTTACCTTCTTTTACTCATAGACTGAATGTTTTTCTTTATTTTGTAACTCGTATTGAATATAGTTGTTGATTTTAACTGTATTTCACCACTGTATTTCTACTGTACTGCATAACATTTTCAATAAAAACATTGAAAAGAAAAAAAAAAAAAAATTGTAAAAAAACCTTCAAATATGCTGTCTGTTCGATGTGTGCTTCCTCAGGGGTGATTAAAAGGACAAGGGACAAAAGGATAGTACCACTGAGAAACTATGGAGTTAGGATGGTGAAGGCCATTGCCATTGATCCCGTTGAATGTTTTGTAGTTCACTGAAGGTGAGGCCAATGCTACTGTAAAAGACACAGAAATATGGGGTATAGAAGAGAACAGAGGTAAATGAGCATACCTAGACTGAACTTGCAAGCTCAATATTATTATGGGTACCAAGTGATTGCTGTAGGAGACCAGTTTGGGCTGCATAGCACATCATTAAATGAAGAGTTCAGTTAAACCCCAACTATACTTAAATCTGCACCCACTCCATTCTAATCTTATTCTAACTACCCTGTAAAGAAAAGATATCTAAACGTACCTATTCTGAGGGTGCTGTGATCTGGTCACATGATCTCTCCAGTGGCCAGAGGTCGCCGACAACGACTACAGAGCCTGGGTGATGACCTCACCCATATGCTTGTTATTGGGAATTCGCTTCTCAGCTGTCCCTCCTCTACACCAAAGCTAGCTCTGGAACCTGATTACGTGACCGGACCAGAGTACCCTCAGAATAGGTAAGCATAGACATTTTTCCATTACAGGGTAGTTAGAATAGGCTTAAAATGAGGATGGGTGCAGGTTTGAGCATAGATAGGATTTGACTTCCACTTTAAGATGGCTTTGTCAAGTGTACCTCCAATTAGAATGTGTCACAGGGAAGCACAAGCTGCTTCTATTCACAGAGATACTGCATACCACTAAGAATTAATTCCCATTGTACACAACACATAAAACAGTTTCTAAACAGCAATGCCAGGTAATTGAAAGTATTCACTGCTATTAACGCTATCCAACAAACCCATCAACTGTGCTAAAGGTAGAAAGGTTAAACAGTTTACCGCAATCTGAGTCCTGGGTAAATCCGCACAGAGAAGGCATATACAGTATATACTTCTATTAAGTGACTCACTTTGTGTTAAAGGCAGCAGGAATGGTGTTCCAGCATCACCAACAGGCATGTTCCAGGGACACCAACAGGCATTTTCCAGCATCACCAACAGGCATGTTCCAGGGACACCAACAGGCATTTTCCAGCATCACCAACAGGCATGTTCCAGGGACACCAACAGGCATGTTCCAGGATCACCAACAGGCATGTTCCAGGATCACCAACAGGCATGTTCCAGGATCACCAACAGGCATGTTCCAGGATCACCAACAGGCATGTTCCAGGATCACCAACGGGCATGTTCCAGGGACACCAACAGGCATGTTCCAGGGACACCAACAGGCATGTTCCAGCATCACGAACAGGCATGTACCAGCATCACCAACAGGCATATTCCAGCATCACCAACAGGCATGTACCAGCATCACCAACAAGTGTGTTCCATGATGACCAGACAACAGATAAAGGGGAGTGAGGTGAACTGGTGCACTACAGCAATGCTGCAAAAGCAATGCCGTAAAAATAATAAAAAAAAAGTGAACTACAGAGCAAATTATCATAAAAGGTTTAATTTTCCATTTAGATTGGACTGTACCTTTCAGGAGACATCAATTTAGTTTCAGTCTCATTGGAGAGGGTACTCTTTCTTGAGGTAATGACTAATTTGCGCGAAATGAGTCTACCTCTTTGTTCTGAGCTCCATCTGTTAGCCACCTATCACATGAAGCTTCAATAAAGAGGATTTGAGGAAGTGCAGCCGTCTGGAATCTTTGCTTTATGCTTTATGATACACAGCATGCAAACTGGGCTAGTACCCGACTAGCGTGTTTTGGGATAAACTGGAGGCGCACTCCCCTGGAGCAGCTTTCTTTTTTTCATTGAGCACTCTTTCTTGTGGTTGGTTGACCTCATAAAAGAGGTACCACACAGTGTAATGGGTTTGCATGAAAAGAAAGCATTGTTATCACTGCTATTAGTTTATATGGCTACAAATTATTTTTTTTTTTTAGGAAATGAGAAATTGTAGCTGCCAAATAAAATGACAGAAGCTAACCAATGCTAATGTTAGCAAAAGCCTTGCTGGAATTTATAATTACAAGCGCTGCCTGAGTTATAATTAGGAGGTGTAATTTGGGCTGTGGGGAATGTTTACAATCCATTATTTTGATTCCACAGGAGATAAAATTAGTTTAAAGGGAGTGTGGAGTAGAGAAAGTATTGGTCCTGTTTATTGGACCGTGGGGGAACATACGTTTTTTGTAGGGTCAAGGTCATACATTTGATTACTGGGAATATTAGGAAAGAGTCCAGGACATGCAGAGCAAAGGAACAGACCAAGATCTGGAAGTGAGATAGAATAGTCTGGCAGCCTCACTACTAAGGATGGATGGGAGAAAAGGCTGTTTTCTTAAGGGACCAGCAAGTTTTGTTAATGAAAATGGTGAAGAATAAATTGTAAAACAGACATATGGAAGAAGGCAAAGCAGCAACCACTATTGTTACTATTTTTAGGACCCTCGACACTTGAAACCATTATTGCTAAAATGTTCACATTCCGCTTTGTAAAATGGATCACTTAATTCTATTCTGTTTGGTATTTCCCCTTAAAGGCTGACTTCAACCATAGGCATGAGAAAGTTGTGTTAACCCCTTTGGGCAGATTTTCCCTCACTCTCGGTCAATACGAAAGGGGTTGCACTCTGTTTCAATTACACAGAAGTGCATTAAATAAGTGGTTCTGCTATATGTACTTGTTGCCTTTTAACCACTTCAATACCAAGCCTGTTTTTTGGGTTCGGTGTTTACGAGTTAAAATCAGGTTTTTTTGCTATAAAATTACTTAGAATCCACCAACATTATATATATATTTTTTCTAACACCCTAGAGAATAAAATGGCGGTCATTGCAAAACTTTATGTCACACCGTATTTGCGCAGCGGTCTTCCAAGCGTGCTTTTTTTTTAAAATAAATTCAGTTTTTTTAGTTAAAAAATAAGAAAACAGTAAAGTTAGGCCAATTTTTTTCCATATTGTGAAAGATAATGTTACGCCGAGTAAAATGATACCCAACATGTCATGTTTTAAAATTGTGTCCGCTCGCGGAATGGCGACAAACTTTGCAGCTTAAAAATCCCCATTGACGACATTTAAAAAATTCTACAGGTTAGCAGTTTTGAGTTACAGAGGAGGTCTAATGTTGTTGCTCTCGCTCTAACGATCATGGCGATACCTCACATGTGTGGTTTGAAGACTGTTTTCATATGTGGGCAAGACTTACGTATGCGTTCGCTCACGGGGACGGGGCACTTTAACCACTTGCCGACCACCGACCGCAGTCTGACGGTGACAGAGTGGCTCGTTATCGCAAACCACCGTCATACGACGGCGGCTGCGATAACTAGTACTGTCAGCACGCGCGCCGCCGGAGGTGCGATCGCGCGCTCACTGTGTCCGGGGGTCCAGGGAGCGGGTGCGGCAGACTCGATCGCCGCTGGCTACCCGCGATGCCCCCCCCTCCGCAGAGAGAGAACGGAGGTCCGTGTATGTAAACACGGATCGCCGTTCTGTTGAAGGGGGAAGGGCGATGATCACAGGATTCCTCTATATGGAAGCCGTGAACATCCCCTTTCCCCAGCCAGGGCAGCCCACACACAGTTAGAACATGCCCAGGGAGCACAGTTAACCCTTAGAGTGTCCCATGCAGGTTAACCCCTTCACTGCCAATGGCATTTACACAGTAATCAGTGCATTTTTATAGCAATGATCGCTGCATAAACGCCAATGGTCCCAAAAAAGCGTCAAAATGGTCCGACATGTCCGCTGCAATATCGCAGTACCACTAAAAATCGCAGATCGCCGCCATTACTAGTAAAAAATAAAAAAAAAATAAAAACCCCAGAAATGAATTCTCATCATCCGTAAACGCGGCAACTTTTGCACAAACAAATCAATAAGCGCCGAATGCGATTTTTTTTACCAAAAATATGAGGGAGAATATAAATCGGCCAAAACCGATGGAAAAAAATGTTTTTTTATATATTTTTTGGGGATTTGTATTTTAGCAAAAAGTAAGAAATTTGGGTTTTTTTGCAAAATTGTCGCTCTTCTTTTGTTTATAGCAGCGATCAGAAATGACGCAGAGGTGATCAAATACCACCAAAAGAAAGCTCTATTTGTGGGAAAAAAGGACGCAAATTTTGTTTGGGTACAACGTTGCACGACCGCGCAATTGTCAGTTAAAGTGACGCAGTGCCGAATCACAAAAAGTGCTCTGGTCCTAAAGTGTGAAATCCTTCCAGGGCTGAAGTGGTTAATTTTTTTTTAAAATTATTTATTTTACTTTTTACTTTTACACTGTTCTTTAAAAAAAAAAAAAAAAAAAAGATCAATTTTATTCCTATTACAAGAAATGTAAACATTCCTTGTAATAGAAAAAAGCATGCCAGGACCTCCTAAATATGAGATCTGGGGTCAAAAAGACCTCAAAGCTCATATTTACATTTAAATAGAAAAGAAAAAAAAAATTATGTGAAAAAAATGACAGACCCAAAAAAAAAAAAATGGGCCCTTTAAGACCGTTGGGCGGACGTGACTTCTGACATCATTTCCGCCCTGCCGTATTATGGAGCCGAGTACTTGGCTCACGGACACTGGGGGGGAGAGGATCGGATCATCGCCGGCAGCGGCGGAGATGACGGGAAAGCGGCGGGGGGGGGGCACCTCTCCCGCCGCTGATAAAAGTGATCCCCGCTCCCAATTGACATTTGCATATGTGCTCATTCATGTCCCCAAATTCACAATAGCTGCATTCAGGGGACCGCACCTGCATGGATTTCAAATTGGGAGCAGCGACTGTCTATGTAACCACTGTGCCCCAATTGATATGAAGGAGACTGCCTGCAGGAGGATGCATGGAACACCAAGACCCTCAGATCCATGTGAAGGAGGCCTTATTCTTTACCAAAACATAATATAAAATTGGGATCAACCAGTATTGATCAAATACCTAAACTTATAAGCATGCATATAAACAAATGTGCAGTCATTGATAAATAAGTAAAATATTCAGAGGCAATCAGGCTCCATGCACACTAGTGTTTTTTTGGTAAGCTAAAAAAATGCTGGAAAAAATGCTGGTAATAGTGGATTTTTAGTAGTGTTTAAGGAGCATCAGCGTTTTAGTAGCGTTTTTGCAGTTCCTTTAAAAAAAAAAAAAAAGCTCAAATAAATGCTATTAGTCGCATTTAGGAGCGCTCAGCGTTTTTCTGTGCTGAAAGAAACTCTACAAAAAAAATGTTTTTCTGCTCCTAGACGCTGAAGCTCAAAAAATGCTAACAGCCTAAAGTAGTGTGCATAGACACATAGGATAACGCTATTTAGCTTCTAGGAACAGAAAAATGATAATATCAGCTTTAAGGAACTTTTTAAAAAATGCTATTGTGCATGGAGGCTTAATCAAGAATTTCAAAATACATGAATGTGAACCCAATAATGTGAAACAAAGTCCAAATAGTATTCCTTGGCAACTGGTGATTGTTGTGACATCCAATGGATTAGTGAAGGTGTCCCCATGTTAACACTTCCAGATCAGTTTTTTTGACTTAAAGCAGAGTACCAGCCTGAAATATGACTTTTAAGATAAAAATACCCCTAGAATACTCATGTCTCATGCAATGTAACAAAGGTATGCTGTAAACTATGCCCAGTTTTCTATTTGTGCAGCATCGTTTTCTTACTTTGTGAAGTTCCTGCACAGCGTGGCTATCTCCAGTGTGGGCATTTGAAGCCGCAGTATTCTTCTACCTGGATTCCGTGCATGCTGGCTACCCTGCCGATCTCACACATGTGCAGTGCGGTGCAATCTTGGTCAGCTTGACATGGCACAGCCATGCCAAGATGACCAACATTTTCCATAGACGCCAATCTTAAATGTAACAGGAGCAGTGCCATGCCAAGCTGACCAAAATCTCCCAGGAGCCAATACAAAATCGGAAATGACGTAGGGTGCCGCAGCCCCATAAGGAGGAAGTGAAATTAGATATAGGCATAAATCAGGTAAGTGAAAAAAAAAACATAAATTGCCAATTCATTTTAAGGATGAACATTAGTGCTGCATGGTGACTGAAAAATGTGGGTGGAACTCCGCTTTAACGCTTACTTTCTTGATCTAAATCAGTGTTTCTCGATTTCAGTCCTCAAGGCGCCCCAACAGGTCATGTTTTCAGGCTGACCATTATTTTGCACAGGTGATTTGGTAAGTTTTACTGCCTTAGCAATTACCACAGCCGTTTCATCTGAGGGAAAGCCTGAAAACATGACCTGCTGGGGCGCCTTAAGGACTGGAGTTGAGAAACACTGATCTAAATATTGTCCTAGGTCAGTAACTCAGAATGCAATGAATTTGTAGTGGGTTCGAGAAGCATGAGATTGACCTAATGGCCTGCATTTTCCAGGCTTAGATTCAAGGTTATTCAGATTTAGCTTGCAGGGCAGTCAGGTGCACAAGAAAAATGCCAAGGTAAATATTACCATGCCCAAATAAATTGAGCGTGTATTCTACCTTTAACAGGATACAAGTTGGCCCTATAAAACAGAAAATTATAGTTACCTCATCAAACAATATTAAAGAATAAACAACTGTTTTGAAAGCACATGAAAGACACCCATTACCAAATTTGGTCTTTAGTAAAGAATTGTAATGGAAATCTAAATATCCAACCCAGAATAATTATTTCAGATGATTCATCTTAGAGCCAACTGTGAACAGAGACATTACAAAAGCAGGATAATTGAATTAGGAGGCACCATAGTCATGCCCTAAGCTGGCTACAACTGCACACTTCAAGGCCAATGTAATCCACAGAATGAAGAGCACTTATGGTTCTCACCCTGGCTCTATGTTACATCATTGTACACTCTGCAGGGTTTTTCCTCTTGTAATCTCTTCAGGAAGAAAAATAGCATTGTTCTTCTACTATGCTTCCATATACACACATGGAAGTAAAAGAGATTTGCGTTTAGGCCGGTAAAAAAAAACATTTAGTTTAGTGGAAAATACTTTTAGATCTCTGAACAGTCAGGACAGTATAACTGTATATAAAACAAAGCTGGCTAAATGTATCACTATACTTTCCTACATGGTTTCTTTAAAACAAAGTGCATTGGTTCACAACAGTGCGGTTTTGAAGTCGTGCTACTTCAGCGCGATTTTAAAGCAGTGCGATTTTATGTGCAGCTTGCGGATATGTGACTTCATTTAACAGATGTCAATGCAAGTCGCGCTGAAATCGCAAAGAAACAGTGCACCAACCTTTTTCAAAGTCGCAGCAATTTGAATGGTTCCATTGCCACGAAGGGGTGCGACTTGTCATATGACTTTGAACTGTCAAGTCACACTGGTGTGAACCAGGGCTAAAAGCGGAGTTCACCTTTTCATGAAAATAGCCTGTGCAAACACAGGACTAAACAGGACAGAGGGTTTCATTTTTGGCATGTGTACGACCCTGAGCACATGCATGTTCATCTTTGGGGGGGGCAGTAAAACCCCAGCTGGACCACCTGTTTTTACACCAGCTGCGCAGGTGAACATGACCTAAATGTACCATGGTGTTGTAGACCTTTATTAAAACAAAGGACAGTAAGCCAGACCCTCCAACATGCCCCACTACACAGGATACATAATACATTTTTCCTGGCATTCTCTTTACCTTTATCATACCTCCCAACTTTTGAACTTGACAAAGAGGGACAATTTGTAAAGGAGAGGAATGCAGCTTGCATGGTCATGTGGGTGTGGTTTAAGGTTCACTGGCAAACCCAAAGACTCTTGAAGAGAATACAGTGAAAAACAACACACAGTAAACACGTTGTTCAGGAGAGTGCATAATGCATCAGCTTCAGGGCTCAGGACACTACACAGAGTGCAGGGGTCTGGAGTGCATAAAGCACAGACTGCAGGAGTCAGGAGTGTGTGGTTCACAAAGCGTAGGGGTGCGTAACACACAGAATGCAGGGGTCAGTACAGACCACCTCATCAGTATAGACCCCCAGAGCAGGCCATGTCCTCAGTACAGGCCACCTACTCAGTATAGACCACATCCTCAGTACAGACCCCCAGTACAGATCACATTCTCAATACTGACCCCCTGTATAGGTTCGCTTCTCAGTATAGATCCCCGGAACAGACCACCTCTTCAGTACGGGCCACCTACTCAGTACAGACCACATCCTCAGTACAGACCCCCAGTACAGACCACCTCTTCAGTACAGACCCCCAGTGAAAACCACATTCTCTCCTCAGTACAGGCTACCTTCTTAGTATAGACCCCCAGTACAGACCACATCCTCAGTACAGACCGCCAATACAAACCACCTCCTCTCCTTAGTACAGGCCACCTTCTTAGTATAGACCACGTCCTCAGTACAGACCCCCAGTACAAACCACCTCCTCTCTTCAGTACAGGCCACCTTCTAAGTATAGACCCCCAGTAGAGACCACGTCCTCAGTACAGACCCCCAGTACAAACCATCTCCTCTCCTCAGTACAGGCCACCTTCTTAGTATAGACCCCCAGTAGACACCATGTCCTCAGTACAGATCCCCAGTACAAACCATCTCCTCTCCTCAGTACAGGCCACCTTCTTAGTATAGACCCCCAGTAGAGACCATGTCCTCAGTACAGATCCCCAGTACAAACCACCTCCTCTCCTCAGTACAGACCACCTTCTTAGTATAGACCCCCAGTACAGACCACGTCCTAAGTACAGACCCCCAGTACAAACCACCTCCTCTCCTCAGTACAGGCCACCTTCTTAGTATAGACCCCCAGTACAGACCACCAATACAAACCACCTCCTCTCCTCAGTACAGGCCACCTTCTTAGTATAGACCCCTAGTACAAACCACCTCCTCTCTTCAGTACAGGCCACCTTCTAAGTAAAGACCCCCCAGTACAGACCACGTCCTCAGTACAGACCCCCAGTACAAACCATCTCCTCTCCTCAGTACAGGCCACCTTTTTAGTATAGACCCCCAGTAGAGACCATGTCCTCAGTACAGACCCCCAATACAAACCACCTTCTCTCCTCAGTACAGGACCTTCTTAGTATAGACCCCTAGTACAGACCACCTCCTAAGTACAGACAACCAGAACACACCACCTCCTTAGTGCAGAAGCCCAGTGCAGACCATCTCCTCAGTATAGACTTCCAGAACAGGCCACCTCCTCAGTAAAGACCACCTACTCAGCACGGGGCAGCCTGAGCTACGCTATTTGTGCCCTTTAGATGCAGGCAATGCGGCTCGAGGCAATCATACGAGAGATGAGATGGAGCCAGGAGCACCATCGGGGGACCCTAGAAAAGGAGGACTGGGCCTGCTCTGTGCACGCAGCAGGTAAGTATGACATGCTTATTAAAAAAAAAAACAGGGGTTGACAAGAGGTTCAAGAAGAACATTATAGAGTAGGTCATATTCAAAGGTCTAGTTATCCATAACAAATTATCAGAAAATATAATTTATTGCTCTGATAAGTATGCCAGCCCAAATTAGGTACTTACAACTAAAAGGGATACAGACTACAGCATAGGTATTGAAATTTACATGGGGCTGTAGACAAGCAAGAGACTTATCAACTAATCAATAAATGTGCACAAATTACATGATATTGTTTCACCCAAGCTATTACATATAAACTATGGTGTTTTTCCAGAATCATAATGTATCATCTACATCTTGGACTAGTTTGTATTGAAGGCATCATGCACCCTGGGCTTAAACCCCCCCCCCCCCAGTTTTTACAGGCATTTGACTTGTTTTTTTCAGCCTGTAAACGCACCTCTATGTAAGTCTATGTGTCACATGGGCGTTCGCTGGTGTATTAGAAGAGGAGTGTTTACAGGCGGAAACATCACCAGCACGCTCACAAGAGGAGCTTTTTGGCAGAAAAACGCAAGGTGCGTCTAAAAATGTATAAATGCATCTAAACACACATTTAGCTCTTGAGCATTCATTCATTACAAAGGCCAGAATAAATTAATATTTTAGCCAATAGAATCCAAGAACCAGTGGCATAAGTAAAACCTTCGGAGCCCCGGTGCAAGAAACCCCTTGACCCCCGGCCCTTCACTCTGAGCCCGATGGCAAAACGCCAGGGCCCGGTCACAAATGCAACCTTTGTGACCCTGGTAGTTCCCTCACTGGTGTCAGTAGTTTTTTATTTTTGTTATTTTATTTTTTTATGATCATTTTACCATTTTTTTTTGTACAGTATTATTTTTTTTACAAAAACAGACCTCTGATGTTCCACCTTTGAGACAAAGAAAGGAGATTAACCACTTCCGGACCGCGTCGCATAGATTTATTGCTGCAGAGTGGCAGCGTAACTAGGGGGCGAGCGTGCGCCGCGCACTCCCTCAGCATGTCCGCGGGTCGGGCGGACTCGATGTTCGCTAGCGACCTGCGATCGCTTACTACAAAGCAGGAACAGGGAACTGCCGATGTAAACACGGCAGTTCTCCATTCTGACAGGAGGCATGACAGAGATCTACTGATTCCTGTATTTGGGATCAGTTAGATCTCTCATGCCCCTGCCAGCCCAGCCCCATACAGTTAGAACACACCTAGGGAACACAGATAACCCCTTCATTGCCCCCTGCAGGTTAACCCCTTCCCTGCCAATGACATTTATACAGTAATCAGTGGCTATTTTTAGCTCTGATCGCTGTATAAACGTCACTGGTCCCAAAAAAGTGTCAAAAACGTCTGATATGTTGGCCACAATATCGCAGTCCTGATAAAAATCGCAAATTGCCGCCATTACAAGTAAAAAGGTAAAAAACGCCATAAATGAATTCTCTTGGTTTTTAAAACACGGCAACTTTTGTGCAAACCAATCAATATATGCCGATTGTAATTTTGTTTTACAACAAATATGAGGTAGTATATATATCAGCCTAAACTGATGAATAAATTCATTTTTTCAGATTTTTTTTGGATAAATATTTTGGCAAAATGTAAAAAATAATTTTTTTTTTTTCAAAATTGTCACTCTTTCTTTGTTTATAGCGGTGATCAGAAGTGTCGCAGAGGTGATCAAATACCACTAAAAGAAAGCTCTGTGTGGGAATAAAAGGACGTCAATTTTGTTTGGGTACAACATCGCACGACCGTGCAATTGTCAGTTAAAGCGACGCAGTGCCGAATCGCAAAAAAAGCTTTGGTTCTAAAGTAGGAAATCCTTCCGGGGCTGAAGTGGTTAAGGACACAATCCATAATCTCCTTCTCAGCAACCTCGGATGCACACAATGAATAGACAGGAATAGCTCTGTACAAAGCTTCCTGTCCATTCATAAACTGAAGCATAGTAAACACAGTTTACTATGCCACAGTTATGAATGAACAAAGTCAGTAATCGGTACGAATCACTGGCTCTCCATTCAGAAAAATAAGGGACCAGTAAATGACACAGTTCTCCATCCTGACACATCCCCTGCAGCAGGGAGGAGAGGGGAGGGGGAACTCAGGCAGGGGTCCGAGAAAGAGCATGAGGGGGGCTGGAGAGCATAGGGGGGCAGCAGAAGGAAGCTGGACAAGTGGAGCGGCAGGGGCGGCTGCATATAAAGGAATCAATCTCTCCATTTTACTCTTGCTGTCACTGAATACCCACTTCTCCTCCTCCTCTCCCTCCCGCAGGCATTCAACGGCAGCAGGAGGATAGAGAGATTGATTCCTCCTTATGTAGCCCCTCCGCCACTCCTTCCATGCAGGCGTACAGGTGGGGCACTCGGGCTCCCTGCATTTGCGACCCCTGTAGGTACGTCCCTGCCAAGAACATCAAAATATATGTGAAAATTACAACTTTGGGAGCATTTTTTTTTAAGTGTTCCTAAACCCATGACACTGCATTCATTATATCTGGTCTCCCACATTACACAGAACATGGAAATGCAATTATTTTAGTAAGTCTAAACTGCTAAATACCTTTTCTAATCAACAGTTAGAGCAGTCTTGTGACTACTGTCAGTGTCGGGCCGAGCACTGGTTAAAGCTTGTAGGAGGAGTTTACATTCTCCTCTGATTGTCCTATGAGGCTGCATGACCCCTGACCCTCTGTCTGGACAGTGCTGATTGGCCCTGTGCTGATCACATGTACCCTGCCAAAACAGAAAAAAAACTTCTCTAGCAATACACACCAAACTGAGCATGCGCAGAGTGCCTTCAAGACTTTGTTCTATCAGGAGATGGATTGGGGACAGGAGTAGAATAAGGGGAGAATCAGAGAAGAGATGATCAAACAGACTTTTTACACAATGCATAGGAATAACCCCTTAGGTAACACAGTAAGTACAACAAACATGCTTACTTCATATACAGGCTGATTTTACTGTTGTGAGTTTAGTAACACGTTACATTTTTTTTTACTGCCAGGACCAAAGACATTCAGGAGAGGAAAGAAATTGTCCTGGGTGCATGAGACCTTAAAGCAGGGGTCCTCAAACTATGGCCCTCCAGTTGTTCAGGAACTACAATTCCCATCATGCCTAGTCATGTCTGTGAATGTCAGAGTTTTACAATGCCTCATGGGATGTGTAGTTCCGCAACAGCTGGAGGGCCGTAGTTTGAGGATCCCTGCCTTAAAGTATAACTAACGACAAAACTTTTTTTTTAGTTTTAGATATAGAGTGGACAGGAATTAGACCCCTGTTAGTTGTTATTGCTGTCTGTGCCCCGTTTCCCTTCTCTATTTGTCCTGTTTACCATTATCATTGAAATTGAAAGTAAAAGAAAATCACAAATTTTGGGTTGTCTCCAGAAAGGCAATAGAGGTGAAATCTTCCAATGGGGACACTAGTTCTAGTGACCTGGGTGTCCCCAAGGAATTCCCTTTATGTGCAGGGATTTCCTCTCACTTCCTGTTTGGCTATGGGACAGGAAGCGAAGGTAAATCTCCACAATGGGACACAGAAAAATAATCTGACAGGGGTTATAACCCTCCCTTATCCCTATCCAAAATAAATAAAAAAGTTTTGCCTATAGTTCTACTTTAATGTTATGGTGCTGAAGATCTGAGACAACACTGGTTACAGAAAAAGTTGGAAACGATTCAATGATTTTTTTATATAATAGAAATAGATGGATAGATTTACTAAAGGCAACTAGACAGTTCACTTTACAAGGGAATTATCCCCAGAGCTTACTGAATGAGGTGACACTCTGCTGACTTCCATCATAAAATTATATACAAGCAAAAATGCTGTTTTTTAATTTTCCTTCCACATTATTGGATTATCTTTGCACATTTCACCTCACTCACTAAGCTCTGGGGCAAATTCCCTTGCAAAGTAGACAGTCTATTTGCCTTTAGTAAATCAACCCCATAGATGTAAGATATTAAGGCATGTGTCTCTGTGACTTGCAGACATCCCCAACCTTTAGCTCTAGGATCAACAGTCTACTAGTCAAAAAATTCCACCATGACCATTTCCTACCGTCTGAGGTGTCCTGAGAAGGTCTGCCACTATTATGCCATAGTTAGTGTGATTGATGCCAAATTGCTGCTGCTGGACAAGAATGATTTAATATTTACACGTGATATTGACAATACATGTATGTACAGCTCATATATATATATTGTAGCAAAACACACATGTGTACACGGATGGTGCATAGCATAGGTAACATGTCTAAAGTCCACAAGAATTCATGGCACATAAGTCCCAATAAAAAGATAATGTGATATAATCAGTGGTGGCTGGTGGAATTCTCTTTTGGGGGGCGGCAAACCCCCCCCCAAGGTAACCGGCGGTCCGGCACTTACCCGATCTAGAGATCTAGGTGGAGGGCTGTGGTGTCCTCTCCTCCTCTCCTGGGGTGCGGGCAGCGGATCCGGTGTTTGCTCCTCCAGCAGCTTCCTCCACCGCATGTCTCCTATCTCTCCCGCCTAAGCGCTGAGCATCCAATAGGATCGCCTGACACTTTGGCCAATCGGGAAACAGGTCTCACAACCTGCCTCCTGATTGGCGGGTAGGAACTTTAATATGAAAATGGCAAAAATTCAGTCACTATCATCACACAACTGGGTGGGATTGGGGCGCAGTGCTCTGCACCCCTAGCCCACCCGTTTTTGAAGCCTATTAGAGCCTCTGACTCTAATCATGTGCTTCAAAAAAACACCCCCCCCATTTGAATCCATAGTTCGGTGCCCTGATATGTAGATCAGGGGGCTGGACGCATGGGTAAGGGGAGTGATGCTTGTGCACCCTCTATGGACGGGCCGCCACTGGATACAATGCAGCACATTGAAGGCTCCTTAGAGACATGGAGGGATCTCAGCAACAAAACAACACAAACAAGAGCGCCACTCTGATGCAGCTTTAAAAACATAAGCAATTAATAAAAAAACAAACAGTTGGCGACACACATTACAAAAGGAGTAAATGCGCTTGTCACACCAAGACCGATTGGTGTAGCTGATGTGTACGGGGGATCCACTGCTCCAATCGCAAGCAGAACCGCTATAATTCATGGTGATCCCAGCTGACAATTATATTTGTGTTGTTTGTGTTTTTTTCCAGCCATGTAACAAACATAACCTTTGTCAAACATATTACTAAAACTAGCCATGCACTAGCAGATTTCTGAACGGACGTTCAAAAATGTGTACAAAAATTCTCATCAGTACATTCGATGACACGGTGAATGTTATTTGAAAGCACATCAACAATGGCTTGCTTTTAACATTTATTGTTAGTTTTCAATTCATTTGCTCAAGAAAAATTTTACATCCAGCTCCTTCAAATTTAAATTAAATAAGCAAGGACCAATGCCCATGGGTTAAACTGTAAAACACAGCATATTATAACCACGGTCTACTTTAACCCTACCCAATTTCGCAAGAAGTTTTTTGAAAATCGCCAAAGTTTGAAAGATTGCTGAAATTAAGATAGCAATGTGAATGTTTAATTTGAATAGAAATAAATGCTACTATAAAGATCTTCTTTCACTTAGAATTGTTTACATGGAACACGCAGTGTCCTCAGACAATAGAAAAGGTAGCCATGTATATACTGTAAGCATTGTACTGGAAGACTAAAGGGCCTACGCTATGGATGGGCAGCTTTCCATATTAAAGTGTTGATGACTTCGATATTCCACAATGCTCTGCCAGTTGCTGGCTGACAAAGCATTTTAAGAAATTTAAGAGCAAAATCTGCTAAAGGTTTGCTATGGTTATATAATAGGAAACATAGTGACAAAACACTGTATTTAATTCTCCTTGTATTGTAGACTGGACTTTGTCACTATGGGGTCCTAGAAGTTCCCATCATATGCGGTCAGCATCTGGAGGTTAGGACATGCTGGAATTTGCAGTTCCCAAAACTCTGAAGGGCCACAGGTTCCTGGTTGACTAAATAATAGGAAGACTCAATGCTATCTGCATAAATGCAACTTTCTTAAATCAGAAGTCAAGGCAACAATAAGTTGATTAAAATAAATAGCCCATTAAAAGACAAAATAATAAAACCAGATTTTTTTGCAATATTCACCCTCAATTCAGGGGTATGATTAGCTCCTTGTGCTGCTTCTTCCTCTAACATTCTAGCCCTGCTGTACAAGTACTGCAATATCAGGTCCAATTTAGGTGCACACAATTAGTGCTGATTCACAATGATGCAGTGTTGGAAACCACTTGTGATTCACATTGCGGTGCTATTTGAGCCCATTCATTTTTTATGGCTCAAATAGTACCGCACCCACACAAAAAAGGTGCATGCACCTTTTTTTTTTGCCACACTGGAATTGGTTGGTTTTGCACAGAGCAGCCCAGTGCCTCCTCTTCTCAGCTCCTGACGCCTCCCTCTTATCCAGTGCCCCCTCAGCCAGCAGCTTTCTATGGGGGCACCCAAGCCGAGTCAGAGCTCCGTGTGTCCATTCAGACCGGGAGCCCCAACCCGACCCCCCCTCGCTCTTCTGATTGGCTAACTGACTTTGATTAACAGCCGTGGGAGCCAATGGCGCCACTGCTGTGTCTCAGCCAATGAGAAGGAGAGTCCTGGATGGCTAAGACACTTGAGGACATCGCTGGAGAGAGATGGGGCTCAGGTAAGTAATTAGGGGGTGCTGGGGAGGCTGCTACACACAGGAGGTTTTTTTATCTTATACATAGAATGCATTAAGATGAAAAACCTTCTGCCTTTACAACTTCTTTAAGATAACGACACCCCAAAGCCAGGTTGCAAAATGCAGTGCGATTTTCTGAATGGGCTCTTATGGGTGTGAACACCTATAAGATCTGATTTCAGTGCGGCAAAAAAAAGATGCATCCACCTTTTTCATGTGGGTGCGGAGCAATTTGAGCCATACAAAATGAAAGGGCTCAAATTGTACTGCAAGAATCGCATGTGATTTGAACAGAAATGCAGTACAATTCCTGTCCGAATCACATGCGGCTTCCCTCATCACATCAGTGTGAACCAACACTAATGCTTTCTTTTTCTCAAATTCTGACTACCATTCCCTAATAAAGTATAAACCAGTTGTGGATTCTCTACTTAGTATGTGTTTGTATGAAAGTGATAGGAGGCCCTTGTAGTTGGGTTCTTCTGTGCAGTGAGATTTAAAAAGTGTGAGAAATTTCATGGATCATAAATTTGTCAAAAGAGAGAAACAGTTTTCCAGTTGAGTGTATCTCCCCTAGAACACAGCGTGCCTTCCATATTTCTCTCTAAGTGTTTCTTGGGGATCAACCGCCCATTCCAAGTCAATTTATGTCAACTTGTGTTGCTTTCCCTAGCCTACAAGGTAAAGAACAACATATGTTCCCCCAGGGGAACCAGAGGAAACTACCAATGGGCCCAGAGGTGAGAAAGAGGGGGCATAATGTCCCTGTGCCACACACTGATTTGTGGTAATGGCCATACAAAGAGCATAGTCCGATATGGAGGGTACTTTGTGACTTGGGGTAAGTCCTACTGGGACTATACTGTGTATAGTCGTCATGATATGATATGGCCATTCTGTCCTCCCCACTGCACGTAAATTGTAGGTTACACAGGGGTGTGTTAGTGATTGTGTGCACCTTTGATCAAATGTTGTCATTGTAAGCAAATTTGTAGGTATGGGGCTCTATGAGACAAATAGATCAAGATTAATAAGACAAGTGAATGATAGGGCTTGGAAAAGACCACCATGATGTGTGCAGGAGACATGTGTGAACGTTCTTTGAATATTGCAGGAACACTGGGATCTACAGCTAAAGTCAGAGAGTTCAACTGAGAGTAATGAAGATAACAGCCATCCAGTGGAAATGTGACATTGAGCAGGACTGGTTGTAGGGCCGGTGCTACCACTAGGCAAACTAGGCAGCCGCCTAGGACACACTGCTGCCTAGGGGCATCTGGCCGCTGGTTTCCCTCCGTGTCTGCATGCTCTGCAGGCTGCAGCATGTAACTAACTCAGTCTCAGGCAGCTGCTCCGTCCAATCAGTAGTGTAATTGGAGGCACAGGGCAGCACTGGAGCCAGAGATAGAGGAAGCAGAACCGGTGCTTCCTGTATAGCGCCTCCTCCTGTCACATTGGGGGGGTGTCTGGGGTGGAGTCAATGGGTACGCCAAAATGAAGTTTTGCCTAGGGTATCAAAAATCCTTGCACCAGCCCTGACTGGTTGTAAAGAGTCTATACAAGGTGGTGAGCCAATTTACCCGACAGGGGTATAGTAATGTACCCACCCAATATACAGAAATATTCCTAAATAAAAGAGGATGAAGAAAAAAAAGAAGGGAGGAATCTTATCCATATGTTACACAGAAGGATGATCAGAAGGATCAGGTTATGAAGTCAGCAACTGATTGTCAAACAGCCCCCTTAGACAATCAGGAAGAGCGCAGTGAGGAAGGAGTAGGACCAGGATCATGATGCTGCAGCAATGCCTTCTGGATCTTAAGCCTCGTACACACGGGACGATGATCGTACGTACGATCGTCGCAAATCATATGTTGGATAATGTAACTCGCATACTGACTGCACTACACGATCGTACGACCGCAGAAAGAAAGTTCAGGTGCATGTAATTAGCATCTGGTTGTCCCTGACTTTGGAGCATGCGTGTTTTGCACAATACAACTTGTTGCACCAACTGCTCTGTACACACGATACAACGGTCGTATGAGCGCTTGTTGGTACAACCAAGTTTTCTATTCTGCTCATACAACTCCCTTGTACGACCGTCGTACGTCGGCTCTTCTAATCGCGCATACGAACGATCGATATCGCATACAACGGTCGTTAGTACGACCTGTTGTATACGATCGTCATCCCGTGTATACGAGGCTTAACTTGTCTGGTGTGCCAGGGTTCCTGAAGGCGAGAAATGGACCTGGTGATATCTTGCGCTACTCTCCAGTCATGGATATCAATTGTAGACAGCTCTACTTGTTCGATGAAACAATTGAGACAAGCTTGTCTCTAGGTTGACTGTTATATTCCCTGACCTAGCAGTCAGACAGAAGGGGTCACCCTAATGACAAGAAATCTTTTTGCACAGCTGTTCTAGTAGTGGGAGAAGGGATGGCTGCATCATTAAAATACATCTGGAGAGGTCAAGGAAAAAGCTCAGTTGGGCTCTATTAAAATCAAAGTGCTGTTTAATGTGCATTTTAGACATTATTGCGCCTTGTTCTGTGTATTTATGTCATTTACAGAATACATCTCTCGCCTTGTCTTGGTCCTGGCTTGGAGGGTGAAATGCTCTGTGAGCGTTATCAGTCTCAATGTGATTGTTATGGTCTGTTCCCAGTATTTTACTGAAAATCTCATGTAACAGGGGGATCGGATCTTGAGGTCTGGTTGCTTCCGGTAAACCTTTTCTTTTAATTTTAGAACATCTGCTCCTGTTCTCATAGTCATCTAGCTGTAACAATAAGGATTCTAGCTAAGGTCAGTTTGACCTTTTTTTTTGGCGATTATAGGGAATGGAGAATGCCCTCCCTTGTAGGGGTGGGCTCGGGGCACAGAGGCATAACTAGAACCTTCAGGGCCCCAGTGCAAGAAATTATGAAAGGCCCTCTGACCAGGGCCCTTCCCTCTTCCCACTGATCCTGAGGTCATTTACTCCGATTGCGGGTCCCTTTAAGACGGTCCCACAGCGGCACCCTTTCACCAGTTCTGCAGCAGGCCCCCTTTCTGCCATCTTCGGGCCTCCCCATGGTGGTGAAATGCCAGGGCCCGGTCACAATTGCAACCTTTGCAATCCTAATAGTTCCCTCACTGGTGTCAGTAGTTTTTAATTTTTATTTTATTATTTTTTTTACCATTTCATTTTATTTCTTTTACAATTTTATTTTTACAATTTTTTACAAATGTTCTTAGGAGCTCTGTTGGGGGGGCTTTGATGAGATATCAGGGGTCTAAACAAACCTCAGCTCTCAATCTCCATCTGTGTAGCCTCAGCTGCACAGAATGAATGGGCAGGAATAGCTATGCACCGAGCCTCCCATTCATTCAGAAACGGAAGTATAGTAAAAAACAGTTTACTATGCTTCAGGTTATGAATGAACCAGTTGGTACCAATCACTGACTCTGTTCATTCAGAAAAGGAAGGAGCCAGTAAATGACAAATTTACCGACCCGTTCCCATCTCTCCATCATGACACATCTTCTACAGCAGCTGGCAGGAGAGAGGAGGGAGACAGCAGCTCTGTGGGGGGGGGGGGGGGGGGGGG
>BLSH010434499.1:61692-77290 GCA_018402905.1 Glandirana rugosa
ACCCCCACACGGAACCAACGTCCCAATTGGGATACACTCATTGGATGTATATGCCCCTGTGCTCAGCCCCCTATGTGAGATGGGTGGTGTGTAGATCAGACATGGTGGTTGTGTGGCATGACATTGTGTGAAATGAGCAGAGAGCTGACAGAAGGGCAGAGTCTTTGTGCCTGGCTGTGCCCCCCACCCTGTCGGTGCCTAACACGGGTGACATGCCATCCATCAATGTGCTGGTCATGTGACGCCTGCCTTGGCTCCATCCTTCCCTCATTAGATGGAGATGAGGGCTGCACAGGTTGCCCCAATGCCCCCATTACCCGGCGTTGCATACAAAGAGATGTGAGGAGGACACAGGGATGAGGACAGAGCGGTCCAGGCTGCAGGCAGCGTTACTATAGATACGATCAATCAGCATCCATTGTCCGCCCTCCCCCCGTCCCCTCCAGGACTCCCCGGGCTCCGCTCACCTCGGTGATGTCTCCTGCCGGGGAATGATGCGGAGTCCGGGCTGCGGATCCACAGAGGACGGACGACCTCCCAGCACTACACCGCGTCTCTCTCATACACATCGGCCCCGATCTTCCTACTCACATAGGGTTAACCCTGCAACCAAGGCACACCCCCACCTACTGATTGGCTCCAGCTGTGTAGAAGAAGGTGGGGCCGGCGCTGGGCACGCCCCATTCGGTCACTAGCCGGCTCCGTGCTACAGCTGGAGGATCGTGCGTGTGCCGGAGAGGAGCGGGAGATGGACGGCTCCCTGCACCCCATACACTGCCCAGGCTCCTTACACCCCATACACTGCCCGTGCTCCCTGCACCCCATACACTGCCCGTGATCCCTGCACCCCATACACTGCCCGTGATCCCTGCACCCCATACACGGCCCAGGCTCCTTACACCCCATACACTGCCCGTGATCCCTACACCCCATACACTGCCCGGGATCCCTACACCCCATACACTGCCCGGGCTCCCTGCACCCCATACACTGCCCGTGATCCCTACACCCCATACACTGCCCGGGCTCCCTACATCCCATACACTGCCCGTGATCCCTACACCCCATACACTGCCCGGGCTCCCAGGGCTGGGGCAAGGATTTTTGACACCCTAGGCAAAACCTCATTTTGCCGCCCCCCCCCTTTGGCTCAGCCCCAGACTCCACCCCCTTTGCGCTGTCCATGTATACCATGATGGTGGCAGAGGTGGAGATTTTTGCAGCGCCTTTCTACCTATTTCTTTAGCCATGGTCCAAAGGCCCACACCTGAGCCTCTGGACCCGGCCTAAAGACAAACAATGGTGTGGCACCGGCTTGCTTCCTCATGACAGCCGTGGTCTGCAGGTATATGGACAGACTGGGGTAGTATATAGACAGGCTAGAGTAGTATATAGACAGGCTGGGGTAGTATATAGACAGGCTAGAGTAGTATATGGACAGGCTGGGGTGGTATATGGACAGGGGCTTGGCGCCCTGGGTGGCAGTGCGCCCTAGGCGGCCGCCTACTCCGCCTAGTGGTAGAGCCGGCCCTGCGGGCTTCCTACACCCCATACACTGCCTGGGCTCCCTACACCCCATACACTGCCCGGGCTCCCTACACCCCATACACTGCCCGGGCTCCCTACACCCCATACACTGCCCAGGCTCCCTACATCCCTTACACTGCCCGTGATCCCTACGCCCCATACACTGCCCAGGTTTCCTACATCCCTTACACTCCCCGTGATCCCTACACCCCATACACTGCCCGGTCTCCCTACACCCCATACACTGCCCGGGACCACCTGCAGACAAATCCATCATTCATGCAGGAGTTCCCTACAATATACTACACGTGTCATATAGAATACAATATACCTGTCCCATGTGGGAGCCTCCCCTGTACTACATTCTATCAAACATCCCTACTATATTTGTATTTATTACAGGTGATTATATAGCACCACAATTTACACTATGCTTTACATATATATTGTACATTAACCACTTCAGCCCCGTAAGGATTTCCCATGTGCAGAGCACTTTTTGCGACTTGGCACTGCGTCGCTTTAACTGACAATTGCGTAGCCGCATGACGTTGTACCCAAACTAAATTGGGGTCCACAAATTGAGCTTTCTTTTGGTGATATATATTCTTCTATGGTGACAGGGATCAGTAGATCAATACTATGTCCCCAGAGCCGAGAACTGCTGTGTTTACATTGGCAGTTCCCCGCTTTTCTGCTGTTGTAAGCGACCGAGGGTCGCTGGCGGACATCAAGTCCGCCCGACCCGCGGCCACACTCCTGGGGCTCACGGCAGGCACGCGCTCGCCCCCTAGCTGCTCATGCGCGAATCACCATTTATAGACGGTGATTTGTGTTATGCTGCCACTCTGCAGCAGTAAATATATGCGGTTGGGAAGTGGTTAACATCACTCCCTGATGGTGGTGGCTGGTGCTCAATATTTTTTTTTGGGGGGGGGGCATTTTCACCCCCCCCCCCCACGTGGGTGACGGACAATCCGATGCCTCCTTAACCTAGGAGGCAGATGGCAAGGGAAGAACCAGGGCCAATGTGTAGATATGTAAGGCTTTGTACCACTCAGGTTTTGGGTGCTTCTTCTGCCAGCCAAACAGGAAGTGGGTCCTGACTGAGACCCGTTTAGCCAGGAGTCCTAAAACTCCCTGGCCAATAGGGTCTCCGGACCTGCTTCCTGATTGGCCGGGAGGAGAATCAGGAAGACAATAGCAAATATATATTTGCTATTGTCACACAACTGGGTGCTTTGCATTCCAAGCCCACCCTTTTTTTAAGCCAATTAGAGCCTCCAGCTCTAATCATGTGTTTAAAAAAGAAAACAAAAAAACATTGGAATGCATATGGATTAGGGGCCTGGATGCTAATGGACGGGCCGCCACTGCTCCCTGCCCTCCCTAACTCGCATACATACTAGGCAGTGGTGGCCTGTCCATTAGAGGCACATGGGCGCTGCCCACCCATCCATGAGGAAGGTAGAATTTGATTGACAGTTGTAAGAAATGGTCCTAAGTTTTAGATCGCATCTCTACATTCAACATGCAGTCGCATGGTTTCCAAAGGGGGGGGGGAATGTTTTGAATGCAATAAGAAATGTAAGGGTGCAATCATGGTGGCTAAGCTAGAACACGAAAGGCACATAGTGGAGGAGAGTAAGAAGAATCCCAAGAAATTCTTTAAGTATATAAATAGTAAGAGAGGGGGTCAGATCATATTGGCCCCATAAAGAACGATGAAGGGAATCTGGTTACAAAGGATGAAGAAATGGCATAGGTTTTGAATATATTTTTCTCCTCAGTCTTCACAAGGGAAAGGCGGGGCTTCAGTAACCAAAGCTGTAATGTTTATCCTCAAGGCACATCACAGGAGGCATCATCATGGCTAACAGAGGATAGAATTAGGAATAGACCTGAAAAACTTAACATCAGTAAATCACCAGGACCAGATAGATGGCTTGCACCCAAGGATCCTCAAGGAACTCAGTCAAGCAATTACCAGACCATTGTTCCTAATTTTTACGAGCAGTCCTCTTACTGATATGGTACCAGATGGTTGGAGAAAAGCAAATGTAGCACCAATATTTAAAAAAGCTCTTGGAGGGGATGATAAGGGATTATATACAAGATTTTTGTAGTAAAATTGGCATCATTAGCGGTAATCAGCATGGATTCATGAAGAATCATTCTTGCCAAACCAACCTATTAACCTTCTATGAGGAGGTGAGCTGTCATCTAGATAAAGGAAGGCCTGTAGATGTTTACTGTACAAACTAAGGTCTGTCAGCATGGAGCAGACGGTGACTACATGGATTGAAAACTGGCTACAGGGGTGAGGTCAGAGGGTGGGGATAAATAGGAAGGCCAGTATGGTGGCCTGAATTTATGGGTGGAGCCCGGAGAGTATTTGAGCACCTCACTCCCCATGCTCTTTGTCGGTTCCAGTGCACGATAGCACATGTTACGAGGCCGGCTCTCCCCAGCTCACTTCTTGTTTGGGAATCTGTGCGTTTGATTACCAGTGTGGTGCAGCTTCTCAGTTCATGGTCTTCCTTGGCGGTTCTTGCTCGCTGTTGCAGGTAGGATTCAAACCTTTTCATTTCATACGCTATGTTACAATTCGTAATGTTTCCTATCCTGCATCCCCTTTTGTACTTCGCTGCCTTCAAGTTGTTGTCGGTCGTGTCCCGACATCATACGGCACAGGCATAGTCGATTCGTAGGTCCCCTCTGCCTATTTTTACGATTCATTCTCAGAGCCAAGCCTCGAGCCACTGTCGGTCATTATCCAATATCACTCAATACAAGCTTTGTTGCTCACAGCATTCACTGTCTATGGTGGTTGCCACCACGTCGATTGGGTGATTAGCATGCATTGTTTGCACAGGCTTCTGTGGTTGATTGAGGTGGTAGTTAGACCCACCTGGGCCTTGGCGGCACTCAGCCTCAGGGGTTGGGTGGTTGGTGTGTGTGTTCAGTTGAGGCCATAAGTACACTCCACAACCAAACTCGTATCAGATTAATTTCATGCACGATACAACCAACTCGTATCGACCATGTCATTCACCCCACAATCGATTTGTATCAAATCCATTGCATGCTCACCACAGTTCGATTTGAGCCTAGTCACATCGGTTCGTATAGGATGCAACACACACCAATCCGCATCGGACCATGTCACTTACTCTCTTCGTATTATTACCCTATCTACCGATTCATATCGGTTCATGCCTTCCCTTCAACCGATTTTGATCGGTTTATGTCATTACTCTGTTCATGTCATTTCCCTGACTACTGATTTGCATCGGTGCATGTCCTACCCCACAAACGATCCATATCAGATACTTACCACAGTCCAATTTGTATCTATTTACCAATTCGTACCAGTCATGTTGTTTACCCGGTCCATGTTATCTTCCCAATCGGTTACCCTTCCTACCGACTCGCATCAGTTCATACCATTTTTTCAGTACCAAATCGCATCACAGTCACATCATTCCTTACTACCGATTCGCATCGGTTCATGTCATTTCCTGTTACCGACTCATGTTCATGTCATTCCACTACCGAGTCGCAGCGCTTCGTCAGGTCCTACTACCAATTTGCATCAGTTCATGTTAGTTCCTACTACTGATGAATGTTGGTTCATGTCATTCCACTGCCGATTTGCAGCGATTCATGTTAGTTTCTACTACCGATTCGCATCGGTTCATGTCACTTCCTACTACCGACTCGTGTTGGTTCATGTCAGTTGCTACTACCGAGTTGCATCGGTTCATGTCAGTTCCTACTACCGAGTCACATTGGTTCATGTCCGTTCCACTACCAATTCACATCGGTTCATGTCATTTCCTACTACCGATTTGCATTAATTATGTTAGTGTTCTGTCGATTCAAATCGGTTTGTGTTATGCCGCTAATTATCAATTTATCTACCGATTTGCATCGGCTCATGTTATTTCCTACCACAGATTCGCATTGAAGCAAATCAGTTCACATGTAATTTAAGTTGACCCACATCTTGCTAACACCCACTACCGATTTTGTATCGGTTCGTGTCTCTTCCTTACTACCGATTCGTATCAATCCATGACATCGGTTCAAGTTCCACGCTAAGCACAGTTACGGTTAGTTCGGCCACAGTACACCCCCTTTCTATTTTTTACTATCGTCATCCTTTACCTATCTATAGGTCAATTTTGCAATCACAGCAAATTCATCAGTACAGGCTTTTGCAATCACTGCAAGCACACCTTCGATTGATCTACACCTTGCAATCACTGCAAGCACAGAATCAACACCTTAAAAAAAAAAAACACTTCCAGCGACATGCTTCCCCCCCCTACTTTTTTTTTTTTTTTTTAGAAAGATCGCATCATAACCCAACACAAAAATTTCTCTCAGTCGCTGTGAGCACGCACAAATCACTTGCTAATCGCAGCAAACATGCATTCGAGCACCACGTCTTGCAATCGCTGCAAGCACAGGTACTTGTTACGCCATACATTACAGCAAACAGGCATTGCGATCGCTACAAGCACATGTTGTCATTTAAACTCCTAGCAAACTCTGCGATCACGTAACTACACAAACCCCTTGCGATCTCTGCCAGCATGTACAAACACCAACTTCTTACAAATGCTGCAAGTATGCTTAACCACTTCAGCCCCGGAAGGATTTCACACTTTAGGGCCAGAGCACTCTTTGCGATTCGGCACTGCGTCACTTTAACTGACAATTGCGCGGTCGTGCGACGTTGTACCCAAACAAAATTTGCGTCTTTTTTTTCCCACAAATAGAGCTTTCTTTTAGTGGTATTTGATCATCGCTGCCTCATTTCTGATTGCCGCTATAAACAAAAGAAGAGCGACAATTTTGCAAAAAAAACAAATTTCTTACTTTTGCTAAATTACAAATTAAAAAAAATATATAAAAAAAACATTTTTTTAAACGGTTTTGGCCGATTTACATTCTTCCTCATATTTGTGATAAAAAAAAAAAAATCACAATTGGCGTTTATTGATTGGTTTGCGCAAAAGTGGCCGCGTTTACGGATGGTGAGAATTCATTTCTGGGGTTTTTATTTTTTACTAGTAATGGCGGCGATCTGCGATTTTTAGCGGTTCTGCGATATTGGGGCAGACATGTCGGACCATTTTGACACTTTTTTGGGACCATTGGCATTTATACAGCAATCAGTGCTATAAAAATGCACTGATTACTGTGTAAATGCCATTGGCAGTGAAGGGGTTAACCTGCAGGGGGCGCTCTAAGGGTTAACTGTGTTCCCTGGGCGTGTTCTAACTGTGTGTGGGCTGCCCTAGCAGGGGAAGGGAAGTGATCGCAGCTTCCATGTAGAGGAAGGCTGTGATCACAGCCCCCCCTCTCACAGAATGCAGGTCCGTGTTTACATGCACGGACCTCCGTTCTTTTTCAGTGCAGGGGGGGCATCGCGGGTAGCCGGCGGAGATCGAGTCCGCCCTACCCCCCCTGCCCCCCCCCCCCGAACACAGTGAGCTCACAGTGCACGATCTTGCAGCTGCTGTGGTTTGCGATATCGAGCCACTTTGTCGCCGTCAACCTGCGGTTGACGGTCGGCAAGTGGTTGACTGAATGTCTTGCAAATCACTGCAAGCATGCATTTTTGACACTCCCCGCAACGCTACAAGCATGCATTTCAAACTTGAACTTCTTTCAATCACTGCAAACACGTATTTTTGTAACTCCTTCCAATCGCTGCGAGCACGCATCATCGCAAACCTCTCGCAATCACTGTGAACACTCACTGTCTAAAACATCTTGCAATCACTGCATGTGTGTATTTACATAAATTCCTCGCAACTGCTGCGAGCATGCATCAACATAAATACCTCACAATCAAAGCAGTCTTTTTCGCGGAGCCTGTCACACCGAGCCCAGCGTCAGATGGTTATCCATTACCTGGATTTTCTACTCATGAAGCGACCAGACATACCACCAGTAAACTTAAATAGGTTGAGAGTGGTGTTCAACAACTTCAACGTTCCCATAGCCGAACACAAAGTGGAAAGCCCGGCACAAGCCATCACCTTCTTAGTTGTGGCTTTGGGCACATGTGCCATGCAAGCCAGCCTGTCTTCGACGAACTAGCCCATATCAGGTCAGTCATTCATGACTTTACTCTCTCGCAGGGGGTACTAGTAAACAGATGCAGACTTGCTAGGGATGTTCAATTTTTGCAATAAGTATTATTCCTCAAGGCCGCTCTTTTATTTCATGGCTCCTAGTTTTCCTTACTCAGATACAAGGTGCTGACCAAATCATTAGGTTAGACCCAGCAGCCATAGCCGACTTAGCAATGTGGGATGAGTTCCTCACAAATTGGAACGGCATATTAAGGTTATCCCCAGCATCAGCTGCATCACCACAGGTAGTCACAGATGCTGCAGCTTCTACAGGCTTTGCTGCAATTTTTTGTCCGTCACTGGTTCGCAGGTCCTTGGCCACCAGAAATCCTGTTAATTCCAGGTTTCTCTGTCATCCTCACTGTTCAAGCTGTACTCCATCGTGGCAGCTGCTCAGGTCTGGGGCTACACTTGGACAGGACAAACCATGGTCTTCGCTACTAACAACCAGGCTGCGGCAAAAATGTAAACAAAGGTAGATCCAAGTCGCTCCCCATTCAAACCACCATTCAATATACCCTGTAAACATATCCAAGGCAAAAGCAAATCGCAGCGGATGCGTTATCACGTTTCAATTTTGGCTCATTTTTCAGCAGTATCCTGGAGCCGACCCAATGCCCCTTGCCTATCCCTCCTTGGTCACAGCTAACCATGGATTGAAACGGCCAATGGCAAATGCTTGCCCATTACGAGCATCATCTTCAGAGACATGTGTAAAGTCCTCGCCTAATCCCTGTTCGGGGTTCAGCCCAGTCTAGTCATTCAAGCGGCCATCTACCTAGCCTACTATGGTTTTTTTTTGTGGCTTAACAAATTCACCATCAATGACGCTAGTAGCCAGGTATCATTCAAACGCTACTTAACTAGCTTCCAAAACCATTACGTCCATCACCTAGAAGTCTCCAAACCCATCAGATCAGACCCGGGGTCGACATCAGCCTCTTTCGGACTATAAACTCCTGGTGCCCAGTTGCGGTGCTTGACCAGCTACTGACTCACCTACTCAGTCACTCCAACTCTAGCCCATTATTGCCTTTCCCTATCAGCCCATCAAGTGGCAACCAATTCATCAGGCAGGTTACAATCTTACAGTCCAACCTTTGGCCTTGACCCCGGCCGGTACTCCAGACATTCCTTTCAGATCACAGCAGCTTAAGCAGCATCTCAGCATGCAGTATCGGACCACGTGATCAATAAATTAGGCAGATAGAAGTCCGGTTGTTTGGTTAGATACATTCCGAATCCTCAGTTGGAGATGGCACAAGCCTTCACCAAGCTTGCTCATTGATCACTGTACCAATTAAGGACTACTTCGCTAAACTGCATATTTTTGCCCCTTTCGATTGGTATACCGACCAGATGGCCAAGGTACACATCAGGTCTATTTATGTTGTAAGTCTTGTTGCGTGTTTATGTGATCCACATCTATCTTTGGTCAGAGGGCCACGACCATAAATAGGAAGGCCAGTATGGTGGCCTGAATTTATGAGAGGAGCCCAGAGAGTATTTAAGCAACTCACTCCCCATGCTCTTTGTCGGTTCCAGTGCATGATACCCTCCCTCCCATCCCCTTTTTCAGGGCATTTCTCAGCACATTCATCTCCATTATTACCCATCACTTATGTAGGGTATGCCCCCTTCGCTTGGCATACCGACCAGATGACCAAGGTACACCTTGGGTTCATTTATGTTGTAAGTCTTGTTGCGTGTTTATGTGATCCACATAAAGAATATTGGCATGCATTAAAAAGGGGATTCACTCCAGAGATGAAACAATAATTCTCCCACTATACAAGACTCTGGTCCGGCCGCATCTTGAGTATGCCGTCTAATTTTGGTCACCAGTCTTCAGGAGGGATGTGCTGGAACTGGAGAGGGTTCAGAGAAGGGCAACAAAGTTGATTAAGGGACTTGGAGGACCTTGGCTATGAGGAAAGATTACGCAAACAAGTATATGGCGCAACACCCTGAAAAAAACATATAAATCCCATCAAGTCTTTTAAAATAGTCCATATGTGGCTGGTATAAGAACCAGCATTAGTAAAAAGTCCCAGCACAAAGGTCAGCCTTCTTAGAACCAGAAGCAAAGTCCTTGTAACACTGGAAAAAAAGAGAAGAAAAGAGGCGCCTCTAAGTGCAGACTTGATAAAGGAGCGCGGCTGCCACACCAATCGCAGCACGCCGGCTCGGATAACGCGTCGCTGTCCAGTGACGTCATCATCCTGGGACTCTAGCTGCCACGGAACCAAGCCTCATTTCAAGATTTCCCTGTCTCCGGCCGGTTACCAACTCACAGGGACGCTTGCTACAGTTCATGATGGTGCTATGAATCCTGGCCTATGGACGTCTCACTGATGTTACCCCTTTGAGGACCTGCTTATGTGCCTTTTAACTTCTGTTTCATGTGAGTTGCCAATTGTTGGTTTTAATAAACTGTTTTTAAAGTCTGCACTTAGAGGCGCCTCTTTTCTTCTCTTTTTTTCATGAGGAAAGATTACAAACACTGAACTTATTCTCTCTGGAAAAGAGGCGCTTGAGAGGGGATATGATTTAAATGTACAAATACCGGAATGGTGACCCCACAATAGGGAAAAAACGTTTCCGTGCAAGGGAATATAAAAAGACACACCATTCACTAAAATTAGAAGAGAAGCAGTTTAACCTTAAACTGTGTAGATGGTTCTTTACGGTAAGAGAAGTGAGGATGTCGAATTCTCTTTCACAAGCAGTGGTTTCAGCAGGGAGCATAGATAATTTCAAAAAAACTATTGGATATGCACCTAGATGTCCACAACATACAGGGATATATAACATAGTATTGACATAAAAGCACACATACAGGTTGGACTTGTCTTTTTTCAACCTCACAAACTATGTAACTATGTAGCTGCCACTGCCTACCAGCATGTCTTTGGGGTGTGGTAGGAAACCGGAGTACCCAGAGGAAACACACACAGAGAGAACATACAAACTCCAGGCAAGTAGTGTCATAATTGGGATTCCGACCAATGATCCTGTGCTGCCAGGTGGAAGTACTAACCACTCAGCCACTGTAATGCTCATGGGACACTTGTACTACATTCTATGAGACACCTGTATTGTATTCCATGCGACCCCTGTACTGTATTCTATGGGCGCCTGTAGGACCCACAAGCCAGCAGGACCCACAGTGTTGATGGCTATTTTGAGGTTACTGGGTGGGCACTGGGGCAGGGTAAATGTGGTTTATGGGGGGGGGGGGAGGATGTGGGGGTCAGCTGGTGCCCCCGGCCCGACTTCCTCTGAGAGATCGGAGAAGTATAGGGCACCTGTACTGTATTCCATGGGACATATGTACTGTATTCTATGGGACACCTGTACTGTATTCTATGGGACACCTGTACTGTATTCTATGGGACACCTGTACTGTATTCTATGGAACATCTGTACTGTATTCTATGGGGCACCGGTACTGTTTTCTATGGGACACCTGTGCTGTATTCTATGGGACACCTGTACTGTATTCTATAGGGCACATCTGTGCTGTATTCTATGGAACACCTATACTGTATTCTATGGGACACCTGTGTTGTATTCTATGGGACACCTGTGTTGTATTCTATGGGACACCTGTGTTGTATTCTATGGGACACCTGTGTTGTATTCTATGGGACACCTGTGCTGTATTCCATGGGACACCTGTAGTACAGGTATCCCATATAATGTAGTACACATGCCCCATAGAATACAGTACATGTGTCCCACAGAATACAGCACAGGTGTCCCATAGAATACAGTACAGGTGTGCCATAGAATACAGCACAGGTGTCCCATAGAATACAGTACAGGTGCACCATAGAATACAGTACAGGTGCACCATAGAATACAGTACAGGTGCGCCATAGAATACAGTACAGGTGCGCCATAGAATACAGCACAGGTGCGCCATAGAATACAGCACAGGTGCCCCATAGAATACAGTACAGGTGTGCCATAGAATACAGCACAGGTGTCCCATAGAATACAGTACAGGTGTCCCATAGAATACAGTACAGGTGCGCCATAGAATACAGCACAGGTGCCCCATAGAATACAGCACAGGTGCCCCATAGAATACAGCACAGGTGCCCCATAGAATACAGCACAGGTGCCCCATAGAATGTACTGCAGCTGCCCTATAGAACACGGTATAGGTGTCCCATAGAATATGTTACAGATGTCCCATAGAATATATGATCTGTGTCTCAAAGAATAGTACAGGAGTCCCATAAAATGTAGCACAGGGTACAGGCGCCCACTGAGGAGTGAGGGCAGACTGCCCTTCTAACTCTCTTCCATTGTCATTTCATATATCACATGACCAGAGATGGAAAAAGTAAAAGCTGCCTTCTTCCCCAAGTACGCCTGTCACTGAGAGAAGGTCTAAACTGTGAGTACATTAAGGGTGGGGTGAACAGCTCAGCCTCAGTGCCCCCCCCCCCAAACGCCGCATAAGAGCACCTTAACCACCCCACCTTCCTCAGAGTCCTTTAGCCCCCCTCCCTCCCCTAGGGCCACACAGGACCCCTTAGTACAATGCTCCCCACAATACAATGACATAAACGCTAAGGCAGTTTTTATAATGAAACCACCAACACAGTGCTATTTTTCTCCTTGCACTGACACCGCCACAACAGTATTATTTTCCATCCAGTGACCCACTAATGCAGGGACATTTTCCTTCATCCAGTGACACCACTAACACAGGCACATTTTCCTTCATCCAGTGACGTCACTAACACAAGGGACATTTTCCTTCATCCAGTGACGTCACTAACACAAGGGACATTTTCCTTCATCCAGTGACGTCACTAACACAGGGACATTTTCCTTCATCCAGTGACGTCACTAACACAGGGACATTTTCTTTCATCCAGTGACGTCACTAACACAGGGACATTTTCCTTCATTCAGTGACGTCACTAACACAGGGACATTTTCCTTCATCCAGTGACGTCACTAACACAAGGACATTTGCCTTCATCCAGTGACGTCACTAACACAGACATTTTCCTTTGTCCAGTGACACCACTAACACAGGGACATTTTCCTTTGTCCAGTGACACCACTAACGCAGGGACATTGTCCTTCATCCAGTGACACCACTAACGCAGGGACATTGTCCTTCATCCAGTGACACCACTAACACAGAGACATTTGTCTTCATCCAGTGACACCACTAACACGGACATTTTCCTTCATCCAGTGACGTCACTAACACAAGGGACATTTTCCTTCATCCAGTGACGTCACTAACACAAGGGACATTTTCCTTCATCCAGTGACACCACTAACACAGGGACATTTTCCTTCATCCAGTGACGTCACTAACACAGGGACATTTTCCTTCATCCAGTGACGTCACTAACACAGGGACATTTTCCTTCATCCAGTGACAACACCGAAGCGGGGGCATTTTTGTCCTTCTAGTGACACCACCAATGCAGCTGCAATTTTTCTCTTTTCAGGGACACCACCGATGCAGGGTGTTTTTCCTCCCACATTGGTGCTGAAGCATCTTATCCTTCACCACTGCTAGCCCATTGTGAAATATTCAGTGTATTTTAGATAGGATTACAAGAAAGCATTTATTTATTTATTTATTTTGAAAATTGTTTTTTATTGTACTTTCCCAAATGCAAGGTACAAAACAGAGCCTATTGGGCATACCCAGGCTTGCACATACAATACAACAGATCTTAAGCTACTAAAAAAGGGGGGGATAAACAAAACTTAGTACGCTCTAAGCACTTATGCAAGACGAGAAGCACATTTTTTCTATTTAATCTCAAGGGGTTTTTCAGGGCCTAGTTCACTGCATTTATTACATTTACTATAGTTTTTTTAATATTTTTATTTTTCTTTTTGGTTTAGGTAGGATAACAACAAGCAAAATGTACCCTACTACAGGTACAAACAACAACTAATGCATATATGGTGTTGTTGCAATTGTCAGGAGCAGGAGAATTTGTTTTGGGTGGTCCTTTAGTGGTAGGTTGTGGTAATAGCAATAATTATACAGCTAAATTTAATAAACAATATTTTTTTTACTATTTTGGTGCCAGGAGATATCCATTACTCTTTACCGCCAAATGAAAGCCCAATGAAAAATACAAGGTATAATGAATTAAGTAGTTGCAATGATCTGTGCAGTTTTAGTAACACATGTCAAAGTTGCAAAAGTGTGTGCAGGCATTAAGTTTTTTTTTACCCTCATCATGAAGGGGTTAAAGATCCAAGGAATATTTAAATAAAATGAGAAGAGGAATGGACATTACATAAAAAGCACTCTATCAGCCACTAGGTGGTGCTGTGCATGTACAGCAATATATCAACGCTAATGCTGACCAGTTACAATGTATCAGCTATGCTAGCAGTGCCCTATTAGAGCTGGTAACTGTTGATTGCCTATTTAAACATTGCAGATCAATGTAAGACGAGCCATTATAGTAACAACCATAATATAAGCTAGGAAAATAGCACCTTACTGTAAAAATACTATTTATGGTACTCCCATAATTCTAACATGAATAAATAAATTATAAGATGTGTAACCAGAGGGGGCTGTGCATAGCTCCCACTTTTTGTCTTCTGTATCTCTTGGTGGTTTGGAAGAATAATGTTATGGCATGGATCACAGTGATTTTAAAGTACATAGAAAACATTAAGAAATTGAGAGGATATGTATGTGTAGTGTCAGGCAGAGGGTCCCTCTCCCTATGGAAATGGAAATAAAGGTCACACAGAGTTTGCATGTCGGCTGACTGCAAGACTGCAGAGTATAGATTTTAAGGGCTCATACACACGGACGTTTCTTTGACGCCGGCGTTTTCTGGCGTTTTTTGCAGATCTCCATGTTAGTCAATGGCCCCATAAAAACGCCGACGTTTTTGAGCTGTAGATGGCGTCGGCATTAGTGAGCTGAAACTAGAACCAGTGGCCAGCGTGTTCTGAGGCTGTAACGTTTTGGGTTTTTTTGACGCCGCAAAACGCCAACTAATACTGTACCAGCGTTAACCGGCGTTTTTTGACGCCAACATTTTAGGTTGAAAAATAGCAGAGGGATGATTTTTTAAAATGAACGCCTATTGACGCCGACGCTCACTAACGCCAATGCATAACGCCGAAAAACGCAGATATTTTTTCCTTGACGCCGGGCCAGACGTTTTGTTTATTTTTTAAGAAACGTCCGTGTGTATGAGGCCTAAATGGAGAAAACTGCTCTGCCAGTTTTCTCCGTATTTTGCTATGTCCGGATGGGACTCTGTAGTTTGGAAATCCCTAAGAGTCTTGGGTGGGACAGGATCTCCAACCCTGTATCTGGGTCTTGTGGACAGCCATCAGGTTGTGTGCCCAGGTGGACGCAGCCAATATAATGAGGGGCTAATGAGAGCAGAGAGGAGAGGAATGAGATGGAGTGTTAGCAGCCTGCTGCAAAAAGACAGACCCCTGTCAGCAACACTGTCGGCCCTGTGTGAGACTACAAACCTAGTGGGGGGGGGGACTCCGTGCCTGAAGGACTTGGAGGTCGGGACGGCTACAAGAGCCTGGGAGACCAAAGGAGGGTCTGGGAGGCTAGGAGAGCCGAGGCGGCTAGAGTGTCCAAGGGGGCTGAAGGAAGTCTTAAAGTCTCGGGGACAGTGAGTAACCAAAAGGGGGCTGGGGGATCGTGTTGAGGCCAGGATTAGGCTGGTTCAGGAAGGGACTGCTGACAAGAGAGCCAGGTGGCTCGGTATGTTTTTCTTTGAGTGCTATATGAAGTTTAAAACCCCTGCGTGGGATTCCTGGATGGACTTTTTGCTTTGTTTTTCCATTTGAATAAACATGGGCTACCAGGCCTTAACCTTTAATGCCTGTCTGATATTGGCTGACTACACAAAAACGCATCTCTCACTTGAGTT
>BLSH010434499.1:89166-104114 GCA_018402905.1 Glandirana rugosa
CGTCGTGGGCATCACTGGAGCATGGCTGGGGGGATACAGAGGACACAGATGATATACCTCCCACAGAGGACAGCTTGTCTTTGCCTATGGGCAGCCTGGCACACATGGCCGACTTCATGCTGCAGTGCCTGCGCAACGACAGCCGAGTTGCCCACATTGTAACTTCCTCTGATTACTGGGTGGCCACCCTGCTGGATCCCCGTTACAAGGACAACGTGCCGTCCTTAATCCCCTCACTGGAGCGTGAGAGGAAGATGCGCGACTACAAGCGCACACTGGTAGAGGCGCTGCTGAGGGCATTCCCAAATGACACCGGGGGCTCAGCGGAAGCACAAGGTGAAGGTAGAGGAGGAGGAGGAGGTAGAGGCCACCAACGCAGCTGTGCCACCGCCAGCACCTCAGAAGGCAGGGTTAGCATGGCTGAAATGTGGCAAAGCTTTGTCAGCAGCCCTCCACAACAAACTGCACAACCAGCCGATAGACAACGTCTTAGCAGGAGGCAGCATTTCAGCAACATGGTGCAAGAGTATGTGTGCACACGCCTACACGTACTGACTGATGGGTCTGCCCCATTCAACTTCTGGGTCTCCAAATTGGCCACATGGCCTGAGCTTGCCCTTTATGCCTTGGAGGTGCTGGCCTGCCCTGCAGCCAGTGTATTGTCGGAACGTGTATTTAGCACGGCAGGGGGCATTATCACAGAAAAGCGGAGCCGTTTGTCCACATCCAATGTGGACAAGCTTACCTTTATTAAAATGAATCAGGCATGGATCCCACAAGACTTGTCTGTACCTTGTGCAGAATAAACATTTAGACCGGACTCACACAGCCATTCATATACTTCTTTTTTTGAATAGGCCTCAATACAAAAAAAAAATACCATGTTGGCTACCTCCTCCTACTCCTCTACCACCGCCACTTCCACCTACACTGCCACGGTCATGGCCTAGTCAACCTCTAGGCTCCTACTCCACATTCACCCCCCTTCCCATTTTTTTATTTGATTTTTAATTTATTTTTCCTATCCCCATTTTTTTGTAGGGCACTTGCCCTACCCTTACCCCCATTTTACTTCCTTTTGCAGCCCTCTAGGGCTTTCCAGGACTTTGTTACAGCCATTTTTGTGCCTAAAAGTTCGGGTCCCCATTGATTTCAATGGGGTTCGGTGTCCGTGCGATCGTTCGGGTTCCGTCCGGACCCGGACCCGGACTTTGTCCCGAAGTTCGGCCGGACCAGCAGAACCCGAACTTCCAGAGGTGACCCATGCGTATACTGTTCGGGGCAAGGTACCCCCTTTTCTAGTCACGGCTCATTCCACCAGGGCTGTTAGCACTTCCTGGGCTTTCAGACACCAGGCTTCGGTGTCACAGGTGTGCAAAGCGGCTACTTGGGCCTCGGTGCACACGTTTTACTAAGTTTTATAATGGTGTCAGCATCTTTGGATGCTGCTTTTGGCCGTAAAGTTTTACAGGCGGCAGTGTAGGCACGACTGGCGCCTCCTGAGAGGATTCTGTTGGGTACAGTTGTTGTCGTTTACCAATCCCTCTTTACTGACACAGCTTTGGGACATCCCCACTTGTCAATGAAGGGCTGCGTCTGTCAGTGAACGTAAGAGAAAAAGGGTTTTTATTAAAACTTACCGTAAAATCCTTTTCTCTGAGTTCACTGACAGACGCAGCACCCACCCCTCTGTGTTGAGTTTGTACGGCTTGTTACGAACTGATATGCTATGTGCAGCAGGGGGATTATATGCTGTAGTGAGGACGGCCCCCTGGGAGGGGCCAGCCTATCCTTTTGCTTTTTTGGCTAGTCTACTCCTAGTAGGATGAGCATAAACCCCACTTGTCAATGCAGGGCTGCATTTGTCAGTGAACTCAGAGAAAAGAATTTTACGGTAAGTTTTAATAAAATCCCTTTTTTATCCTTTATTAAAGTGCTTATGATAGTGTACTAGACGTCGTGTCCCTTTTTTTTTATTGTTTGCACATTTACAAGATTTCCCATTCTTGAAAGGGCTGCAATGCCTAGATAATCCAGTCGGTGTTGCACAATGGCCATAATTATCAGAAGTACCTAGTTCAGCTGCTATGGATCTCTTAGCGCTATGGTGTCAAGTTTCTACTTTCCTAAATCGGCACTTCATTCAGCAGCTTTCAATGTTCTTAAGATGATCTAGTCTCTTTAGGGAGGACCTGTCACTGCTCACCTAACAAAGCTGTTAACTTGCTTATGGTGGTGATGTCACTTGCAATAAAGCTGTGTCCTCAGCTTTGTTGACCCTCAATGAATGTCCCTACCATTTCTCAATTGTGATCTACCCGTCAATCGTGGGCAGGTGACAGGTAAACCATGATCCTTCCTTGCTGACCCCCAGAACCTGAACAGGAGGGGTGGCGGGGGTGAAATTTAGTGGAACCGATATGTATTTTCCTCCTGCAGCAGCTGAAAATAGGCTTCTCCTTCTCTCCCTCTCGCTGACATTCAGCTGCCACAGGAGGAAAATACAGGGGATCGGTACCAATATATGCCACCCCTCCTGTCCCTGTTCCTCTTCTTTCTGCTGCCCGAGTCCCCTTGCTCCCCCCCCACCCCCCATTGTTTCAGGATGGAGAGCAGGAAAGAGGCCAGTAAATATGTCACACACGCATATG
This sequence comes from Glandirana rugosa, assembly GCA_018402905.1. Classification (NCBI taxonomy): domain Eukaryota; kingdom Metazoa; phylum Chordata; class Amphibia; order Anura; family Ranidae; genus Glandirana; species Glandirana rugosa. The sequence goes on from BLSH010434499.1 coordinate 91,818, forward strand.
TTTTGGAGCTTTGAGGTGCACACCCTAATGCATTAGGCTGCATACACCTATGCTTACAAAGTTTAAGGTTGAACCTTTTCTTGTCCAACTTCATTGAGCAAGTGTTACCGCATTGTGTGTTATTGTACAATACACATGTTTTAGCACTTTGCAGTGCCATTTATTTTCAATGGCACCTCAACACACTAGCCCAATGCACCTCTGATACACCAAAAAGCATATTTGCATACTGCCTTGCACCATAGTGTGCTGTGATGAGGAAAATGGAGCAAGTCCAATTTTCTGCCTATTCTGGTGCATTGGTAGCCCAATCATTTGAATGGGCTGCCCTAACAAAAGGCATGCCAACATGAATAAACATGCACATCAATGAAATGCACTTTGAGCAGACAGGTGTGAATCTAGAGATAGTGATAAAAAAGGGGTAAACAGTAGCAACAACCTGAGCAATAGTGGACACTCCCAGGTTATATAGCTGACAAAGGAAACATCACTGCCAAATTTAGGCAAGATGACAAGGCCTAGGTCAAGTATTTTCTAGGATTGCCACTGCCCAACATAGTTAATTAAGAAGAGGAAAACCTGGAAGAATGGGTGAAATCGGTGGGAGTGTTCTGCTCCCATTAATGCAGCAATATTTTATCTCTGAACTATGTGAACAACCAGTGTCCACCATTATTAGACTTTAACTTATCCAAGGTAAAAAAAAAAGTACTTTGAAGAGGGTGTGAAGTTTTAAAATGGAAATCTTGTCACAACTTGGATAAGCTTTTTCAATTCTTATTGCTCTCTATGCCTTTGTTGGGGAGATGTACCCTCACTATTAATTCTTCTGACCCTTATCACTGAAAAGAAAGTGAGGGAAAGATAAACTGTTATGGTTGTCACCAAACATGAGAGCAAAGGAAATCTCGCAATGGAGAAACCTGACTAGTGACAAAGGTGGGATGCTTTTACTCCCAGTCTCAACTTTTATATATAAGCCTTTAATCCAGAGGTGTCAAGCTCAATTTCAATGGGCCTCATCAGCAGTATAGGTGTATCTGAAAGACTATGCAGAGTTCAGGAGTGTGTTACATACAGAGTGCAGGGTTTAGGGGTGTGCTATGTACAGAGTGCAGAGTTCAGGGGAGCTCTGTGTACAGAGTGCAGGGTTTAAGGGTGCACTGTGTACAGAGTTCAGGGTTTAGGGGTGCACTGTGTACAGAGTTCAGGGTGCACAGTGTACAGAGTGCAGGGTTTAATATTATTATTATTATTATTATTATACAGGATTTATATAGCGCAGCTCTTTACAACATGGTGGCAGACAGTACAAACACAATACAACTCAATACAGGAGGAATCGGAGGGCCCTGCTCGTTAGAGCTTACAATCTAGAAGGAAGGGTCAAGAGGGACAAAAGGTAATTGTGGGGAATGAGCTGATGGAGAAAATGAAAATACAGTTGTTAGGTGTGGATAGGATAGGCTTCTCTGAAGAGAAGAGTTTTCAGGGATCATCTAAAAGCTAATAGAGCAGAAGATAATTGGACAGTTTGGGGTAAGGAGTTCCATAGGAATGGAGAGGCTTGGAAAAGTCCTGGAGGCGAGCATAGGAGGAGGTAATGAGGGAGCTAGAGAGCAGGAGATCTTGAGAAGAACGAAGAGAACAAATAGGTTGGTATTTAGAGATTAGGCTGGTGATGTAACTGGGGGCTGAGTTGTGGATGGCTTTGTAAGTAGTTGTTAGTATTTTGAATTTAATTTGTTGGGTGAGCGGAAGCCAGTGGAAGGATTGACAGAGAGGAGTAGCAGAAACAGAGTGATTGGTAAGGTGGATAAGTCTGACAGTAGTATTCATGATGGATTGAAGGGGGGATGGCCTATGTAGAGGTAAGCCAATGAGAAGGGAGTTGCAGTAGTTGAGATGAGAGATGACCAGGGAGTGGATTAAGAGCTTTGTTGTGTCATTGGTTAGAAAGGGGAGTATATTGGAGATGTTGTGGAGGTTGAGGCAGCAAGATTTGGACAGTGATTGGATGTGGGGCTTAAAGGAGAGTTCAGAGTCCAGAACTACACCTAGGACCTTGGCATGCTGGGATTTGTTTATAGTTGTGCCATTGATTTTGACAGAGAGATCAGGGGAAGGGGCATATGGGGGAGGAAAAATTATAAGTTCGTTTTTGGATAGATTGAATTTGAGGAAGTGGTGTGACATCAGGCTGATATGTGTTTAGGGGTGCAACACCAACCCACCCCACCCCAGCAAAGCTTTGTTGCGTCTCTAGTCACTCCTACCTCTCCCTATGTAGACAGCTCTAGTACCGCCCTGGGCGGGGAGCGGGAGGGTGGGAGGTGGAGGAATAGAGTTCTGTAACAATCCGGTTGCAAAACTGGGTGAGAGGGCCACATGACGAGGCCTGGCAGGCCAGATTCAGCCAATGGGCCTTGTGTTTGACATCTGTGCTTTAATCAATGGGCTCCCCAAGGGCCTCACCGTTTACAAGCTGGCAGTGGAGGCAAAATTAATGATTTGAGGGGAATCCTAGTTCATGGTAATCCTCTATAAACAGCAGCTTTTGAATGGAGATATTAAAAGAATGTGGGATTAGCTTAAATATGGATATATTGGTGTAATTCCATCATAATCAGTTTAGCTTTATCGGCATGACTGACTAGTTTTACCTCTACTGTCAGTTAAATTGCATTCACATTTCAAATGTCTTTAGTAGATCTAGGGCAGAGCTGTACCACCTTCTACTCCCACGTGGATATGCATATGCCGTAAGTAAAACCTTATGAGGCTAGCAAAATCCACAGTGAACTTTAAAATCTACTGCTATAACACACATATGTGACTATTTCTCGTAATAACATTTATTTAACAAAAATATGTTCTATAAAATAAAAACTATTTACACAATCCCCCAAAAAGCAGTAAACTTTACAATGAGGTTTCACCCCCTCCCCCCAAATTCTCAATGAAATACACCTTTTAGTAAAAATCTATATATTGCTTTAGCTTTGTAGCCACATTCCACAACTATATGGCTCCTTACAGAATTTTTCTTATTCTCCTTGAATTTATGAAATATATAAGAGATTAAGTACTGTACAGTAACAGATGCTGAGCACAATAAAATTACTCAGTGTCTAATGCACTGTGAGTTGTTTTTTTTCTCTTTTCATCCTAGAATGTGTACTTTATAGGTTACTGCAATGAAGTTATAAGTTGGTTCACTCTACAAAAGCAGAATTGAAATGAATTATTAAGCACTAATATGGGCATCTGCAAAAGACATTTAGAAAAAATAAGATCAAATCGTAAAGTTTCAGGACTTTGGTTTCAATTTACTACATCTTGTAGGAATCTTTAAAGGGTTTTATTCCAGCAGCCACATCTCTCATAACATTGGAGAGCTTACAAAAGGGGTCCGAAATTATATTTTTATGTTTCAAAACTGGGGACTATGTAACAATTCAAGCCTTGTGCTTCATGAACACTATGCATTGCCTCAATGTGCCATTTTGTAATAATGCATTTTTCTTGTATGTACACAGGTGAATGTTCATATGCTATTTTGCTGCCTTAGTTGGAATGCCTTCACAATTTTTTTTTTTAAGGCTAAGTATATTTTCTGCAAGTACAGAAAATACCTGTTAATCTTGCCAGAAATACAAGGTCCTGTACTGGCAAATGTCAATTCCTGTGAGTTAAACTATAACCTCAAAAAATGTTGTCTTCCTTCTGTAAAGTACAAACCTTCCAATCCCCAGATGAAGAGAGGACATATTTAAAGTCCAAATCTTGAGAGCAGCCTAGGGTGACAACAATGTTCCCCATAGATACAGTAGAGGAGTAAGCGTTGCCAACCTAACACTGAAAGTTTGTTACCCACTTGCTGACCAGTCATGTACCTGATATGTCACTGGACCTCAAATGGTTATACTGAGGTGATACCTGGTACTGCTTTTTAGAGCCGACGCTCAGCTCTCTTGTAAAAGCAATCCTAACTAGCCACTGGGTTGCCTTTAAATGCATGATCCTCCCCCCACTCTTCTCCCACTGCTGACGTCTTCCGCGGCTTTACCGGGAACTCCCTTCCTACTGATCAACCAGCCGGCACTTCTGCTGGCTGATCATACAGCTGAACAAAGACCATATTGGCTTTGTTCTGCTCTATGATATAGTAACCCGGAAACGATGACCTTACATCACTTACAGTTTACCTGAATGTAAACTGCACCATTTTAAAAAACGCATTTGATCACACCAATCGTGATGTGATCAAATGCTTAAAAGGGCAGAGGATGGATTTTGGGTCTTATAGGTCCAAGATCTCTACATAAAGTATACCTGTGACATGCCTATTGCTGTCCTTCTGACATCAATAAAAGTGATCAAAAAAAAAAATGTAAGCGGCATTGTAAAAAAAAAATAATATTTTTTTTTTAAGTGCTCTTGTCCCCCCCATGCTCGTGGACAAAGGTAAACCCAAGCATTGGTCCTGCACTTTGCCTTTGTGCATGCAAACAGCGATCATCCCACACATGTCAGACGTCAGATCATGGGCAGTAATTCTAGCACCAGACATCCTGTGTAAATCTACAGTGGTAACCTGTAAAAGCTTTTAAAGCCTCACCTATGGATAGTAAAATTTACATTGTTTATCACCGTTGCATGGGCGTGTGCAATTTTAAAGTGTGACATGTTTGGTATCTATTTATTCAGCATAACATCATATTTTATATTTTACAAAAAAATGGGGTTATGTATTTTTTTTTTTTGCATTAACATTTTTAAAAAGTGTATGTTTTCCAAAACAGTTGCCTTACAAAAAAAAATTAAACAATAACTGTTTGTTCTGGCCTTTTCAGGGTCTCACATGCTGTGAGTTTGATTGCTGCCCCCTGTCTCAGGAGGAAACTTCCAGAGCTTAGGGCAGAGATTCAGATTAACTAGCCTGAATATTTATCAGGTTTCAACCAATCCCTGGAGGGGAGGTGTCCAGTAGGGGGCTGGAATGTAGATAGTTTGTCTGAGACACCGAAGATACATTTTTTTTCTCTCTTGGAGGGTTCCAGAAATGCAGTGGCTGCTGCTTTTAAGCAGCCCATGGACCATACCCCAGAGTCCTGAGAAGTGCCTGGACTGAGGGCTTAAACAGACTTTGCTCAGAGCTGATTGCAGAATCATGCCACAAGGGGATATGGTCCTGAGAGGTGATGTCTCGCTCACTGGACTGTGTCTGGAGGAAGCTGGAAGGAAGGAGCTGTCATGGGCACTTTTGAGTAGTGACCCTAAATTTACTGATGTGACAATGTCCTGGAAGCTGCACTGGATACCAGTAGTTGTGCATAAGCGCAAGGTAACCAAATGCCCAAAGATTTGCCTCATGGTCTTCAGCTATAGAGCCTTTGACTGTTCAGTACTAACTACTACTACTACTAGGAGAGACTGTCCTCTAATTACTAACTACTGAGCATTTTGACATACCCCAAGCCCAAGTTACCTTTTCTTTGTTAGAGTTCTCTGAGCAATAAAGTTTAAAAATACATCCCTTAGGCTGTTTATTGGAGTGTAAATGGACTGGAAGCCTCTGTACCATTTGGGAAGAAACCAGTTTATATCAGCGGCTCCTGTGGGGTTAGTGCTGCATAGGAAATGCTTCCCGCCTCCACCATACTTTACTTCTGCTTTAAGGATAAAGTGTATGTCCAGCCAAAACCTTTTTCTAGTTTTGGATAGAGCCGGCAAGGGTTAGAACTACTATTGGATTCACAGTCCACCTGTGTGTAATGTAATCTCAGTATAAATACAGCTTTTCTGTGAAGCCCTCAAAGGTTTTTTTTAGAGAACCTTAGTGAACATACAGCATCATGAAGGCCAAGAAACACACCAGACAGGTCAGGGATAAAGTAGTGGAGAAGTTTAAAGCAGGGTTAGGTTCTACAGTAAAAAATATCCCAAACTTTGAACATCTCACCGAGTACTGTTCAATCCATCATTCAAAAATGGAAAGAGTATGGCACAGCCACAAACCTACCAAGACATGGCCGTCCACCTAAACTGACAGGCCGAGCAAGGAGAGCATTAATCAGAGAGGCAGCCAAGAGGCCCATGGTAACTCTGGAGGAGCTGCAGAGATCCACAGATCAGGTGGGAGAATCTGTCCACTGGACAACTATTGGTCGTGCACTCCAATAATCTGGCCTTTATAGAAGAATGGCAAGAAGAAAGCCATTGTTGAAAGAAAGCCATAAGAAGTCCCATTTGCAGTTTGCGAGAAGCCATGTGGGGGACACAGCAAACATGTGGAAGAAGGTGCTCTGGTCAGATGAGACCAAACATTTTGGCCTAAAAGCAAAACGCTATGTGTGACGGAAAACTAACACTGCACATCACCCTAAACACACCATCCACACCGTGAAACATGGTGGTAGCAGCATCATGTTGTGGGGATGCTTTTCTTCAACAGGGACATGGAATCTGGTCAGAGTTGATTGGAAGATGGATGGAGCCAAATCCAGGGCAATCTTAGAATAAAACCTGTTAGAGTTTGCAAAAGACTTGACACAGGGCAAAGGTTCACCTTGCAGCAGGACAACAACCCTAAACATACAGTCAGAGCTACAATGGAATGGTTTAGATCAAAGCATATTCATGTGTTACAATGGCCCAGTCAAAGTGCAGACCTAAATCCAATTGAGAATCTGTGACAAGACTTGAAAATTGCTGTTCACAGACGCTCTCCATCCAATCTGACAGAGCTTGAACTATTTTGCAAAGAAGAATGGGCAAAATGTTTGCTCTCTAGATGTGCAAAGCTGGTAGAGACTTCCCCAAAAAGACTTGCAGCTGTAATTGCAGCAAAAGGTGGGGGGGCCTTTTTGCTCAGGGGGGGCTGAATACAAATGCATGCCACACTTTTCAGATATTTATTTGTAAAACATTTGAAAACCATTTATCATTTTCCCTCCACTTCACAATTATGTGCCACTTTGTGTTGGTCTATCACATAAAATGCCAATAAAATACATTTACATTTTTGGTTGTAAGATGACCAAATGTGGAAAATGTCAAGGGGAGTGAATAATTTTCCAAGGCACTGTATAAATATGAGAAACGAAATCTGCAATATAGTTCTAATTCTTACCCACTTTATCCAAAACTAAAATAAAGCTAATTTTGGCTGGATATACACTTGAAAAGATCTCACAAAAGTTAATATACACAATCAATAGATGTAGGTTAAAATCCTCTTTGACAAAATATGAGCTTTGTTCAACAACTAACTGAACAGAGCCTACACATCAACATTGAGCCTGAATGAAGATCCTGATAATTTTAACCATCTTGCTACAGTGCCATTGTATAAAAAAAAAACCAGCAGGTTGGTGCACTCAAACTTCTGGAGTGCCATTTATAAATGGCCCTTTGAATACCTGTGATCAGGCTATCATTCGATAGTGCAGATCACAGGACACATGCACAGAGCCAATCAGAGTGCCTCTGTGCTTTGTAACAGCTGTAAACAAATTCACACAGGAGCCAATTTACCTAGCAGCATGTCTTTTGAATATTAGCTATACCTGAATTTGACTTATTGGCCTCAATTGTTGCAATCTCTGCTCAGACTGAGATAAGCAGCACAATCAAATGTAAGTTAGATGTGCTGCAGTGCTTATCAACAGCAACATGCTGATTGGACGGGAAAGCAGAGTGACAGAGAGATGATCTCATCAATCTGCTGCTTCTCCTTTCAATGTCCAGTCGCTGGTTGAGAGAGGGACAATATCTGTGACAGGGCTGTGCTATGTGTCAGAGCTGTGTAATTCTCAGGACTAGATGGACAACAATACAAATGCTCGGCAGGTAAGGATTTTATCTACGCATTTAGCTGTTTACCTTCAACCCCTAAAGTGTCACTAAGCCCACATCAAAAAAAATAATCAATACATAGTGTATTACATTCTGTTGATACACACTCAGTCACTATTAGATTTGTTTTATGTATTCTGTAAAAAAAACTAGTTGATCCTGCTGCTCTATATCCCCCCTTCTGTTCATGTCTCCAATTCAGCTAGGGATTTTGGTGGCAACTAGCACATGCTCAGTTTTCAGTGAGTATCTATGCTGAGCATTTCCTCCCTATCACACATGAGCATACCATGTGACTATAGAGTCACACATGTGGGTTTATACACAGTAGTAAATGACAGCCCACTCCCTCCCTTCTCCTCCATGCCCACTAACCAGCTAAACACAGTGCGGGGGGGGGGGGGATATTGCATATAGATTAATGGAGGGTTCTCCTCCCTGTTATTCTAAGACACAGGCTGGAGGGGCATGACACAGCCTGTGGTTGTCAGAAATCCACCCACATCATGTTATTGCCAAAAAATAGTAAATATTTGATTTCAAATATATAGTTGCATGACAATTTAAAAGAATTTATTTATATTCATTATTTATTTTTACTCAGTATTCCAAAAGCTGTTTTTTTTTAATATTGAACATGTGACCTAGAAGCTCCTCCTACCACTGTTTGCCTGGAGACAGGTTGGGAAAAAGCTGGGTCATGTGTCAGCTGCATATCGATTAGGAAAAGGGTACTTCATTTTTTAAAAAATTAAAATAATTACAGTGCCATCATCCACATATAGAAATAGAAAGAACAATGTAAATTAAACAGTGTGTGATAACCACTAGTACAGACAAGGGTTTCACCTTCACTGAAAGATTAGTGGGAGAAAACGGTCTCATTGACCTAGTCAGTCCATTTGGAAGTAAGGCTCTCACATCATATGTTAGAGAGATCAGGGTTTCCCAACCAGGGTTCCATGGAACCCTCGTGTTCCTCCAGAGGTTGCTAGGGGTTTCTTGAGTAATGGTCAATTTCTACCTCTCAGATAAATTCCCAATGATATCATTGATATTTTTTAGCTATCTCTGTAAGGGGTAATTCTTCCCAAAGACCATCACACTAATGTATCATGAGCTGTAGACTTTTAATTTTTAGCAGGGTTTCCCCAAGACTGGAGAATTATTTCAAGGGTTCCTCGTTGTTGAAAAGGTTGAGAAAGGCTGTGTTAGATCATGAATTGTTCATGCACATAATTCTTCTATTTTAATTAGGACAGAAGCTACACATGGAACCATGGCATCTTAGCACAACAAACGAGATCTGCTCTGCATGCTTTCGTTTTTTGGTAATGCTCTTCAGTTGCTTCTTTTTACACTTTCACAGATGACCTTATTTTAAACATTTTCTCTGGTTATTTTCCCTTCACTGTGTAGACCAGATGTTAAACTACAAAAGGTTCATTGCAGGATCCAAAGTACACACCAGGCAGACCAAATTTTAATTGACTTGGATGGATCACTGAGGATGAAATGCACATAGCAATTGATCTTTTTCATTTTATGGCTCAGTACAGTAAAATATTACTGTCTTAGGAAATGAGCATATGCACTATGCTGATGATCCCACAGTTCATAAAAATATGAGACCATTCATATTGACAAAATGTGTTTACTGCCACATAAAGGAGTACTCCTTACTTTCTGTATTTGATGTTTGTTAAGTTGCTTTGCTTGGTAGCTTTGCAATTTTCCCTCGTTCAAGACGCATGCATTTTGAAATGTTATTTATGTGCAACACTCACACTTTTATGAGTGGTGTCCAGAGCCCACATGTCAGGAACTCATTTGCTGTGTGAGCATCGGGGCTGTTGTCTCTCACGGCTATTTAGAATGTAATGACACTTTAATTGGTTCATTGTGGGCCAGCCTTCACTGTTTTGTCATACAAACGCTTCTGCCTCAGTTCCCTCTGATGCACTTCTTGGGTCTTGCTGCTCTTCTGGGTTCTCCTATGCTGCGGGCTCCTCTCCAGAATCCATACTTTTGTAGCAGCATCCTTTAATGACCTCATGGTGTCCTGTCTACCTGTGTTATAGAATTTGTCAGTTTACAACTCTTCAGTGTGTTTTGAATTTACCCTAGTTGCTGACTTTGCATTGTTTCATTTCAATCGTACTTCACCTACCCTGAATCCAGCTGTGTTTCCTACATATTTATTTCTTACTCTAGTCTTAACACTTGGCTTTGGTTCCACTTGGAAAAGGTCTCTGGTTACTCTCCCTGACTATGCTTCTGTCTCACTTTTTGGAACAACCTTTGCCCAGGTTTACGTAACTCTTGAATGGTACTACGCATAAGTCTGTGTAGCTGTTTTTTTTCCACCTGCAAGTGATAACTCTAGGAGTGAAGGACATGAAAGTTCCAACCTTACCATCTAAGGCTCTGATAACATTAACTTCTGAGAGCATGCATTTACAGGGGTTGGACAAAAATATGGGAATGCTACATGATGTGCAAGTGTGAAAGTGACAAAATGTTTTGTATTGAAAGTGGAAGTGATGTAACATTTTTTTACTTCTGCTGTGTGATGAGACACCTAGCTAGCAGGTGGGAAGCCTCACTTTCGTCATTCACTACGTGCGCTGCTAGTACTACGGATGCATGTCAGAGCTTACTGAGTTTTAAAGAGGGTAAATTATTGGTGCCCGCTTATCTGGTGCCTCTGTGACTTAAGTTGCAAATGTATTTGCAGTGTAGCAAGGTACAGTATAAAAAAGTTATGACAACATATTTCCAGGAAAACATTGTCCGATAAGCATAAGCAAGGTCAACATTGTCAACTGACTGAAAGAGACAAAGGCATTGTGCAGGAATGTGACCTGAAATGAGAAAAATAACTGCTGCAAAAGTGACTGCAGAGCCCAATCTCAGTCTTCCAAATCCCGTGTCCCGTGTCCTCAAAAACTGTGCGGAGGGAACTCCATAAGCAAAACATTCAGGGGCGAGCTGTAATTGCCAAAGCACTAGTGACTAATATTCATGCTCAGACGTGGTGCAACACTCATAAATCATGGACTATCATTCAATGGAAGTCCATGATTCAATGGAAGACTGTAATATAGTCCGATGAATCGAGCTTCACACTGTTCCCAACCACCGGGCGTGTTTACGTATGGTGAACCCCATCCCATGCTTATGACCTGGACTGTCTTGTGCCAATGGTAAAACATGGTTGTGGTGCAATCATGGTTTGGGCAGCCATATCTTGGTATTCTGCAAGCCCCATTATCACCTTGAAAGGTAGAGTAATTGCTAGTAACTATGTTACAAATTTTGGCCGACCATATCCACCCCATGGTGAAGACAATGCTATTTACCAAAACCATAATGCTCCGATTCACAAAGCTGGTATTGTGAAATTGTGGTTTGATGAGCATGCAGACGAAGTCTCCTTCCCTGGGCGCCACACTCGCTGGACCTCAATATTCAAGCTCGTTTTCCCGCCTTTGGCAACTTTGCGAGAGCTGAAATGATTTTTGCATGAAAAGTGATATGAGATTCCATTATCCACCATCCAATACTTATATTTGTCAATTCCCAGGAGAATGCAGGCTGTCTTGGATGCCAAAGGTTGTCCAACACCATAATAGCCCTATTGCCTGAGGAAGGAGCACGAATGCTCAGAACGCGAGCACCTCCCACTCCACCCTGCATCCGATAGTGACGTCAGCGGCGGTTCCTAAACCCCATCTGAGTTCCTGGAAGTGCTGGAAGCCACCAGCTCAGCCAGTACCAGCGGCCACCAGTGTTCCCCGCCTTCAGCCCGTCCTTCTGAAAGGAGTGGATGAACCTCTAAACAAGGCCTATTGCCACACACGCGCTGACAACGCTTTTATCTTGTGAGTTGCCATTTGTCTTTTTAATAAAGATATTTTTATACTGCTGCACTTAGATTGGCGCTGCTCTCTTTCTGCTTTATGTTCTCACAGAGTTCCTTCTAGCTCTTTTCAGAGCTTGCAGCCATCTAAAGCCAGCATTTCACATTCTGAGACCTCAATAGACACCTTGGACGTTCCACCCATGGTCCACGGATGACAGACTGAGCCAGCGCCCCCACATTCTCTCCATCCAGCTCCCAGGGCGCACAAGAGGTTACATGTTTGTCGAGAGTTGTACTGGGGAATGGAGAGCTGTAACGGGGAATTGAGAGCTGTACTGGGGAATGGAGAGTTGTACTGGGCAATGGAGAGCTGCACTGGGGAAGGGAGAGCTGTACTGGGAATGGGGGGCTGTACTGGGGAATGGAGAGCTGCACTGGGGAATGGAGAGATGTACTGGGGAATGGAGAGCTGTACTGGGAATGGGGAGCTGTACTGGGGAATGAAGAGCTGTACTGGGAATGGGGAGCTGTACTGGGGAATGGAGTGCTGAACTGGGGAATGGAGAGCT
>BLSH010434499.1:114491-138616 GCA_018402905.1 Glandirana rugosa
TACCTATCCGTGACATCACCGTGTCTACCCGTCCCATAACCGCTCACCCACCCATCCGTGGCTCATCCATCCCCATCCATGGCTCATTTGTGCCTTATTCATGCTCATCCATACCACATCAGTTCTCATCCGTGACACATCCATGCCACTACTGTGCCCATCCGTGCCACTACACTGCCCATCCATGCCACTACACTGCCCATCCGTGCCACTGCCCTGCCCGTCCATGCTACTACACTGCCCATCCGTGCCACTGCACTGCCCATCCGTGCCACTACACTACCCATCCGTGCCACTACAGTGCCCACCTGTGCCACTACAGTGCCCATCCGTGCCATTCTACTGCTCATCAGTGCCAATACCCTGCCCATCTGTGCCACTACAGTGCCTATCCATGCCACCACAGTGCCTCACAATAGTGTAATAGGTGGTCAAATTAGATTCTAAATGTATGCCGCTAGAATACCTGACGGTGCTCCCTGCATGTTGGGCCTCTGTATGTGGTCACTCTGTGTAAAAGTGTCACACATGTGGTATCGCCATACTCGGGAGGAGTAGCAGAATATATTTTGGGGTGTCATTTTTGCTATGTACATGCTGTGTGTTTCATTTTCTTTCCACATTTTCGAAAAACTTGTGGAAAAAATATGTTCAAAAGACTCACTATGCCTCCTAGAATATACGTTGGGGTGTTTACTTTCCAAAATGGGGTAATTTTTTGGGCGTTTCCACTGGCCTGGTGCTCCAGGACCTTCAAAAGTGCAAGAGGTAGTCAAGAAATTATGTGTGTAATTTATGCTCCTAGAACGCCTGATGGTGCTCCCTGCATGTTGGGTCTCTATATGTGGCCAGGCTGTGTAAAAGTGTCACTCATGTGGTATCGCCATACTCAGGAGGAGTAGTATAATGTATTTTGGGGTGTAATTTGTGGTATGCATATGCTGGGTGTGAGAAATAACCTGTTACAATGACTATTTTGTGAAAAAAAAAGAAAAAAAAATCTTAATTTTGCAAAGAATTGTGGGAAAAAATTACAACTTCAAAAAATTCACTATGCCTCTTACTAAATGCCTTGGGATGTCTACTTTCCAAGAAGGGGTCATTTGGGGGGTATTTGTACTTTCCTGGCTTGTTAGGGTCTCAGGAAATGAGATAGGCCGTCAGTACAGCAGGTGTGATCAATATTCAGTGATTGGCACCATAGCTTGTAGACTCTATAACTTTCACAAAGACCAAATAATATCCACTAATTTGTTTTTTTTTTTAACAAAGATAGGTAGCAGTATACATTTTGGCCAAAATTTATGAAGAAAAATTACTAATTTGCAAAATTTTATAACAGAAACGAAGAAAAATTCATTTTTTTACAAAATTTTCGGTCTTTTTTTAATTATAGCGCAAAAAATAAAAAACCCAGCGATGATTAAATACCACCAAAATAAAGCTCTATTTATGTGAAAAAAAAGGACGCAAATTTCATAAGGGTACAATGTTGCATGACTGAGTAATTGTCATTCAAAGTGTGAGAGCGCTGAAAGCTGAAAATTGGTCTGGTTGTTAAGGGGGTTTAAGTGCCCAGTGGTCAAGTGGTTAAAGTAGAACTTTCGTCAGAGAATTAAGTCCAGCTAGATCTCTCCAGGCTGGCCCCTTTTGCAGGTATAGCTATGTAAAGCATTAAAAATGAGTGCTTACACTGTTTAACCACTCTACCACTGGGCACTTAAACCCCTTCCTAACCAGACCAATTTTCAGCTTTCAGTGCTCTCACATTTTGAGAGCAATTACTGTCATGCAACACTGCACCCATATGAAATGTTTGTCCTTTTTTCACACAAATAGAGCTTTCTTTTGGTGGTATTTAATCACCACTGGGCTTTTTATTTTTTGCCTATTAATGAAAAAACAGCAAAAATGTTGTAAAACAATGCATTTTTCTTCGTTTCTGTTATAAAATTTTGCAAATTAGTACTTTTTCTTCTTAAATTTTGGCCAACATTTATACTGCTACATATCTTTGGAAAAAAAACCAAATCAGCGTATATTATTTGGTCTTTGTGAAAGTTAGAGAGTCTACATTCTATGGTGCCAATCATTGAAAATTGATCACACCTGATGTACTGACGGTCATTTCTTGAGACACTAACAAGCCAGGAAAGCACAAATACCCCCTAAATGACCCATTTTTGTAAAGTAGACATTCCAAAGTATTTAGTAAGAGGCATGGCGAGTTTTTTGAAGTTGTAATTTTTTCCCCACAATTCTTTGCAAAATTAAGATTTTTTTTTTCTTTTTTTTTCACAAAATTGTCATATTAACAGGTTATTTCTCACACCCAGTATATGCATACCATAAATTACACCCCAAAACACATTCTACTACTCCTCCTGTATGGCAACACCACACGTGTGAGACTTTTACACAGCGTGGCCACATACAGAGGCCCAACATGCAGGGAGCATCATCAGGCATTCTAGGAGCATAAATTACACATCTCATTTCTTGACTACCTCTTGCACTTTTGAAGGTCCTGGAGCACCAGGACTACGGAAAACACCCAAAACATAACCCCATTTTGGAAAGGAAACACCCCAACGTATATATTCCATAGGGCATAATGAGTCTTTTGAACATGTAATTTTTTCCACAAGTTTTTTGGAAAATGTGGAAAGAAAATGAAAACGCATTTTTTTTACACAAAGTTGTCCATTTATACAATATTTCTAACACATAACATGCACATAGCAAACATTACACCAAAAAACATATTCTGCTACTCCTTTTGAGTATGGCGATACCACATGTGTGAGACTTTTCCACAGCCTGGCCACATACAGAGACCCAACATGCAGGGAGCACTGTCAGGTGTTCTAGAGGCATAAATTACACATCTAATTTGACTACCTATTACACTAGTGTGAGGCACTGTAGTGGCATGGATGGGCACTGTAGTGGCACTGATGGGCACTGTAGTGGCACTGATGGGCACTAGTGGCATGGATGTGTCACCGATGAGAACTGGTGTGGCATGGATGAGCATGAATGAGGCATAAATGAGTCATGGATGGGGGTGGATGAGCTGTGGATGGGGGTGGATGAGCTGTGGATGGGGGCGGATGAGCCGTGGATGGGGGGGGATGAGCCGTGGATGGGGATGGATGAGCCATGGATGGGGTTGACTGAGCATGGATGGGGATGACTGAGCACGGATGGGATGACTGAGCATGGATGGGATGACTGAGCATGGATGGGGATGGCTGAGCACAGATGGGGATGGCTGAGCACGGATGGATGGGTGAGCATGGATGGATGGATGGATGGCTGAGCATGGATGGATGGCTGAGTATGGATGGATGGCTGAGTATGGATGGATGGGTCAGCATGGATGGATGGGTCAGCGTGGGTGGATGGCTGAGCATGGATGGATGGGTCAGCATGGATGGATGGCTGAGTATGGTTGGATGGTTCAGCATGGATGGATGGATCAGCAAGCATGGATGGATGACTGAGCATGGTTGGATGGGTCAGCAAGCATGGATGGAAGGGTCAGTAAGCATAGAGGGATGGGTCAGCATGAATGGATGGGTCAGCAAGTATGGTTGGATGGGTCAGCAAGCATGGATGGATGGGTGAGACTGGCACAGATCAGCGCTGTGGGCACTTCAGATCCTGCCCACAGTGCTGCTGCATCTGATATCTCCCCCTCTCCTCTCACTCTGCACCGATCAGGGCGGAGAGGGGAGAGACAAACCGGACATCCATCGGCTTGTTTACATGTGAACGCTCCATCATTTGAGCAGCCGTTTACCACGATCTGTGATGCACCGGGTCTCCTGGACCCAGCGGTCGCAAATACTTCTGGGTGCGTGCCCCAGGGGGCGCGTGAGAGCGGAATTCTGGGAGGACGTTATAGTGCACCCTACCAGAATAATGAGGCCACCTTGCGGCAGTATAAGTACAATGGGCGGTCAGCAAGTGGTTAAAATCCAGTAATACACTGTCTCACCCTGCTCTGCACAGTTGCTCTCCATTTTTAGGCATTGGGCCGAATTTGTAGAGGCCTATGTGCTGACAGCCTAAATATTTACTGCTGTTCAGGGGTGCTGGGCTTCAGTAAAATGACAGCCTGGAGTAGACATATATGGTTTGTTTCGTTCCGAAATAATATTCAGACACATTTTTAGTTATTCTGATATATCCGAATACCTGAATTACAAAATAAATTAATTTTACCCAATGCTCCGAATAACGAAAACAAAATTTGTCCAATTTTTGGAAATTCAAATCAAATGTTACATCGAATTCCAGTCAAATTCTAACTGTACACATATTGCTGAAATCAAAGACTGTGTGTTATTAGAGTACCATTTTGAAATAATGCTGTTTTTGTTAAGCCAAAGGTGATTTAAAGAGTCATTGTAATCATTTGATGAATATTTTTCTTTTGTTTGTTCACTTTGCCAAATTTGAATAAAAATAAAAAAAAATCTAAAGTTTTCGGTTCGACCGATTCAAAAGGTTTCGAACCAAAAAAACTCGGGGAATTTGCAAAAAATTTGAAAAAGACATAAAACGAATTTATAAATACGAATTCCAAATACGAATTCCGAATACGAATTGAATGAATCAGCCAAATTTAACTAAACTAAATACCTAGATTAACGAATCAAAGCAAAAACAAAACCATTATTTTCGTCATGCACATGTCTAGCCTGAAGCAAGAATTAACGGGAGCAATGCTGGAGGCAATTTACAACACACACTAGCTTTGGTAGCATAATTATTAATGGGGAATGTATGTTTGCTATCAAGTTGTTATGGGAAAAGTTCCACTTTAAAGCAACAATGTCACTAAATAAGCAGAGAGAGATGTATAGATAGAAGAGACATGCTACCTACCTGTCCCACTACCTGCACCACTGATCTATGTTCTTTGAGGAGGTAAGGTGCAGAGTTTCACACTGTGACTTCTCTTCGAGTGCTGTGGTTCCTTTTGTTGCTCCCTCAAGATACAGAGAGCAGCTCAGTGCTCATGGGGGGTGGCAGGCATCCGACACTCCCAGAATTGTGTCAGATAAAGAAGATTTCCTGGGAACCATAGCTCTTGTAGAGAGTGAAGACTGGTAGCATGGGCGGCAGAACAGTCTTTCTAATTTAGTAACCTTGTATTAAAATGCTTCATCCCTACCTTATTCTTGTGCTCCGGATCTACACGCACAGCCAGTTGAAAACTTCTTATGTACTATGGCTGTGTACTGGCATTGATCGGAGCTAAACAGAGACCGCCATGTTTTATACAGTAATATAATGGTATCAATGAAGGGTGAAGCAGTGAGCAAAGTGAAGAAATTCCACAACTGCATTGAATAATGTCTGTGTATAGGCAATTCACTGCGAAGTCCACAAGATGTTGGGAGACTCCATGGAGCAGTGTTTTATTTATTACTTATGGCACAAATCAAACACTTTTTTCTCTAGAGAATAATGTGATATTGAAATGCTGACATGTACCATGCTTTATGCATTGTAATGATAAACAACCTTTACGTTTTGTAAGCCATAAGTAATCCAATGGTATTACAAAAATATTTTACATTTACTGAGATATAAATTTATACAATTGTGTGTGGGCATAATTATATAGTCACATCATGTTGAAGTTGTCAATGGCTGTCCCTGTCTGACTGCATAACACTGTACATTGTGTATTAAGTGCGATTAACAAGGACTGTTGAACTGTTTACATACTGAATCATCTTCTGATAGACATACCATCTGGAGGCACTGGACAGTTACTTCATTGACACAAACATATAAGCCATGCATCGCCAAGTACCATGCACAAAGGGATACTGTAGAACATGCTAAATAAACCTTGTTTTACTCCCACAGAGAGCTTCAGCATTAATGGTCCTGCAACTTTCAGTGGCATATCGACACCTTCATAGATCTTTAACTTAACCTAGACTGAGGAAGGTCATTTTACTGTAAATGTGACCCTTCCAGGACCTTCACCGGTGCATAGGCATAGAGTGAACTGGTTGTAGCTGTAGCACTTATGTTTGCTTTGCGTGCTGAGTCTAAACTTGACTTTCCTGGTAAATTCTATTTTTATTTCGTTCTATTGCTTTCCTCCACTTTCGTTTACTCTGCTATGAAGGAAAATGGCTAATTTGCTTTGTTTTAACAGATGTTTCTTGTTCACTATAACTTTTTCCAGATATAGTCTTTCCTTTAATGTTCATTTCTTCAGCCTGTGCCATTTTATTTTAAGATATTCTCTTTTCCCTTTCTTTAACAAAAACATAGTTTCTCATTATAGCATTGTTTTCTGCTTAGGTGGTGCCTTGTAAGTAGAGTGATAATTACAGGTCACCACACCTAAGTATATTCAAAGACAATATAATTTGCTAAAGATAGGCATAAGGTTTGGAAAACAGACTATTTCGGTTTAACAAATTCAAGGGTATAATTTTTGTATGATACAAACAAGATTAAATATGGTTACTAAAGAATATTAAATAATAAAGACATTTTTTGCTTGACGGAATATAAAAAATGGGGCTGGTAAAGAAATTCTGGAGAAAAGTAAAAATAGGATCATTGGGCAATGAGTCAAACTGTTTCAGCAGTACAGGAAGGGAGAGGAAATCTCTCTAAATGGCAATAAATCATGACAATGGTTCAAATTCCTCCCCACTCTATGTAACACTAAAAAAAGTTTTTGGCATTCACTTTAAACCAACCCTTTCCTTGGCCACTGTTTACAGAAACCAATGCCAAATATGAGATACTTAGCTTGCAAACAACTTACAAGTAAATAGTGAAGAAAAACTCTGCTTCAGTCTGTATCAGATACTTAGTTATTCCTCCAGTGATTGCTGCCATCTTGTACAGCATAGAGGTGGTGATGTCAGGATTTCAGCCAAAGCTTGCACATCAGAGACAATCTGCACTTGCTGTGGGACCCATGTGTCATTTCTCTATGCATATACAGTATCAGCTAGCAGTGGGGTTGGTTCTTGATGGAGGCAATGTCTTTAATATTGAATTTTGATGACAAGAGTCTTATATATACTATAATGCTGGAGCCACACTGAATGACACCAACATCACCGCATCTTTAAACAGAAGAATACACTAGAAATGGGACTTTAAAGGTGCCTACCTATATACCTATAATAATTTATACCGCTATTAAAATCATGCAATGTTATTCACAAAAGTACAACGCATTAGTGCCATGCATGGCCTGTTCACAGATCCACAATGTATTGACATTAAAAAAACACTTGTTTCATTTTATAATGTTGTCTTTCCCACCCTAATTTGAGAATAGTAACATCCTTTGCTGTAGTCAAATCAGATGACTTTAAGATCCAAGATGACAGTGGCAAGGTGGATCTCAGGAGATATGTCATGATGAGTTTCGTGATATATCCCACTTCCTCAGGCTCTGTGAAATTATATGGATAAGACAATCATGAGCTTATATACAATAAATAGATGGTATGGCAACAACGCATGTGATTTATATTGTATAGAGTGCAAATACTATATATTTTGAGCCATAGGGTCAGGAACCTGGGGACCGCCACCACCACACCAAACCTCCCTCAGGAGGTGAGCTAGATAATGACAGAAAAACAAACATCTTACCTAAAATAATATGGTAAAATGATATACCACTTGGAAGAGTCTTAGGGAGTATTCCTTCAATGTAAAAGAAATTATACAATTTTATTAGCCCTCTTCTATTGCCACACAATAGATAATGTGTCATCATTAGTGAGGGCAGAGGCTACATACCTATACCTGCATATCATAACCTAGAGATCATTAGAGGATGTTAGCTTAGATATCTGTATAGCCAGTTAAATAATTACTATAACTTCCACATGGCCACTGTAATTGTGTTTCCCATAGGGGCTCCCCTTTACATATCTTGATTATATATCTCAAAAGTACCCATATATTCAAAACAGTATCTTAGAACACCACACTAACAATTCATATGGAATAATAATAATGACAGCTCTATAACAAAATTACTACTAAGCACACCTTATATCACTCAGTCTATAAAGAAAACTTCCCTGTGTGCAAATCCCCAAGTGTAAACAAAAACCCACCTTTACCATCCAATAAACCATCTTGTAGTATATGTTTATGCCAAGTAAGGTGGGGAAAATGCAGAAAAACATATTCTTACCATTTTATATATTTCCTCTATATATTCCCTCTATTGAGAACCCCCACTCTCAGAGGGTTCCATCTTTTTTCTTTGAAGAGAATGTACCAGAAAGTCTGTATATGGTCAAAAGATCATCCAATGGTCAACAAAACTCAATTCCTCTCAGGGCAGTCAATCTTCTGACTGCTGCAGAACACCCAATAAAATTGGCAAATTTATATTGGAGAGGTGGACAGACACCTCCAGCACATCTTGTCTTGTGGCAGAAGAATAGTAATGGTTTTATAACCTACATGCTTGATGATCATGTTTGATGATCCTCTGCTTGCTGGTGATCAATACATGTCTGCCCACTACCATAGACATGAGATTTGGCCTTGTTAAATTGGAATTAAAATAGATTTAGCTGGGATTACGTGTCACTGATTCATACAAAATGCCTTCAAAGTGGGAAATATCTACAAAGATTTTTTAAAATGATACAGAAATAAAAACGAAAATGTCTTGATTGTATGCCATCAAATATCCCTTTTCTGTGGGCAAACAAGCCTACCAGAATGCACACAACAATAACACTACTCTTCTAGTACTCTTCTAGTAAAAAGCGCACCATGGTAATGGTGCAGTTCCAATGATCCAATGTTTTTTTACAACACCATTCACTTAGCCAGATGGAATAACTGTTGTAGACATAGAAACATGAAATTATGTGTTCAGCTAGAGTAGGAACTTATTAACTACTTAATTTGACACTCCATGGATCTGTGAAATATTTTCTCTAATTAATATATACAATCAAATAGCCTTTTTTTGTGGGCAAACAAGTCTGCTAGAATACACAACAATAACACTACTCTTCTTGTACTCTTCTAGTAAAAACTACACCATGGCAATGGCTTCCCTGATCCAATTATATTATGACACCATTTACTTGGCCAGATGGAATAACTAGTGTAGACATAGAGACACAAAATGATGGGTTCAGCTAGAGCAGGAACTGATTAACTTTACCTCATTTGACACTCCATGGATCAATTAAATATTTTCTCTTACGTCAACGTGTAAGACACATCCAACCATAAATCTGACATTTAAGACATGCAAATACTTGAACTGACAACATTTAACAAAAATCTAAAACCCTCTCTTATGAATCCCATACTAGTAATCCCTAGGATCCAAATAGGTATGGAAGAAAATATATTGTCTCTGGACCTGACAGGAGCATTCATCAGGATAATTTTACAACACAAACAGGTAAACCAATCCCCAGGGTGGGATTTTGGAGATCTATTCAGCCGAACTACTTTCTCTGATAACACTTTCCCTGTGGGAGAAGAAACCACTCACTGACATTGTTATAAGATCTGTTTGGCCCACTGCAGAAAATTCTTTCTATCATTTTGTTTATTGATTACTGCAGATTCAGTTCTACTGCTAATTATATTCTGGTAAAAAAAATATATAAGTTTAAATAAATGGATATATACGATTCATCCATAAATCCTAAACTGCTTGTTGGAACAGTATGTCATAAAACATTTCCTTTTAGCATCAGCTACTGCTGTGAAGTAGGAGAGAGTGAAGTATTGAACATTTTTGTTGGCCCATGCTTACATCTTTTTGCACTCAGCTACCTGAAATGACTCAATTTATTTAAAAATTACTGGTTATACTGGCAGGAAGACATGGTAATAGCGTCTCTCTGTCAATAGAACCAGCAGCCTTTCTTCTGCATCATAACAGCCTCTTCAAAATGGCATAAAATAAAATCTCTCTTCATCCGTCCTCTTAAATAGTACCAGAGCATGCATACTGGATTGAAAGCAAACCTCCATCCAATGCTTCATCTTTGGTTTGCCAAGGTAAATAACATTATGTGCATGGATGATCTAATGTCTTCCCTTAATTGACAGTACAGTGTGTTCTGGAAAATATGGCACTACTGGAAAGGGTTTGCCAACCCTAGTGAATATCTAAGTGGAACTAAAATCTGAAAATAAAAATGCTTGTAAGTCTGTTCTGCCAAAAATCTCCCTTCTCTTTCTCCTAGCAATGTTTTGTATGCAGCCCTTGCCCAGTGCACTCTCAGCCCATTATCAGTAATAGAGGTGGGATGTTGGGATAATGTAACTCCAGTACTCATGTGCAGGAGTTACATTAACAGTGGCTCCCCATTGGTCAAAGTGAAAAGACAAAGGGTCAGGAAAAAGAAGAATATGTCAGCAGTAAAGGAGAGTGCAGACCTATCAGCCCTGGAAGAGGACAAACTAGGAGGCAAGTTTGGCATAATGTACAAGTTGTACATTTGGCAAGAGTGACCATACCCTGGTGAAATTTTAGTTCCATTTTTTGGGGGCAATTAAAAAAGGTTCTTGCACCATTATAATGTGTACTGCATGACTAAGCAGAGAGGCCTATTTCAGGTCTCTCTGCAATACCTGAACCAGTTTCTCTTTCAGAGTGAACCTAATTAGAGGGAATGCAGCAGTTTTCTATAGAGAAAATGGTTGCAGATCCCCATCCGGTCATACCTGGCATAGGGGATGTGAGATATAAGTAGACAGCTCACATCCCTCTTTCTGCTTGTGCAGTGATTACACTATACAAGCAGAACCTGCAGGGTCAATAACTCTTTACCTCTTGCACTCATATGAGCGGGATGGTAGAAAAGTTGGAGCCTGCAGCCCCAGTTGATCTGGTCTATGCCGTTACTGTCACAGACATAACATAAAATAAGAGCACCTTTTGTTAATTAGGAGCAGCATCTGCTCCATTTTATCAGCTTAGATGAGTTGGACAGGCATTAAAGCGGAACTACGCTGTATCTGAGCACCACAAACCAAAAGTGCTGTTTAATTCATCTATAATATTCCAAGCAAGATCAGCCATTCATCGATGTCTCCATCATTTATTTTGCTGAGAAATCACTTTGAGAAACACCCCCTAGGATTTCTGGTTGTGGCCATCTTGAGTAAGGGCAGATGATTCATGTAGTATTTACTTCCTGGAATCCAGCTACCCCTTCCTCCCCACCTGAGGACTCCTGGTATGTATGACATCATCTGCCTAGGTCTGGAAACTAGGAAGTAACTGAAGAAATGTAAAGAAAGAAAGGTTTAAAACAAGTAAATATGATATACTTTCCTGTATATTTACTAATGCTAGCAGCTTAAAGTGGTAGTAAACCCTCTTATCATTTTCAGCCAAGGAAGCTGCCATCTTGACCTCCATCTGCCGTGATGCTGCACATGTGATCAGCTATGACACCAGCCATTGGATGGTTTGACAGTTTGGCTTAGAGCACAACCAATGGGAGTGTTACATTTCCGGCATGTGTAACTGTTTTTTAAACTATTAAATGGATGGGTTTACTACCGCTTTAAGGATTAAAAATGCTGATTAAGAGACTGAAGTTTGGCTTTTAGTTTGCACCCATCTTTGCTAAAATGATACTAAGCCCAATAAAAACAATATTAAATTGCAGTTCACCAATTCTTACATGCGGTGGCTGCATTCATTTTTCTTTTTTTGGCTTTTTTTCCCTCTATTTGCACCTGATGATCTGGCCTGTCATTTTTCAACATGCTTTAACAGACCAATCAGCAGTTAGATGGTTGAGGAAACCATTTGCCACTGACAGGGGTGCCAACAATGATCAGCTTTTATTAATTAAAGAGAAAAAAAAACGATTACTATAACTGCTTATAAAGTATTCGCTGGAGTTGTTAGTCAAGTCCACCTAACACCACCCTCCCCTTAGACTGACAATGCTGCTATCCAAAGGTGCCTGCTTTACTACTTCAACCAGAATGCAGAAACCCTAAGACAGGAAATGAACTAATGGCAGGAACACCAGGT
The DNA here is from genome assembly GCA_018402905.1 of Glandirana rugosa. NCBI lineage: Eukaryota > Metazoa > Chordata > Amphibia > Anura > Ranidae > Glandirana > Glandirana rugosa. The sequence goes on from BLSH010434499.1 coordinate 126,544, forward strand.
AAAATAAAAGAAAAAAAGCATTAAAAAGCAAATGTTTGCAGCCACCACATCTAAGGATTGGTAAACTGCAGTATAATACATTTTTTGTTTTTGGGTTTAATACCACATTATTTCCCTGTATGTCTCATCATGGCTTAGCTTGGCTTCTCCTCCTCCCAGATTTGAATCTATCTATTACTTAGTGGAACTAGGGAACATAGAAATGATCACCTTATTAAACAAGATTTCTCCAGCTCTACTTGGGTGTTTGGAAACCTAACTCTTCACTTTCTCTATTTCTCTTTTCACTTCTCCTTTTAATAAATTAAAGCCCTGCTCTGAGCTGTTGTTAAATTTTCCAATGTGGTGGGTAGGGGAGAAAAGAATAATTAAAATACCTATCTTACTAAATGATATGGTCCCCTGAAGGTGCTTCCCTTTCCTGCCTAGTCAGTGGTAGCTCCCCATCATCACTTACAATGTAGAGCCAACAGTCCTGAAACGTATGTGAGGGCAAAGTGGACCTGCCACAATTCTAGAGAGCCAAAAAAAAACATGATCGCCCACTGCTGGGGAGTCAGGAATTCCTCATTCCCCTAACCAAAGTATGCTCCCCTAACCACACGAGCATTTAACCCATGAAATGTGGGACAGGGGCCAACTGCACGGGTAAATGTAACCCAAAGTGGGGCTTTAACTATTCTGTGTTTTATGTGAATACTGAAACAGACTGGCAGATTACAGCACAATTTGATATTCAGCCTTTTCTTCATCAATAACTGTGTTACTTTTTCAGCCCTGTTAATTAGCTGTGTTACCTGTTAAGTTGCAATTATCCTGCTTCATTCACCTTTATTTTGTTTGTTCCAATGGGACATACAGACAGAAGGAAGCACAAAGAGGAACTCAATAGTGAGGTAATGCTGATTCATATTTCAGTGAGCAGGCTGGAAGTGATAAGGTACAGTACACAGGGAAATACAAGTGGCAGACTTTACATAATAATGCCAGCCTTTGTAATTGTGGTGTTGCAGAGGTGAGTAAAATAATCACAATAGTGGATAAATAATTGAAATGCATTGCAATCTGTGTAATTAGCTGTTCAACTGGTTCTAAGCTAAGAGCTTCATTTACGCAGGCAATACATGGGTCTATTTCTGTACAAATTCTGTTTTGAAAATCAAAAAATTGGTGCATTTTATGATCTGATAGTGCCACTATTAATTTCAAATTCAACCAACCAAGCCTTCAATTTCACCTCATGTTGCTACAGAAGAGAATTTTCATGGCTGGGAAACTTCTTTTCTTTCTAGGTCACAGCTTATGCACATTTCTTTTTCGCTTATATTTCTTGTACAATTCTCCCATCATTGATTAGAAATTCATTTTTTTCCCCAAAAATTTCCAGCATGCCTGATCACTCAAATTTGATGGTCGTATAGAAATTGGCCGTTTCTGCAGCCAACTCGTTTTGCAAAATTCGAAAGGAAAATTCGTAGTTACGATTTTTGTAAGAAAATATTTCAGAATTCGACCCATGCATGGCCTGCTTTAGGGTCTGCGTAAATGGGCTTCGATAGTCACATGCAAAGAGTTTTCATTTCAATTTGATATTCTTCTGAATTTATTGCAGGTTCATCCGACCTGCAGTTGACCTGAATTTGAACTGCTTCATCTGCCTTTGAATTCTTATTGGCTTGTATTGGGAAGGATGTGGTTCTGAAACAAATAAAATCCATTGACACATGTCCTTATGGTTGCTCTAGTTTTTAGAAACCAACCATGATGCAAACTTTTTTCAGTGTAGTCCATACTGCCTTAATCATGTAGGAATACAAGGCACTTATCCAGTGCAGCACTGGTATGGGATGATGGGGAAGAAGTATTTAGGTTATAGCAGTAGCTTCTAGGAATATGGTCCAACCTTCATCCTAATGTGTATTTTATAGTGACAAAGCCTTTTGCATCCCCTGCAATATCATGGTTAATATGAGTCCGGAACTTAATGAGAAGGAGCAGCATTTAGCTTGACATGTTGAAGGTACCAAAAGCAGAATTCCTCTTTGACTAACCTTGGCAGTGCAAGAAAAACAGTATGAATGACAGGGGCATTGCTAGGTCTACAAAAGATCTTGGGCTAGAGCCCATAGCAGCAAAGTAAAGAAAGTCATACGTTTGGGTGGGCATACACATGTATATAATATACAGTATCTCACAAAAGTGAGTACACCCCTCACATTTTTGTAAATATTTTATTCTATCTTTTCATGTGACAACACTGAAGAAATGTCACTTTGCTACAATGTAAAGTAGTGAGTGTACAGCTTGTATAACAATGTAAATTTGCTGTACCCTCAAAATATGAGTGCTGTCAGCATTGCTGCAGAGGTTGAAAAGATATAATAAAATATTTACAAAAATGTGAGGGGTGTACTCGCTTTTGTGAGATAATGTACATGTATGTATGCGTATGTGTGTGTGTGTGTGTGTGTGTGTGTGTGTGTATATATACAGTGTATATATATATATATATATATATATAGATACAGTATCTCACAAAGGTGAGTACACCCCTCACATTTTTGTAAATATTTTATTCTATCTTTTCATGTGGCAACACTGAAGAAATTACACTTTTCTACAATGTAAAGTAGTGAGTGTACAACTTGTATAACAGTGTAAATTTGCTGTTCCCTCAAAATAACTCAACACCCAGCAATAAAAAAAAAAAAAAACCCTGCAAGAGAAAGGCATAATGAGCTAGTATGCCGCATACTAGCTCATGATGAAATACTTACCTTAGAATGAAGCCCTGTATCGGAGTCGACACTCCGAGTACAGGGCCAACATCTTCCACCCGAAGCTACTTCCAGGTTCGCGGCTCTGGCTCTGTGATTGCCCGGAGCCACGACAACGTCACTCCCGTGCATGTGCGCGGGAGCTGTCAGTTACGGCACGGTCACAGAAGACTGCCAGACCATTCACAGTGTGGAGCACCGCTCGCGCATGTGCAGTGAGCACCCGGCTGCAAAGCCACAAGCCTTCACTGCCAGGTGCCTATAGAAAAGATGATGGCGCTGGGGAGAGAGACACACAGGGTGAAAACGGCTGGGCCGATCACAGCGCTGGAATGTGGGACAGGTGAATGGCTGTTGACCAAAAGTCAGCAGCTACAATTTTTGTAGCTGCTGACTTTAAATTTTTACATAGGAGACTGGAACTCCTCTTTAAGGCTTTAGATTCACTTTAAGCACACTCACTGGTTTTCATTTTGTTGATTAATGGGCAGGAATGCTAGCGCCTTTCCTGACAGGAGAACCCCAAAAGGCCTGTTATGACCTGGAACCAGATGCTGCCCAGGATTATGAGACACCGAAAGCCAAGATGCTTGCATGCATGGGTGTCTTTTGGAGTTTATGGGAAAACAAAAGGAGTCAGGAGGAGAGAACTCCCCCTGCTGAGGAAACACTGGAACTCACTCCGGATCCTTTTGATTGCAAAATTGAAAGGAAAACTGTTGGTGTGTCCAATGACGGTGTAGGTCCTTTTCCTTTTTCTGTAATGGCTGGAGAGCAGAATGAGCTAGAATCTAGCTCCCAGCTTGAGGATAATGAACAAGAAATTATCTCTGACTCTAATAGTGAGAGTGGACAGAATGTGGTGCCTGACTTAGAAGTCAGGAAGATTACTTTTGTACGGAACAATTAAGACACTCCACACTCATTAGAGCCAAGGAAAACATTAAAATGATTGATCGCAAACCTGTTGAACCCAATGTAGGTGTCTTTTCCCTACATGGCTCTTAAAATTAACTTGCTTTATCAAGTGGTAAAGCAAGGGGAGGAGGAGGTAGAGCAATTAGTGGTTCCTAAACCCTATCGCCGGATGGTATTAGATTTGGCCCATGGTCATATTATGGGTGGACATTTGGGTATAGAGATAACTAAGGGGAGGATAACCCAGAGATTCGTTTGGCCTGGGTTACATGCAGATGTCAAAAAATATTGTGAGTCGTGCCCAGAGTGTCAGTATTCTGCGCCATTGCCCCATTTTCGCAGTCCGTTGGTACCGTTACCAATGATTGAAGTGCCTTTTGAAAGAATTGGCATGGATCTGGTGGAACCAGTAGTAAAGTTTCCCAGGGTCATCAGCGCATACTGGTAATAATGGACTATGCCGTGTGGTATCCTGAAGCCATTCCCTTGTCCAGGTATTTAGTCGTGTGGGTATTCCAAAAGAGTTGTTAACAGATCAAGGCACACCCTTTATGTCCAGAGTCACTAAGTTATTGTGTAAGTTGTATAAAATCTCCAATCTCTGTACCTCTGTCTACCACCCCCAAACTGATGGTCTTGTGGAGAGATTTAACAAAATGCTCAAAAGCATGATAAAAAAGGTGGTGGACAAAGATGGGAGAAATTGGGATTTTTTGCTGCCATACCTCATGTTGACCATACGAGAGGTACCTCAGGCATCTACAGGTTATTCTCCTTTTGAACTACTGCATGGTAGACATCCCAGGGGATTGCTAGATGTCACAAAAGAAATGTGGGAGGGGGAGACCACGCCTTACAGAAGCGTCATTGAGCATATCTCACTGATGCAAGATAGAATCAAGGCAACATATGGAGCAAGCTTAGGAGGCCCAGAGAAGGGTTTATAATCAGGGTGCCAAGACCCGGACCTTCAACCCAGGGGATAGAGTGCTGGTACTAGTATCCACACAGTTGAGAGTAAATTCCTAGCAAAGTGGCAGGGTCCCTTTGAAGATATGGAAAGAGTAGGGGAAGTAAACTACAAAGTTTACTAGCCAGGGAAAAGGATACCAGAGCAAATATATCATGTTAATCTCTTGAAACCTTGGAAGGACAGAGAGACTTTACTGGCAGTGCCAACTCCCCAAAAGGATATGGCCCCCGTGACACCTGAGATACCCATAACTGAAACCTTGTCAGTGGCCCAACAAAAGGACGTTAAAGAATTTGTGAGTAAGAATAGAGACTTTTTCTCTCTCCTACACCAGACTGACCACAGTTATACAGCATGACAATATTACGAAACCAGGTATCCATGTAAATGTAAAGCCCTATAGAACAGTGTTTCTCAACCTTTTACGGTGAAGTACCCCTGCAGGTCTAATAAAATGTACTAAGTACCCCGTCTCGAGAAGTAATTTCTATTGTTTGGGTGTCATGGTTTCTGTCTGTGTGTAATGCCAGTATGTGTTTCTGATGATAGGAGGCACTGATGGGCACTGATAGGCGGCACTGATGAGGCTGCACTGATAGATGGCACTGATGAGGCTGCACTGATAGATGACACTGATTTCCCTGCACTGATGAGGCTGCACTGATAGGCGGCAATGATAGGAGGCAGTGATGGGCACTGATAGGGGGCACTGATGAGGCTGCACTGATAGGCGGCACTGATGAGGCTGCACTGATAGGCGGCACTGATGAGGCTGCACTGATAGGTGGCACCGATGGGCACTGAGGAGGCTGCACTAAAGGGGGAACTTATAGGAGACACTGATGGGAACTGATAGGCAGCACTGATGAGGCTGCACTGATAGGGGGCACTGATGAGGCGGCACTGATAGGAGGCACTGATGGGCACTGATAGGTGAATCTGCCGCAGAGACCACTTTTATCTGACAGAGGATCGCTCACTGAAAAAAACAATACCGGGGTTATGGTACCTATCTGCTACCATAACAAAGGTATTCCACGGCAAAATAGCGATGTACAACGCCGGCGGGTAGTCTGTAAGTGGTTAATGACAAAATGTATGCTGTGCCTTAAAAGTCCCACTCCAATACCATAGTGTCATTTTGATGTCAGTCTTAAATTAGGGATGTGGCACTTAATCTTATCCGATGTTAATTGGATCTCTACAATTATCCATAGGTGATGTTTTACCAGTTTAGAGCAGCCTTTCTCAACTGGTTCATGTGTGCCACTGTAGTCCTTATTTCTTTATAAACTGGAAATTTGACTTTGTGCCTAAGCTTTAGCCACCCACTACCTACCTGTCCAATTAGATTACCTTTTCTAGCTATGGAGGCAATCTTATTGGACAAAGGAGTGGTGAGGCTTAGTCCTACCCTAAAAGGTGCCCAAAAGAAGCTTTTCTGGCTAACAACATAAGGTAATTGCAAGAACATTGTGATGACTGCTCTTAGGAAGGCAATATATTTGAAAAGATTAAAACTGTTAAAAGCTTCAGTTTAAGTGACCTATTGCCTAATGTTAAAAAATAAAAGCTGCCATCCATCGTTCAGGCATACTGCCAACACTTATTATGGGATCTAAAGAACACAGCTATTATAGGGAGTCACATAATCGCTGTCATTTCTGATCACTGACACATCACATGAATATATTTAGAAACCTTTATATTGTACGTACAATGTTCAAAGTCATTTGCACACAAATACTGTCAGCTATGGCTCTTGTATCACTTTGTGCCACTTGGCTTAGACAGGCCTGGAATTTTAGAAAAATAACAGATCTTTTTTTTTTTTTTTTTTTTCCAATTCTGAGGCTATTACATGTAGCCCTAGTACAGCTCACTCTCATATACTGTAGAGTAATGGCTAAATGTAATACCTCTGTATTAACACATTTTTGAAACTGAATGTCAGGCAATATTTTATAAAGCTCCTGCTTTGAAGCATTTATTGATCCTACATGCTGATTCTTCTAAGGCAGGAAAAGATCTCTATCAATCATTATTTATTCTCTAGGGCATGTTACATTATTAAAACCCAAGCTCTGATCTCAGCAATGTTCATCTCCTTTGTCCTTCCAGACACCTGTGTAACATTACCTGTTTTTCCATTGTAACAGATATACCTTTTTTATACCTTGACCCCAAGTGGGAAGGTATCTTTTTTTTAACCTGATTAACTATTTGTCATTGTCCTGGAACTCAGTATCATGTACTCTTAACAGAATGCTATAATGTGAAAGTCCTATTCAGTACATTGTGCATTCCAGAACATTGTGGCCCATTTGAGGTGTTGACCAACGAACACTAACACTGCATTAGAAGTACAATTCTTTCATTCCTCCTCAGTGCCTCTCACTGCCAGTAACTACGTTTTTTTGCATACTGATTACAGTGTGAAGTGATCGGGGACTTTTTTTTATGTAACAGTATTAACTGCCATACATGCTTTGTTTTTTTAACAAATTGATGTGCAATTTGATAAAAACGAACTGAATAGCCATAACTTCCCCTCCAATCAATTTAGACTCAATTTAGATTGGATTTTATCAAACTGAGTCGATCAGCCAGGACATAAAATTATCAAAAGTTTTGCATGAGATGGCAGCACTGAGATACTTTGCGCATGAATGCAATCATGTTTCAATTGATCAGACTATGATATATAATTTTGGGAACAAGAGATGCAACCAATAACTTATGATCATATCTTAATTATCAGTCAAAATCCACTTCCCAGCATGTGGCATATCCATCAAATGGATTGTTGATTATAGATCAATTATTCCTATTGGACAAGGCAGATTGGAAAATAATTGAATCATTTATTGAAGCATGCATGGCTACTATTAGAGTGATGTAAAAAAAAGTATCACAACTAAGCTGAAAGTGAGTTGTGCAATCAGTGTAAAACAGGGTTCTCCAGACTTTGCAAACAAAGGGGGACCAGTTTATTGTTATTCAGAATTTAGGAGGGCTTGGCTATGGCCAGTGGGAGTAGAAAATGCCTTGGGCTTGGTGGTCAGTGGGATTAAGAAAATTACATAATACCTGGGGTCAGTAGGAGGAGGAATAGTGCCCCATCATAGGTACTAATGGGAAGAATAGTGCCCCATTGTTGGTTTCAGCGTGAGGAATAGTGTCCCATCATTGGTATCAGTGGGAGGAATAGTGCCTCATTGTTGATATTAGTGGGAGAAATAGAGCCCCATGATGGGTGACAGTGGGATGAATAGTGCCCCGTTGCTGGTATCAGTGGGAGGAATAGTGCCCTGTTGCTAGTATCAGTGGGAGGAATAGTGCCCTGTTGCTAGTATCAGTGAGAGGAATAGTGCCGCGTTGCTAGTGTCAGTGGGAGAAATAGTACCCCATTGCTAGTGTCAGTGGAAGGAATAGTGCCCTATCGCTAGTGTCAGCGGGAGGAATAGAACCCCATTGCTAGTGTCAGTGGGAGAAATAGTGCCCCATTGCTAGTGTCAGTGGGAGAAATAGTACCCCATTGCTAGTGTCAGTGGGAGGAATAGTGCCCCATTGCTAGCGTCAGTGGGAGGAATAGTGCCATATTGTTAGTGTTAGCGGGAGGAATAGTGCCCCATTTCTAGTGTCAGCAGGAGGAATAGTGCCCCATTGCTAGTGTCAGTGGGAGGAATAGTGCCCCATGGTTAGTATCAGTGAGATGACTAGTGTCCATCTTAGGTGTCTCCGTGGGAGAAATTATGTCCCACTGTTGGTGTCAGTGGAAAGAATGGAGCCTCATTATTTGGTGTCAGTGGGAGGAAGAAAGCCTCATATTAATTAGAGGAATAGTGCCCCAGGTAAAGACAATCAAAGGGCTGCACCTGACCTGGGTCCAGTTCAGAGACCCTTGGTTAAAAGGAAAGTTGCAAATGTAATCCGTTATCGATAAAAACATTTTTAGAATCAATTCTTAGTGCTAGTGGGGGAGAGGCATGTAGAGGTTTGTATTCTGATACCATAATTGAAATTGCCTTGCCTATGCAAAGCAGCACAAATAGTTCTACATGTTTTATGCCTATTGGATATCTAATTCATTTTACAGTAATGTGTCTATTCTGGATTACTTACTTTCATGAAAACACTTTCATAAAAAAAAATTACTATATTGTGTAGTTCTGTGTACATCCTTTTACAAGGACAAATAGGCTGTATTAAAAGCAATAACTGAGAGAAATTGGCTGTAGGCAAGACACACTTGTTTTTATACTCCTCACCTGGTTGCCACCACACATGCTTGACACCATCTGAACCAAATAAGTTTACCTTGGTCTCATTGGACCACAGGACATGGTTCTAGTAATCTAGGTCCTTAGTCTGCTTGTCTTTAGCAAACTGTTTGCGAGCTTTCTTGTGCATCATCTTTAGAAGAGGCTTTTTTATAGGACGGCAGCCATGCAGATCAATTTGATGCAGTGTGCGGCGTATGGTCTGAGCACTGACAGGCTGACCCCCCCCACCCCTTCAACCTCTGCAGCAAAGCTGGCAGCACTCATACGTCTATTTCCTAAAGACAACCTCTGGATATGACGCTGAGCGCGTGCACTCAACTTCTTTGGTTGACCATGGCGAGGCTTGTTCTGAGTGGAACCTGTCCTGTTAAACCACTGTATGGTCTTGGCCATTGTACTGCAGCTCAGTTTCAGGGTTCTGACAATCTTCTTATAGCCTAGGCCATCTTTATGTAGAGCAACAATTATTTTTTCAGATCCTCAGAGAGTTCTTTGCCATGAGGTGCCATGTTGAACTTCCAGTGTCCAGTATGAGAGAGTGAGATCGATAACACCAAATTTAACACACATGCTCCCCATTCACACCTGAGACCTTGTAGCACATGACACGAGGAGGGAAAATGGCTAATTGGGCCCAATTTGGACATTCTCACTTAGGGGTGTACTCACTTTTGTTGCCAGCGGTTTAGACATTAATGGCTGTGTGTTGAGTTATTTTGAGGGGGCGGCAAGTTTATACTGTTATATAAGCTATACACTCACTACTTTACATTGTAGAAAAGTGTAATTTCTTCAGTGTTGTCACATGAAAAGATAGAATAAAATATTTACAAAAATGTGAGGAGTGTACTCACTTTTGTGAGACACTGTATATGCATTCAATCATACTGTATATCAAGGACCTGAACCAGGATCTTCATGACAGAATTATTGGGTGTTATTTAACAAAAGATTTAAAAGTATTAAAAATGACTATTGAAATTACAATAACATGCTAAATTCTATGTTACTACGTATGTTTTAACCTACATAGTCCCCTTCCACAAGATAACACGGGAAATGTGTTTCAGACACTGTTACGAGGGAAGATGGGAATGGAATGCCCCGATGTTTGTCTTTTTTTTTTTTTAAGGGAAAGAGCTAGAAATTATTGACCAAAGTTTGACAATAGTACTGTTAGAGCTCATAAGCATGGATGGTAAAAGCAGCAACCAGACACTGGTTCCTACTTATCACATTCTGTGTACTGAATAAAATAGCTCAATGTGTAATGTCAAAAACAATGTTCTTAAAACACTATTAGGGGAAGATTGGGCTAATGGAGTAATGGGGCATTGTCCCCTTGGCCAGTACAAATAACATATGTTGGGCTGGTGCCCAAAGTGTAGAAACTTCCCCATTTAGACATTTAGAACCAGCAGGTCAGTGACAAATTAACCGTGGATAGCATGGTATGTTATTGATGGCGAGTCTGCTTGTCATTTTCACAAAGCTGTTATCATCTTGTTCAGCTCATAAAGTACTTTATTGTGGCACATGTTGATGATCCATCTTCTGCAAAGGCACATCTGTTATATGTCCTTTAATATAAGACAGTTGGTGATATATTTGGAGGCTCCTGGATTGCTCCCCTCCTGGGTCTTATTGCCAATCCTGAAACTAGCTAAATCTCTGTGGGCTGAAGCAAGGTGACTGTCCTTCTTTACTGGTCTTCCTGGTGGCCTCTCTATAAGAAACATCCCAAATTTACAGCAACCTAGCTCTATCTGGACACATCAGTCTGTAATTTATATGGAATAACAACTCCATCAGATGTTTATTAACCACTTGACCACTGGGCACTTAAACCCCCTTAACAACCAGACCAATTTTCAGCTTTCAGCGCTCACACACTTTGAATGACAATTACTCAGTCATGCAACACTGCACCCATATGAAATTTGCGTCCTTTTTTTCACACAAATAGAGCTTTCTTTTGGTGGTATTTAATCATCGCTGGGTTTTTTATTTTTTGCGTTATAATTAAAAAAAGACCGAAAATTTTGTAAAAAAATGAATTTTTCTTAGTTTCTGTTATAACATTTTGCAAATTAGTAATTTTTCTTCATAAATTTTGGCCAAAATTTATACTGCTACCTATCTTTGGTAAAAAAAAACAAAAACAAATTAGTGTATATTATTTGGTCTTTGTGAAAGTTATAGAGTCTAAAAGCTATGGTGCAAATCACTGAAAATTGATCACACTTGATTTACTGACGGCCTATCTCATTTCCTGAGACCCTAACAAGCCAGGAAAGTACAAATACCCCCCAAATGACCCCTTCTTGGAAAGTAGACATTCCAAGGTATTTAGTAAGAGGCGTAGTGAATTTTTTGAAGTTGTAATTTTTTCCCACAATTCTTTGCAAAATTAATTTTTTATTTATTTTTTATTTTTTCCCCAAAATTGTCATATGTTAACAGGTTAATTCTCACACCCAGCATATGCATACCACAAATTACACCCCAAAATACATTCTACTACTCCTCCCGAGTATGGCGATACCACATGTGTGACACTTTTACACAGCCTGGCCACATATAGAGGCCCAACATGTAGGGAGCAACGTCAGGCGTTCTAGGAGCATAAATTACACATATAATTTCTTGACTACCTCTTGCACTTTTGAAGGTCCTGGAGCACCAGGCCAATGCAAACGCCCAAAAAATGACCCCATTTTGGAAAGTAAACACGCCAACATATATTCTAGGAGGCACAATGAGTCTTTTGAACGGTTCATTTTTTCCACAAGTTTTTGGAAAATGTGGAAAGAAAATGAAAACGCATTTTTTTTTTACACAAAGTTGTCCATTTATACAATATTTCTAACACACAGCATGTACCCCGCAAAAATGACACCCTAAAATATATTCTGCTACTTCTCCCGAGTATGGCGATACCACATGTGTGACACTTTTACACAGCGGGACCACATACAGAGGCCCAACATACAGGGAGCACCGTCAGGTATTCTAGGGGCATACATTTAGAATCTAATTTGACCATCTTTTACACTATTGTGATGCACTGTGGTGGCATATATAGGCACTGTAGTGGCACAGATGGGCAGGGTATTGGC
>BLSH010434499.1:139020-177786 GCA_018402905.1 Glandirana rugosa
CGAGTGTGCCCTTGTAGGCACTGGCAGCCCAGGCCCCCTGGGCTGACTAGTGCCTAGCACCACTTACTGGCGACACTGGCCGGAAAATGGTGCACTAAAGCGGCAGTGGGTTAGGTAGGGGTGGGTGGGTGGGTAGGTAGGTACGAGTGGGTAGGTACGAGTGGGTAGGTAGGTAGGTACGAGTGGGTAGGTACGAGTGGGTAGGTAGGTACGAGTGGGTAGGTCGGTACGTACGAGCATGGCTGGATGGGTGAGCATGGATGGATGGGTGAGCATGGATGGGTGAGCATGGATGGATGGATGGGTGAGCATGGATGGGTGAGCATGGATGGATGGGTGGGTGGGTGGGGATGGATTGGGTGACGGCGAAATCACGTGGTAAAAGGCCGGTCACAGCGGTCATTCACCACGATCCGTGATCAGTCGGGTCCCCCGGACCCGACGGTCACGGATGTTCCCGTGTGAGCGTCAATAGACGTCCTCCCAGAATTAAGCAACCGCTCTGTAGACGTCAATTGTCTATAGGGCTGTTGTTAACTGGTTAAGAGGGTAATTTACTCTTAGTAATGCAACTTCAAAAGAAATTTGATTTACCATGAAAACCTTTTTCATTGATATTTGTAAGTGAGGCATGGACTGGGGGTGCAGTGAGATTAGGAGGGATATATTTCTACATATTAATTGATAAGTATAATAAAATAATAGGGGATTTTAGGCATTTTTATTCTATATTTACACCTCCTTCATACCAAACTAGTAAATACAGGCGGACCTGGGGTTACAAACATCCAACTTACAAATGACTCCTACTTACAAATGGAGGGAGACAACAGGAAGTGAGAGGAAATCTACACCTAGGAAGAGAAATTTACCCTTGTAAGAATTATCATGGGAAAAAGGTATCTCCATTGAAGCTTTATCACCAATCCTTGTTTCCACAACAGCCCAAAATTTTCAAAATCCAATTCTCATTGGGACAGAAAGTGGGGTGAAAACCTTCTGAACAGGGCGATAGATAGTAAAACAAACATTGCAGGGATGTTAACCCTTCCCTATGCTATCCAAAAAGCTTAAAAAATGTTTTTTTGGCTGAAGCTACACTTAAAAAAAATGTACCTCTTTCGTCTTACATACAAATTCAACTTAAGAACAAACCTACAGACTCTATCTAGCTTGTAGCCCTAGGACTGCCTGTACATCTTTGCTGTTTAAAGCTAAATGGCAATCCCTTATTCCCAGTATGTCACAGGAAGAGTAAGAGAATATATTTGTTCCTCTTATAGTTTAGTCTCACCAGCAATTAGCAATAAATGTATTTAGTTGTATATAGTTCATCAGACATATTTTTCTCCCACCCACTTACATAAAATAGGGGCGCTTGAGTATTGCTAATTGCTTGAGATGTACTTACCCACATTCAGATTTTGTACTTTGGTTGACTTATTGACCATGCACCCTTGAGATTTGTATATTTGTCATAGTGGATGAAATGCTTTGACTGCATAACACCAAGAACTGCTTAAGGGAAACCATATTCATAGCCCGTAAGATGATTACAATCAAGTGGATAAATCCATCACCTTCCACAGTTACCCAATGGCTAGCATTAGATGACCAACTTCTTCCGCATGAGAAGGTAATTTGTGATAATAGAAACTCCCCCTTAAATTTCAGAAAACCTGGGGTCCAATGTACAATATACATTTGCCTACATCCTAGAATAATACACTTTAATTTTACACTCTTTTATGTACGAAGGTATGACTAACAATACCCATGCCAATCTTTCACAATGTTCATTAATCACATGAGCACTGTATCACACTTTGTATGACACAATATTTTATCCCAGAGGACACTGCCCCTGGCATGAAAGGACCAGTTGATTGTGCTTTCCTCCAGGCAAAAAGTGTCCAGTTATCCCTATGAGCTTTTATGGTATGTTCCCACTTGCTTTCAGTTGCTTGGGATGGCATTGAACAGAAGAAATATTTTTAATTGGGCATCTGTGTGCCATGTTTGCACATAAATAATAATAATATAAATTGAAATATTATCATAATCAATTTAAATGTATCTACAGTATCTCACAAAAGTGAGTACACCCATCGCATTTTTGTAAATATTGTATTATATCTTTTTATGTGACAACACTGAAGAAATAAAACTTTGCTACAATGTAAAGTTGTGAGTGTACAGCTTGTATAACAGTGTACATTTGCTGTCCCCTCAAAATAACTCCACACAGAGCAATTAATGTCTAAACCGCTGGCAACAGAAGTGAGTACACCCTTAACTGAAAATGTCCAAATTGTGCCCAAAGTGTCAATATTTTGTGTGGCCACCATTATTTTTCAGCACTGCCTTAACCCTCTTGGGCATGGAGTTCACCAGAGCTTCACAGGTTGCCACTGGAGTCCTCTTCCACTCCTCCATGATAACATCACAGAGCTTATGGATGTTAGAGACCTTGGGCTCCTCCACCTTCCATCTAAGGAGGACCCACAGATGCTCAATAGGGTTTAGGTCTGGAGACATGCTTGGCCAGACCATCACCTTCACCCGTCTGCTTCTTTAGCAAGGTGGTTGTCTTGGAGGTGTGTTTGGGGTCATTATCATGTTGGAATACTGCCCTGTGGCCCAGTCTCTGAAGGGAGGGGATCCTGCTCTGCTTCAGTATGTCACAGTACATGTTGGCTTTTATGGTTCCCTCAATGAACTGTCGCTCCCCAGTGTCGGCAGCACTTAGAATGTCACAGCCGTCTTGGAAGCCGGCTCGGCACAATCCCCTGTAAACAAACGTGGGCGGAATTGTGTCACAGTGACACGATCAAGCCTCAACGCGTTTCAGCCAATCAAAGCGAGCCATCATCAGGAAGCTCTGAATCTGCCATTTTGGATGTGGGCATTTATACCCTTACTCCCAATTAGTCCAATTCTAGCAGATCAAATCACCTGTTATTGGTGCAAGGGTGCTAACAATCGAATTTGCTTATATACATTTGTCTTGTTAAACAATAAAACCATGCTAAAAACAGTAACAATGTCTAGAATATTTTTTAAAATTGCCATAGGATAGAAGTCCGCTCCTATATACACTGCATTGGGCTGGCTTAGTAATGAAAAGGGGATAAAGGCCCTCTAGTGGTGATACTATGATATGCACCAATAATAAAAATAGACATAGACACTGAAGGTGCCGTTCAAAGTGACTAAATTTCATAGGTGGGAGCTACAATGAATGGATGCACATGTAACTGGTGATACTGTGAATGCAGTTAATGTAAACAGATTAAGCATAGATATAATGTGAATAAAGGTGGAGGCTGATGCTTAATTAGTGACTAACCTAAGCTATTAAATAAATAAATCAATTTTGCAATAATTAAATTGAATTTAATTAGTTTGGGAAAATATGTGAATAAAATCAAAATTGAAAATTAAACACCCAAGGTCGTGATAAATGTATTTTTGGGTGTAAAAATCATAATTAAATAGTGGAGTGCAAACACATTGAATCAGTAGGCTAGGTAAATGGAATAACATGTGCAATCATGAGGTGCTTAAGTATACCTTTGGAGATGTGAAGAGATATGATAAATAAATTGTGATAAAAGTGCAGGGACATCTCTTAGTGAGATTAGATAGGTGAGTGTGATGTTGTTACAATTATGTGATCTGTCAATACTAATGATAGTGCTTAAGGGACTTGTAAGTGAGCTAGAACTGAATAAGTGTTAATGAGGCCAATTGTAAATAATTTGGTAAGCCATTTCACTAATAATCTGTGATAAAGCAGTCGTGGTCCAGCTCAATGTTAAGCTCCAAAGGGGTCATGGTCTGGAGTTCGATTATCCATTTGGTCTCGTTTTGCAATATTTTTTCGCTCCTCTCCAGTGCTTTGTCACCGTATCAATGGCATAAAATGACATGGCTGTGGGGTCCCTATTGTGTAACAACCTAAAGTGGTTGGACACACTATGTTTAGGGAATCCATTGCGTATGTTGGTGATATGCTCCCCAACACGCTTGGATATGCATATGTTGGTGATATGCTCCTCAACACGCTTGGATAGCCTAGGCCATCTTTATGTAGAGCAACAATTCTTTTTTTCAGATCCTAAGAGAGTTCTTTGCCATGAGGTGCCATGTTGAACTTCCAGTGACCAGCATGAGAGAGTGAGAGTGATAACTCCAAATTTAACACACCTGCTCCCCATTCACACCTGAGACCTTGTAACACTAATGAGTCACATGACACCACAGAGAGAAAATGGCTAATTAGGCCCAATTTGGACATTTTCACTTAGGGGGTGTACTCACTTTTGTTGCCAGCAGTTTAGACATTTATGGCTGTGTGTTGAGTTATTTTGAGGGGACAGCTGATGTGCACTGTTATACAAGCTGTACACTCACTACTTTACATTGTAGCAAAGTGTCATTTCTTCAGTGTTGTCACATGAAAAGATATAATAAAATATTTACAAAAATGTGAGGGGTGTACTCACTTTTGTGAGATACTGTAAAAGTATTTTACTTCTAATATTGAAATCATTTTTAACACATTTAAACCACAAAGCATGCCTGTAATTAAAGAAAGCATGTACCAAACACTTAAAGAGGAACCAAGCTTCTGAAGTTGGAATTCTGCATCCCCCTTTCCTGGGGGCATAGCAACCTACAATATTAGTGTGTGTACATTGTGAGTGTCAGGCGTACTATAAGTTATATTATTTAGCCAGTGTTGTCTATGCTAGCATATTTTCTGCAAAGTATCTGTTTATATTTGACATTGCAGTTGTTAGTGATTTATCAGAAATCTTTGCAGTACTCTAAACTGCAATCTGCATTTATAAAGCGATAGAGATGCCAATATAAACATGACCAATATTCTTTGATGTTCCTCTTTTGCCCTAAATTCTACAAGCCTTTGTTCTTTTTAAGGCACAAAATAGAAACATGAAACTTGGACTGCATCCTGTATGAAAACATAGGGGTGGGATTAGCTACAAAAGAAATGAGAGATACAAATAGCATCTATGTTTATATAAATAAGGAATGGCAAGGCAATGAATGTATCATGGAAGTGGCCACTGCTGTACAGCATTTGGCCTTTTAGCTATTAAGCAAGTCGCAGCATGCATTCCCAGTTGCATACCCTGCTGCATAATATATAATTCTAGCAAATAAAGCACAATTTTATCAGTGTTTAAAAAATACAGGAGTCTATCTCTTGCTGAATGAACTCCACTTCATACAGTATCTCACAAAAGTGAGTACACCTCTCACATTTTTGTAAATATTTTATTCTATCTTTTCATGTGACAACACTGAAGAAATGGCACTTTGCTGCAATGTAAAGTGTTGAGTGTACAGCTTGTATAAGAGTGTAAATTTGCTGTCCCCTCAAAATAACGCAACACACAGCCATTAATGTCTAAACCGCTGGCAACAAAAGTGAGTACACCCCTAAGTGAAAGTGTTCAAATTGGGCCCAATTAGCCATTTTCCCTCCCCGGTGTCATATGACTCATTACTCTCTGTCAGGGGTTACACATGCCTGCGCACGATCAAAAGGAATTATTTTCATCTCTCCGCTAATATTTGAGCTTTTATGAGCGATAAAAATGTATTCCTTAGAATCTTCAAGAAGGTGACAATTTATGTTTACCCTGCTGAGGAAATTTTTATTGCCACCTAGGTGTCAGCTCGATCCTTAGAGCTAGCTTTTTCCTATTCAAATGCTAATGGAAGAACATATGAGCATGACTGACATTGAATACTATATTTTTTATAACACAGAATTAAACTACATCCACAATTATACTACTTTTAAAGATCACATCACATCTCGCTACAGCAACACTATCTTGCACTTACATTTATGTTACATCCTCTCATACTGGTCGCTGGAAGTTCAACATGGCACCTCATGGCAAAGAACTCTGAGGATCTGAAAAAAAAAATGTTTTGCTCTACATAAAAATGGCCTAGGCTATAAGAAGATTGCCAAGACCCTGAAACTGAGCTGCAGCACGGTAGCCAAGACCATACAGCGGTTTAACAGGACAAGTTCCACTCAGAACAGGCCTCACCATGGTCAACCAAAGAATTTGAGTGCACGTGCTCAGCATTATATCCAGAGGTTGTCTTTTGGAAATAGACGTATGAGTGCTGCCAGCTTTGCTACAGAGGTTGGAGGGGTTGGGGGTCAGCCTGTCAGTGCTCAGACCATACGCCGCACACTGCATCAAATTGGTCTGCATGGCTGTCGTTCCAGAAGGAAGCCTCTTCTAAATATGATGCACAAGAAAGGCCGCAAACAAGGGGGGCAAGGCCTGACGGCGCCGAAGATAGCCGAAAGCTCTGCAGACAGGGGAGAGAACCTGGAGCACATAGAGCCCTCATCCGACCTCGACCCAGAGGCAACCACACTCCTGAGGAGAGGCAAACTCTGAACAACCATGTCGCGAAAGAAATTGAATGAAGAGAAGCCCAGGAAACTGATCTCCTCCTTCTTCAAGCCGGCTGAACAGGTGAGTAGCAGCAAAGATGGCGCCGGCATGGCTGCAGCCTGCGCAGCTTACACTGATCTCCCTGATGAGATCCTGGATTCCTCATTGCTCCAGGATCCCCCTGTATCCCACACACACCTCACGGAAGGTAACCCACTTACAGGCAGTCCGGCCAAAGCCAGGATGAGAATCGATGCCCTGCAACCTCCGATGCCACAAATCGACCCCCAGGCTTTTAATCCCCTCCAATCCAACCAGGCCTTACACTCCTCTATGGCGTCCTTCCCCACTACAGGCCAACCGGTCATGGACACCACCCTAAAGGACATGCAACTCTCTCTACAAATGTCCTTAATGACTGACTTATCTTCACTTTTCTCCAAAACTACCACAGACATCAATGTTGTCACTAAGAGAGTGTCCTACATAGAAAATGGAATGGAGGAACATATCACAATGGTTAACGACATCATAGACACAGTTGATGAGTTAAAAGAGGAGCAAAGCTATCAGGTTTAGAAGACAGATCGAGACGCAATAATGTTAAATTGCGTGGGGTGCCAGAATCTGTCCAACCGGGCGACCTGCCCAAATACGGCAAAGAATTAATGCGTGCATTACTACCAGACGCGTCTCCGAGAGACATCATTATAGATCGTATACATAGAATTGCCAAACCACCCCACCTGGCAGCCTCCATACCCAGAGACGTTCTAATGAGAGCCTCCACACCTAGAGACAGTAAAGAAAGACTCCTCTCAGATGTTAGAAATACATCTCCAATGCCTGCACCGTATGATGGAATACAGCTCTTCCCAGATCTTTCAAAATACACCCTGCAACTGAGACGACGACTAAATCCGGTTACTAAAGGCCTCCACAACCATAAAATTCCATACAAGTGGAGATACCCGGCAACCTTAATCATTACAAAAAATGGAAACACCCACCTGGTTTCTAACCTGCAAGATAGTCTACAGATCCTTCACACATGGGGCATTATACCGGTCCCCCCAACTGACGGCGTCAGCTCGCTGGAACGCAGCAAAGCTCCACTGCCATGTCGCAATCAAAGAAAACAACCAGTCTGAACCGGAGTTGCATCCTCATTCACATTGGGCCAGGTTAATTTCAACAAGTTCTCTCTCCCCTGCTCCATGCCTTGTTATATACAACTCTCTTTACTAACTAACTGTCTTTCCCCCACAGCGATTTAGCTATATTTAGCAAGTTAATAAACTGCCACAGATCATTGCGGTGATAATTTAACTCACAAGTTTTGGTTCTGAATTCCACTCTATATTACTGATTTTACTGTTTACAATACAGATCTGGTACTGAAATCTATATCTACCTGAGCACAGAACTCATCGTTCCCAGGGACTCTGCAGAACCACCTTCCTACCCACCTTCGCTGAGCCAAGCCCAAGATCATCACTTCTAACTGTAAGTGTTTGAGACTAAACTCCACTTCTAATAGCCCAACATGCCACTCAACATTGTGTCAATAAATGCCAATAAGCTTAATCACCCAGCAAAAAGGCATTCACTATGGCGGACAGCACCACTACAAACAAAATGTGACATTTTGTGTGTTCAAGAGACACATTTCTCATCTTCAGCAACTCCTGCTTGCTCTAACAAACACTTTCCCCACATGTTTACTGCCTCTTTCCAAACAAAAAAAAGAGGTGTCCTAATCGCAGTTAAAGATACTACTACATTCCATCTGAAACATCAGATCACTGACCCCAACGGCAGATATATCATCCTTGTCTGCAACATCAACAAAACAATGTACACAAAAATCACGTAAATCACAAAGTGTAGGCTCCCAACACCCATCAAATACAATTCCTGAAGAGAGTGATGCGCACTGCTAAACCAGTCCAACAGGGCCACCTAATTGTCTGTGGAGACTTTAACTTGAATGCAGATACACACCTTGACACCACGTCAGCAGCGAAACGAAGAGGAACACCTCTAAAGGACTTCCTCCATACCCATGATCTATTTGATATCTGGAGATGTCACCATGGCTCCGAAAAGGACTTTACGTTCTTTTCAGCCCTTCATAAATCGTACCCAAGAATCAATATGTTTTGACTGACAAGTGGCTACTACAAAAAATAAGCTCTTCTACTATCCACACCACAACATGGTCGGATCACGCCCCTATTTCCATATCCATAGAAGAATCAACAA
The DNA here is from genome assembly GCA_018402905.1 of Glandirana rugosa. Lineage (NCBI taxonomy): Eukaryota > Metazoa > Chordata > Amphibia > Anura > Ranidae > Glandirana > Glandirana rugosa. Next base: position 147,741 of record BLSH010434499.1, read on the forward strand.
GCCAGGGTAGCGCATTCCTCTGGCGAGCTAACAACTCAATAATTCAACGCCCAGTTTATTCAAAAGAAATATCTAATCAAGTCACCAAATTCTTTACCAACAATAGTAACTCAGTATCCGACCCCGGAGTGGTGTGGAGCGCTCACAAAGCCTATGTGGGAGGTATACTGCTTAAACTTAGTGCCCATTGTAAAAAGCAGAGAACACAGCATTTGGATACTTTTACCTCACTAATCGCCAACCTGGAAATCCAAAACAAACAACATCCTTTGCCCACACGATCAGCACAAATACTGACCCTCAGACAAGAACTTAGAACACTACTTCTCCATTCATTTGAACACTTACAACGTAAATTAAAAACGTCCTCTTATACCACCTATGGATAAAGCAGGCAAAGTACTAGCGAACCGCAAAAAAAGTCGCAGATTGAAATCTAAAAGAGAGCATTTATTCCATCCCCATTCAAAAGACAAACTCACAAACCTCCAAGACATAGCGGACGCCTTCAGTGCATACTATGGTGATCTTTACAACATCAAAAATGACACTAGGACAAATCAATCATCACAAGAAGACATTAACGCCTTCCTTGCACATGTGAAACTACCAACACTGTCATCCATACAATTAACGCTACTGAATAACCCCTTCACTGAAAATAGAAATCCAGTCAATCATACATACTCTCCCACCATCCAAAGCGCCAGGTCCAAGTGGACTACCTGGAGAATACTATAAACAATTCTCCTCCCAACTGTCACCACATATGTCAACCTTTTACAACGACGCTGCCTCCTCTGCTTCATTACCCTCTGAATCTCTACAAGCCTTAATTGTTTCGCTTCCAAAGCCAAGCAAGGAGCCAACAGATCCAAAAAACTTCTGCCCAATCTCTCTAGATTTAAAGATCTACCCTAAAGTTATAGCTACACAACTAACAAACATCATGCCAACCCTAATACACCGTGACCAATCAGGATTCATGGCGTCCGACGCAACTAGAAGAATACTGAATATAATCCATCTAGCAGAATCCAGTGGAATGCCTTCTCTGCTCCCATCTTTGGACGCAGAGAAGGTGCTCGATAGAGTACACTGGTCCTACCGAAGGTCGGTACTCCACAAATTTGGCTTTGGAATTCCTATCTTAAATGCCATTGTAGCACTCTACACATCTCCAATGGCACGAGTATTCTCGGCGGACATGCTATCCCAGCCATTTCACATTACAAATGGCACCAGACAGGGATGTCCATTATCCCCCTTGATATTTAATCTTATAATGGAACCTCTGGCAGAACATATCAGACAGAACCCACTCATTTCAGGTTTTACAATTGGCCACGTGTCACACAAAATAAATCTTTTTGCGGATGACAGGATCCTAATGCTAACAAATCTGGCTCCTTCCCTGGCAGAGGTGGTGAAGACTCTCCAATGGTTCAGAAGTATATCCTATTACAAAGATAACATATCAAAGTCATGTATCCTAGACCTGGGTATAGATGCTAGATGCAACAACAAGGAACTTGTTACAAGCACAACACTCCTTTGCCTGGACTGAGCAGAGTATTCCCTACCTAGGTATACAACTCACCAAGACAAAAAACTATTCACTGCCAACTACAAACGAATTCTTACCAAATTAGCAGTAGACATCCAACACATAGGAAAACAAGAGCTTTAATGGTCTGGAACATTAGCAGCATTCAAAACGCTACATCTCCCCCAAATCTTGTACCTATTTAGGACTCTCCCTATCCCAATACCAAAATCCTTCTTAAAATCTCTCCAAACTATTTTCAACAAACGCATATGGAATGGTAAAAAACCAAGATGTGCCCAAACCAAGCTAATAAAACACAAACTAGCGGGGGGAACAGGATCCATCGATTTTGAAGATTACTACATAGCCTCAGTTATAACCCCCAAACAAGAAATGGTTTAAACCACGTCAACACACCCTATGGGGCCACCTAGAAGCTACATCAATTCCACACTCAAATCTACAATGATGATGGCTACTTAGTGTCCCCTTTGGGCCCCCTATCTCTTCATCAGTGCCCCAACTTTTTTCCAACTGGCATTCAGCTGTTTAGTAAAAGTAATCTGGGCAGCTTTACAGCCAACTGATCACTTTTACTATAGTGAGCAGGGAACCCCCCTCCCCTCCAGTGGTTCTTGGGCTCTCCTGTACTTCCAAGGAGCCCAGGACTGTGGTAAAAGTATGGAATAGCAAGCTACAGAAAAGATCAAGGAACAATAATGATTTTGTCAAGTCTGCTTTCAGAGCTGTCATTCCCTTGCTGCTACAGTCAAGAAAGCAGTTAATCAAGTAGAAGTTCCTGCACATGTGTATTAAGGTTGATTGCACATATGTGAGGTATCACCGTAAACATCAGAGTAAGAACAACAATTCAAGAGCCATAATTCATGATTAACTCTACAATCTGTAAAGACATTTGAAGCAGCATCTATGAAAAAACTGTAGGCATCATAGTTTGTCGCCATTTCACAGGCAGATGCAATTTCAAGGCATGACATGTTCGGTATCTATTTACTCAATGCAACATCATCTTTTATATTTTACCAAAAGTTGGGTATTGTTTTTATGTGCACTAATATTAATGGTGGTATGTCTTCACGAAAATTTGCATTTGATAAATGTCTGTGAAAATATTGTGTGACCTAAAAAAATTTGAACAGCCACCATTTTATTCTCAAGAGCCTTTAAAAAAATATATAGGGTTTGGATGTTCTAACTAATTTTCTAGCAAAAAATGCTGATTTTTGCTGAAAATTAAAAATTTGGTCCTGGCAGCAATTGCTTAACAAAGATACCTCCAGATGAAATGTTGCAGCACAGCACAGTTGCATGGTCCCCAGATGATGATCAAGATGCAGCATTTATTTTGGTTTCGGAAACCTGCAGACAAGATCTGTGGTAATGAAGAGACCCTCCAGGCATTATCCAACCAGCCTGGAACACAGCTTCTCACACATATAAACTGTGGTGTGGCACTGGAACTCAGAGTTAGCCTATCTACTCTGTGCTTTAATCCCTAGTGGTTTCTAATCTGACATGCAACTAGACCTCTAACTACTAGAAGTGGCTGTCAGAGGTATAACTTGGCTCTAGCTCATGCTGGTTATTGAACCCTTAGCTAAAACTAGCTATAGAATTCCACCAGAAGGGACAAGATACATTAAAATAACAGAAGCTGCATATAAACTCTATTCTCTTTTGCAATAAACAGGTTCACCTACTAATATAGTGGAAGGTGACCACTACATGCACACAGTACCACAGACCTAGGTATCTGGCACTGTACATGTGAGGTAATAACAATAGGACAAAGATACATCTGTCACAGGGATTTAGATATACACTCAAGAAGCTATGGGCTGCAGTAAAACCATTAGAACATATAAATACTTGCCTAATAATTTCTGCTTTTGGCCTAGATAAAAATAGAGCAGCAACAGCAACCCCTGTGTGTATAAGATCAAGTGGCTCAGTTCTGTGTCTCTCCACTTCCTCCTTCTGAGGTTTCTGACCAAGATACAAAGAGGCAGGGAGTGAAGTGCATAAAAAGAACACTCAGCAGCAAGGCCACTTACAGATAACAGAGGGCAGCAGATCCCTACATTAGAAACTAGAAAGCAGTTAAAGAGGAAGTAAACCCAAGTGGGGTTTACTTCCTCTATGCCCCCCTGTAAAGTAGAAACATAATGGGCTACTATGCATCGCATAGTAACCCATTATGTGCCACTTACCTGCAAATGAAGCCTTGCAGAATCCAGCGATATCCCCTCTCCTGGCCGCATCCATCTTCAGCCCCTCTTCCTTTCAGGGCCGTGACTCTGGCGCTGTGACTGGCCGGAGTCGCGTGGCATCACTCCCGCGCGCATGCCGCACGGTACGGTCGCAGTGGAGGAACGGCACACAGGCTGTCCCTTCACTGCGCATGTGCCGACATGACGTCGGCACAGCTTCAACACTGTATATCTCCTGAACCATACAGGTTTGGGAGATATCAAGTGCACCTACAGGTAAGCCTTATCATAGGCTTACCTGTAGGTTAAAGTGGTTGTCACAAGTTGACAACCACTTTAACATCTGATAGCGATGCGGAAGCACTAGACTATGTTTTATAGATTTTTTTGTGGGTGAAGTAACCTGCAAAGAACTGGGTGGAAGGGACTATTACAACAGTCTATATTTTCATGAACTACTTTGTAGTAGAAAAAAAACCCTTTAATATACCAAAAAACTCAAGCCTTGCAAACCACCATACAAAACCTGTTTTCTGTAAAATAAGGTCACAGAAGAATGAGACCTGTGCCATATGTGCACAGCATACCTACCCAATTCACCATCGGTTCAATATACAAATAAGCTGTTGCTCCAGCAAAGATCCGTATCAAAAATATAGTATACAAAATGCATATACATCCACACATAGCCAAGATACTAATGCATTTTGGGCATTATTTATTTTTTAACAAGTGTTTAACATTTGTTTTTATTATATGCTTACAAGCTTTGTTAACATATTTAATACTTATGACATAGGATTCCTAACCCATTATGGGTTATCCAATGAAGGAGCACAGCAGGACCTGTTAATTTTTAGATGCTGTGTTTTTGATTGAATCTGACACATGGCGAGAGAGAAAAGGGAAGTGGGCAACTGCTCTGATAGTCTGTGTATAAATTTGAGCTTAAGCTATGCAACTTTGTAAACAGCAAGAATTTTTGAATGGAGAGTTAAGGATATGCAAAACATGTAAATAATACTGATAGCGCAATCTGCTAATACTAGTCACTTAGCTGTCAAGTTGACCCACTGACTTTAGTACTCTATGAGCCACTGACCTCAAACAAGCATTCTGATCAGAGGGTCAATGTGGCTGCCAGGTAGCTATACGTTTGCAGAATGAGAAGTAAGCAAAAGCAGCATCCTTGCTTTTCTTAGGAAAGGTTCCTTTGAGGATCTGCTAGTGTATAGTAAATGTGTATTTTGTATCTAATATCTAAGTCCTATTTTTTATATTAATTTTAAGTCTTCTCTTTAAGCTTTAAATAATACAACTAATTATAGAACATAAAATTGTTTACAGAATGATTTTGTCATAATCCCTAAACCATGGCATTCATGTAAAATTAGCATACTTTATAGTTTTATTTATTTTTCCTGATACAATAAAAAAACATTCCATGACATTCCTGGAAAACCTGTGCTGCAGATGATCAAGGTATGAGCTCATAAAAATGTATATGATCCCTCCAGATGTTTCCAAATAATGTTCCTATTCAAAACATTGAAAATGACTGTGTGCCCCTCTGTAACCTGACATATGTACAGTATATTTTCCTTGACTTTTGTAACTATTACATTATTATCCTTGATTGTCTTATTTCCAAGATAAGTTCATGAAAGAGATACACAATGAGCACTTTATATATAAAATGACACTTTATTAAAAGATGCACCCTTTAAAACTATTTATTGCTTTGGGCTTTGTTTATGAATGTTGAGTTTTGCATTTGAACAAAGCGCTACTCATACTGTATGTAAGAGGGTTGACTGACTACAGGGGTACAAGCTGTTCACTTAGTAAAGTGTATGTTCACTTTACAAAGTGAATCTTAGTAAATAAGGTGGAGCAGGACTCCGAATAGCTAAACTCTGACAGAGGTGGAGGTGATGTGATCACTGGCTCCCCGTGTATGGGAGCTGCGATCACTCCCCTCCTCCAGCCAGCCCAGCCCACATACATTTAGAACATACACAGGGAACACAGTTAACCCCTTAGAACACCCCCTGCAGGTTAACCCCTTCCCTGCCAGCAACATTTATACAGTAATCAATGCATTTTCATAGCACTGATCGCTGTATAAATGCCAATGGTTCCAAAAAAGTGTCAAAATGGTCCGACATGTCTGCCCCAATATCACAGTACCAATAAAATCGCAGATCGCCGCCATTACTAGTAAAAAATGTAAAAAAATAAAAACCTCATAAATGAATTCTCATCATTCATAAACGCAGAAACTTTTGCGCAAACCAATCAATATATGCAGATTTCGATTTTTTTTTTTTACCAAAAATATGAGGAAGAATGTAAATCGGCCAAAACCAATGGAAAAAAAGTTTTTTTATATTTTTTTTGGACATGTATTATAGCAAAAAGTAAGAAATGTTTTTTTTTTTAAATTGTCGCTCTTCTTTTGTTTATAGCGGTGATCAGAAATGACGCAGAGGTGATCAAATACCACCAAAAGAAAGCTCTGTTTGTGGGGGGAAAAAAGGACACAAATTTTGTTTGGGTACAATGTCGCACGACTGCAGTGTTGAATTGCAAAAAGTGCTCTGGTCCTAAACTGGGAACTCCTTCTGGGGCTGAAGTGGTTAATAAAACTCAGCGGGCAGAGACACGGCACTCATCAAGAGTGCCCAACTATGCCCACATAAAGTGCCAGTGCTTGTTAACAACTGTGCAATAATCTGTTAGTACTCACAATGTAAAGTGCTATAGTATTTGTGCAAAGCGTGCAAACAATAATCAAATATAGCAAAAATAGATTATTATTATTATTATACAGGATTTATATAGCGCCAACAGTTTGCACAGTGCTTTACAATAAAGAAGGGACACAGTACAATTACAATACAGTTCAATACAGAATAGGAGACCCTGCTCGTAGAGCTTACAATGTAAAGGGAGGGGGGGTGGTACAAAAGGTAATGGCTGCAGGGGATGATCTGATAGAGCTGGCTCAAGCACAGGTCTTAGGTGGAGGTGGGGTAGGCTTCCCTGAATAAGTGAGTTTTCAAGGAACGCCTAAAGGTGGACAGGGTGGGGGCTGACTGGACATTCTGGGGCAGGGAGTTCCAGAGGATGGGAGAGGCACTGGAGAAGTCCTGTAGGCGAGCATGGGAGGAGGTAACAAGGGAGCAAGAGAGCAGGAGGTCTTGGGAAGAGCTTAGAGGATGGTTGGGGTGATATCTGTGGATGAGATTGGTGATGTAGCTGGGGGCAGTGTGGTGGATGGCCTTGTATGTTGTGGTTAGTATTTTGAATTTTATACGGTGGGGTAGGGGAAGCCAGTGAAGGGATTGGCAGAGCGGGGCAGCAGTCGTGGATCGGTTAGTAAGGTGTACAAGTCTGGCAGCAGCATTCATGATAGACTGAAGGGGGGATAGCTTGTGTAATGGTAGGCTGGTAGATACTTAGTATTCTAAATAAAAAATGTGCAATTCATGAAACAGTGAGAGATTGAGCAGCAAATCAACAGTTCATCAAAAGTTCAACAAAAAGAGCATCATGACAGATATGAGGTAGATCCAAATCAGAGGAGGAAATAGAGTAAAATCCCTGACGTGTGCTTGGAAAACAATCTCAGTGCATATCAATATCCTCCACCAGTTGCATTGGCCGCTCACCTCACTAAGGGGTTAAATGAGCATTCATCCCTGCCATGGGATATGTTAGGCAGCCGATACACACTTCCAATATTGTCCTCCTTTACCAGCAATATCTGGACAAATCTCCAGTCCTCACAGATCATAAATCAATATCACATGAAAAAGAAAAAGCAAGGGATCTAATGCTCTCCGTTTGTGCGTTTATTTAGCCCCAAAGAAAATATAAAACACTTACAAAATGTAGCACATAAATCCATGCAAGGTGGATACAGCATATGAACACTCATAGACACACAGTCTCAATGGCCGCGGCGTGACATGCAGACACAGGCTCCTCCCCTAGACGTGCGCCATCATAGGCTTGACTTCCTCATTAGGGGTGGAGTCAAGCTGCCTCACGTTCTCCTTATATGACACATCCGCCCTTTTCGGGCGGTGCTAATACACTATGTGCTGACTACTGCAGACAGAGCAAAGGCAATGGACAGCTGAAGCTCGACTATCACCTAGGCAGACCGGAAGGACCTATCCAAACCAAAAGGGGTCGCATCCTTTCATGCTCATTCAAGCTGGGGGACACCAGTATATACCAAAACCTTTTTGGCATTAACCTAACTCATTATTATAAAAACCTGCACTGTCTGCACTAATCACGGCACCACCATCGGTACAAAATACGACAACTATAATTTATAAAATCATAAAATAAAATTCAATATATATAATAATATTATTATTATACAGGATTTATATAGCGCCAGCAGTTTGCGCAGCGCTTTACAAAAATGAAGGCAGACAGTACAGTTACATCACAATTTGGTACAAGAGGAATCAGAGGGCCCTGCTCGTTAGAGCTTACAATCTAAGAATAATCTCAAAATAATTTTAAAATGAAAATGACCATTATACTTTACTACAAATTATAATAAATTATATCACACAAACGTATTTAATAACAAAATATTAAAAATTACATTAAAATATATTAATAAAATAGTACCCACCGGAATATTAAAAGGCTCTTATTTATCACTTATAAAGCAATTGAGGTCAAAGTCCACGTTTAACCCCCTAGGAATCAGGACCTTGGCCTCAAATATCCAAAAGGATTCTCGACTGCCTAATATGATTTCCCCCCCTCCAATGATGTTTAACATGTTCAATACCCCAAAACTTCAAAGAATCTAGATTTTTATTATGTACATATTTAAAGTGTTTTGATACACTATGTGATTCAATCCCCTTCCGAATATTCCTAATATGCTCCTCTATCTCTGTGTGTAATGCTCTAGAGGTGCGGCCAATGTACTGCAAGCCACAGCCGCACTCCAGAGCATACATCACCTCAATTGTAGTACATGTAATTAAATCACAAATGGGGTGCCTATTACCTGTACTTGTAGCTATGAATTAATTTTTTTTTCTGATGTTAAACCTAGTTCTTCTGCATGCAAGACAACTGCCATATGCATGGAAGTGGGTTAGAAATCCAAACAAAGTATTATTCTTCACTATAGGAGGATCTATGACCCCAGGGGCCAGGCGATTCCTCAGATTGGGCGCCTTTCTGTATACAAAACCTGGCTGAATAGGTAAATGTGGCCATAACACCCTATCTTTTCTAAAAAATATTCCTCTTGACAATTCTCCCTATCTGTCTAAACTTAATGTTATAATCAAGAATTATTTTATACTCTTTGTTAGTATTCCTCGACCTCAGTATGTCATCACATAGTGCCTTACGGTCCATTTAAGCTACCAGAATCCGGGTCTCTTCTATATTAGAGGGATTATAAATCGTTTAGCCAGAATTTCAGACTTTGCTAAATAATCTAGTTTACAAGAGCAGTTTCTCCAGTTATTTATACTACAGCTTTTATTTACGAATGGAGGAGACGGACCTTTCAATCAGCTGCCCGTCCTCCATTCATCAACTGCTTTCCATTCATAGTAGCTATAATACAGCTTCTATGAATAGCAGAGCTGGGCAAAAAGGGTGGGCATAGTCAGGCGCCTATCAATACTCTCTCCATTCTATTAGCTGGAAGATTACAGCGATGGGGGTGGGAGGGCATCAGTGGAGGAAACTTTCACCTAACAGAATAGGCATCACCACCAGGAACACAAATTAATAGCTGTAAATAATATCCCTTGTGCTTTTTTTTGTTTTTCTTTATTTTGACTGCACTTATCACATCAACATTCTTTACTTAGTAAAACAACCACATTGTATTTGTTCCACTTCTTACTAAACAAATAGACTGCTTACTTAGACCCCTTTCACATGAGGCACTTTTCAGGTGCTTTCACACTAAAAAAAAGCGCCTGAAAAGCTCACGAAAACCTATTTCCACTAAAATCAAAGAATGCTTTCACACTGGGGCAGTGCATTGGCAGGGCGGTGAAAAAACGTCCCTCTCCATTGAAATGAATGAAAAGCTCTTCAAAAGCGCTCAGTGTTTTACTGGCAGTTTAGAAGCACCTCAGTGGTGTCTGAAGCCTCGTACACACTGTGCGATGGTCGTACGACTGAACAAACAAAATTGTATGTTGGCTCATGTATCTCGCGTACTGACATGCACTAAGCGATCGTACAACCAAGCCAAACGTAGAGACGTGTTACGGACGTATAAAGAGGAAGTTCAAGTGTATGTGATTTGTGAATTAGGAACGTAGGCTTAAACGAACTGACACTTCCGGTCGTTCCTGACTTCTGAGCATGCGTGTATAACTTGTTGGACCAACTTCTTTGTACACATGATACAACGGTCGTATGACCGGTTGTTGGTACAACCAAAGTTTTCTAGTCTGCTCATCCAATCCCTGTTGTACGACTGTCGTACGTCAGCTGTTCCAATCGCATGTACTAACAGTCGGATGATTGTACAACGAGCGGTCGTACAACCGTTTGCATATGACCATTGCACCGTGTGTACAAGGCTTAAGTGAAGAGAATGTTCACTTTTCATGAGAGTGTTCAGTAAGTAAACAGCCCCTACTCCTCTAGTAATTCAATCCCAGAGTGTGGAGCAGAATTTCAGCTGCTAGTCCCAGCACAGTAATTAGTGCAGAGCTGCTTCCGCCTGTGATTTTTTTTCTCTGTTGGTTGAACTGGATGGACTTGTGTCTTTTTTCATCCAGATTAAAGCGGTAGTAAACCCATCCATTTAACAGTTAAAAAATGGAAAATTGTATCAAATACTTACCGTAATTTTCCTTTCCTGACGCCAATACATGGCAGCATACATATGATATAGCTCAGCCCCTATATCCACCCACAGGACCTGATTAGCTCTATAAAAGTCTGACTGAGAGCTACCTCCCCCATTCTCCGTATAAAGCACAAAGATCATAGGGAGGGTGCGTATGCTGCCATGTATTGGCATCAGGAAAGGAAAATTACGGTAAGTATTTGATACAATTTTCCATTTTCCTGACGCCAACATGGCAGCATACATATGATAAATAATGAGCTTTTGAGAGGGAGGGTTTAATGTTGCAAACTTAGTCTTTTACAATAGACATAGAAGCTTGGATAGTTTTCCTCCCAAACTCTACTGTAGAGCTGTTGGATCCACCCTGTAGCGTTCTAAGAACTTATGATGAGTTGACCAGCTAGCCACTTTGCAGACTGTCTTCAGAGACACTCCTTTAGGAGCTGCTCAAGAAGAGGACATCGCCCTGGTTGAGTGAGCTCTAACCACCAGGAGGATCCTTCCTGGCCACTCTATACGCCCGGTGAATAGCTTTTACTATCCAGGCCGGGATGACTCTGGCTGAGGCCTCTTTCTCTTTAAATTTTCTAGTAGGTATAATGAAAAGACTGTCAGAACATCTGAATGCAGAAGTAGCCTGGAGATAGGCTTTGAGGACTTTGGAATGTCCAACTCCTGCAAATCAGGATTTGATTCCGCTGGGAAGGCGGGAAGCATCCACTCACTGGAGAGATGAAATATCAATGCCCCTTTGGGACAAAGTGATTCAATAGTCTCAGCACAACCCTATCTGGAAGAACATGGAATCTGGTTTGGCTGTCCCCAATGCTTTGAGTTTGACACCCTTCCCCCGAAGTTATGGCTATTAGGAAAGCCAATTTTAAATAGGTGATACCCCATAATGAACAGTCTTCCATTGGAGCACAAGGAGGATTTGCTAGAGCACTACCGCCAGGTCCCATTGAGGGAACCTATTTCTCTTAGGAGGGCGTAGTCTAAGTACCGCTCTCATGAAACGCTCCACCGGCAAGTTTGCTGCCCATTCTATTGGGTAAAAGCCTAGATGGCTTAAATTTGCACCTTAAAGCGGTTGTCTACCCATCGATTTGATTGTGTCAAAAAAATAGTTAATATTCCCGACATGCTGGAAATGCTTGCTGTCTCCTTGGTTGTGCTCTCAACCAAACTAGCAAACCACCCAATGGTGGTGGCCTAATGGATCACATGTGCAGCATCATGACAGTTGCAGATTAAATAGAGGCTAAGATGTCAGCTTCCTTAGCTGAAAATGATAGGAGTGTATTCAACCACATTAAGCGAGCTTAGGCTGAGCCTCAGATCCAATCCGGATTGCAGGTAAGACAGGATTTGAGATACATTTGGGTCACTAGGGTCAAACTGACGTCTGGCTGCAAAGCTCCTGAACCTATCCCATATTTTGGAGTAGATAGAGTTTGGTTGGCCCCTTTCTGGAACTCTGTAAAGTTCTAATAACCTCTGGAGAGCATCCTAACCCCTGTAACCCCTGCCTTTCATTCTCCTGGCTGCTAAGGCCAGTCGTGATGTTGCAGATGTAGGATTTCTGCCTGCGACAGGAGATGAGGAGTCACCGCCAGAGTGATCAAAGGGCACATGCTGAGATCCATGGTCTGAGGCCAGTGGGGTAGTATTGCAATGACTGTCAGATTCTCTGCCAACAGTGTTTTCAGGAATTTCAGGATTAAAGAAATTGGTGGGAAGGCATAGGCCAGTTGCGCAACCCAAGGATAGGTCAGGGCGTCCGTCCCCTCTGCTAATAGATAATGGTAGTGTGAGAGGAACCAGGTCACCTTGATTGATGAGGGAAGAGATCCAGTTGTGAACACCCCCACTCATGGACGATCTGCTTAAACACTTCTGGGTGCAGGGACCATTTGTTGGGATCCTTGAATAGTCTGGGTAGGCAATCTGCTTCCAAATTCTGATGGTCTGGAAGACACATGGCCCTCAGATATGGGAGATATTGTTGTGCCAATGTCAAGATCGATTCTAGTTCCCTCAAAAGAGATTGGCTGTGTGTTCCACCTTGCTGCTGTATGTATGACACTGCTGCCATGTTGTCCAGATGGAGCAGGATTGGGTGACCCTGTATGTGAGGCAACCAGATGGCTGACGCCATGAATGCTGCTCGCAGTTCCAGAATATTGGAAATAGGCCCTGAGTGGGAAATTCCCCTCTGCCCTGGATCTTAACCTCCCTGGCGGTAATTTCAGTACCATTAGCGGTAACCCCGAACCACTCGGGACTGCATCGCTGGATCCAGGCAGTGTTACTCACCTTGTCCCCTGGATCCAGCGATGTCCTCCCGCGGTGTCAGTCCTCCGCCCGATGCTTCTGTGTGCCGGGCTCCGTTCCCTGCGAGCGTCGTGTCGCACGGGGACGGAGACCGGCGGGAAATTCAAATAGTGAAACATACACAACACATACAGTACACTGTAATCTTACAGATTACATTGCTGTATAAAATCATTTCACATCCCCTTCGTCCCTAGTGCTTTGTCCAGTGCCCTGCATGCACATTTATATTATATATGTCATTCTTTCTGCCTGGAAACTTGAGAATGTCCATAGCAACCAAAAAGTGTCCCTTTACGTCAAAAGTGGTTTTTGATCAGCTAGAAACACCGATAGTAAATAAGAATCATTTGCAGAATTGAGTGATACTGATTTTTGGGGAAATTTATCATCAGAAACTGAAAGTGGCGACAGCGACAATTTTCCAACTGAGCAAATTTCAGTGTTTTTGATTTGATTACATTATTGAATACATTTTATAACTATTACGTTATTATTTTTGATAATTATTTATAGTTATTTATTAAATTATAATTTATGATTTCATGTTTCAAACTTTTTCATACCCGGGATGTCTACTAGACTCTTGTTTGGACAGATTTAAGTGAGTTATTCTTAAGAATTACAGGTCTACAATATAAAACGCCAAGTTTCCATGCAAAATAATCGTACCGCTTTCAGCACCAAAAATCTGACATAATCATACTGCCAGGGAGGTTAAGTTGTTGGCAGGTGGGGCCCCACTCTGCACTGGCGTCTGTGGTAACAGTGATCCATGGCTGCGGCCCTAATGGATGATGCTGTACTAGAATTTCTTGTCTTGTCCACCACCAGAGACTCTGGTGCATATGGCTGGTGATCCTGATTGGCTGGGCTAGACGCACCTTCTTCCACTGCATCAGGAAGTCCTGTTGGAAAACTCTGAGTTTCCAGTGAGCCCAGGGTATCATCGGGATACATACAGCCATTGTCCCGAGAAGACTCATGCACTGGGATGCTGATATCACTGGTGCAGCCAAGGCATGTTGGAACCTCTCCCTGATTTTGGGGAGTTTCTGAAGAGGCAAAGAAACTGTGCCCATCTGAATATTGAACTATGCCCCCAGTTAGACCATACTCTGTAGGTTCCAGCTGGCATTTTCTTTTTTTTTTTTTTGAAAGTTGATTATCCAGCCCAATGTCCATAAGGTGGAAAACAGGTGCTCCCTCTGTCTCCGCAAGAGGTCTTGATCCTGGGCCAGGAGGATGAGGTCATCCAAGAAATGGACTCTGAGCCCTTTCTCCCTCAGTGAGGCCAAAAACTGCCATCAGAACCTTGGTAAAGTTTCAAGTAGAAAGGAGAAGTAGATAGGCTGAAGGGGAAGCAGACAAATTGGTACAGCTTGTCCCCCAAGGTGAACCTGAGGAACTTTTGGTATGACTGAAGAATGGGACATGCAGGTAGGCATGGTCTCCATCCACCTAAATCCTTTAGCCTCTTGCTTGAATTATCTGGAATATGGTATGGAGAGACTCCCTCTTGAATCTCTCTACACGGATAAATTGGTTCAGATTCTTGAGGTTGATCACTGGTCTGAAGCTCCCTGCTTTTTTTTTTCTTTCTCTCTTCAATCAGGAAGAGTGGTAAGTAAAAACCTGTGAACTCTTAACAGGCCGAGACTGATAGGATTGCCCCTTGAGGAAACACAATGTAGATGTACTCCTGAAGAGCAGCCAACTTCAGGTGTAACTGGGTTGTCTTGGTGGGGGTGAAGGAGTATTCTAGAGGCAGTCATTTGAACAGCCAATAATGGCCTTGCGCCACTGTAGATTGAACCCTACCGAACTTGGTAGTGGGCTTGCCAGACCTGGGCAAATTTAAGCAGCCTGGCTCCCCCCCCCGACTCCCCCCTGGGAGGGACTGGTATCTAAAGGGCTTCTGGGTACCTGAGGGAGCTGTAGGGTCGCTAGCCCGCTGTGATCTAAGGAAGGTTGGTTGAGTACCCCTTCACCCCTTCTGGAGTCCTTGGCAGGGCGAAAACCTCAGAAATCCCAGTACCTGCTTGGCGCCCCTCTGATTGGTGGCGCCTGGATCTCCGATCTTGGGGAAGAAGGCCTGATTTTTCCTCCTGTAACCCTGGAGCTAGGAGTCTCCAGCTTTTGACCAGACAGTACCTTCCCATCAAAACGCAGCTTGCAGCAGTTCTGCTTTGAGGATGGGTCAGCCGCCCAAGGGCTTGAGGCACAAAGCTTGTTTTGGCTGTGACTGAGCCAAGCATAGCTCTGGAAGACCATTGCATGATGTCTATAGCTGTCTCTCCCACAAAGAGTCTTATCTCTTCAAGTGCCTTGATGATTTGACCCTTAGGCAGCTGGATTTAAATGGCATATTCCAGGTTATGCGTCTACACTCTCATAGCGGTTGCTATGGATGACCAAGCTACGGCGGGCTTACAAGCACCTCCTGCCACGAGGTAGGACTTTCTCAAGTCTGCGTCAATGTGTCTATCTAAGACATTATGAAAAGAGGAAGAGTCTTCCTTTGGCAGTGTCATATTCTTGGCCAGTCTAGAAACTGCCACATCCACCATCAGTGGGCTAGATAAAAAGGTACCAACGCCTCCGTGAGTGGATACAATTTCTGCGACCACTTGCAAACTCCAAGCCTGAACCTTAAGGATCCACAGCCGAGGAGGGGGGGAACCTTCTGTCTGGAAGGTTGGCTGTAATACTGGGTCTGGGGAATCAGCCCTGCCTAATCTGCTGGGCTTGCGTCACCCTTCAAGTGCCTGGTACCTCTCTGGTTAGAGGGGGTTTAATGGTTGGGTTTAGCCTAGGTGCAGGGTCCACACCATGTTTGTCCACTTCATTCTTGTTTGTCTGAGAGGACCGGAAGATTCTGCCAGGGAGTTTTGGACTACTCTCCTGAGCAAGATTGACCTCTGCTGACTCACATACTCCTGGTCTACTGGCCAGCTGCCTGAAGCAGTTGCTGCAAATTAGCTTTCCTGGCATAGGGTCATCTCCACATGACCAACACTTGCCTTTTGGGCGCTGAGCCCTTGGAGGAGAAGCTATGCGACCTTTGTACTGGGTCTGCCAGAACTTGAAGGAGTCACTCTCTGCCCTGGAAAATTCCTGATGGTCCAGAGGGTCTCCGGACCTCCTAGAGCGGGAGTGTAAGCGACCAGGGATAAAATAGACAGGAAGGCACATTCATCAGGGCATAATGCACTCTTTTCTCCCGCGTCTTCTTACTTACCCAAAGGTGGCCCTTACCTGATAGTGCGGTGGTCTTGGTTTTGTGGTGTTAGGCTAATGCTGGCGGAAGAACTGAAAGGTGCAAATGGGACTGTATGGCAATAGAGAGAAATAAGGGAAGCGGGAGAGGGATGGTATATTTACACACACACACACACACACATATATACTTTTTAGATAAAATAAATGTGAGCAAACCCCCCATCCCCAAGTATTACATTCTTCCTTGCTCCCCCCTTCTATCCCCATTCCTAGAATAGCAAGACCTGTCATTGACTGTTCCCCAGAATGAGATGCTGCCTCTCTAAATGCCTAAAAATCGCAAGGCATCCATTACATGCCCATTATTGCCCTTTAGATAGAGCACTTGAGAGAGAGACTCAGCTCTCCCCCACCTCTGTAATAAATCAAAAAAGGGCCAGTACAATTGGAGGGAAGCCAACGCCCATCCACACAAATGGCATTTTAAGCTGGCTACACACCATACAATCCACTGCAGATTTTCTCCTTCAGATTTACCAAAACCACACAATAAGAGGTAACACCCTAAGAGCTTCAATTTGTATGCAATCAGGCAGGCCCCTGCACCACATGGTCCCAGCAAATCCAAAGAAAATCAGGGTGCATGTGGTCTTAGAGACATGAGAGCAAGAGAAAGAAAAAAGTTTTATAAAAAACTGACAGACCTGGAAAGAGTTCCATAGGAGAGAAGACATCATGCAGTCCCAACTGCTGGATCCAGACTCCAAAGCAGGCATGCCACAAGAGAGATATCATCTCTGATTAGAGAACACCTCAGCCCCAAAAGACCACCAGAAGGGGCTCCCCACCTTGTTGGTGCTTTTAACAACCTAAGATGTGTGACCGCACACTGGGAGAGGCTTGAACTCAGGCAGACTCCGACATAGTCGGCAGGTAAGAGCTTATCCTTATCCGAACGGTCTTGTAGGTGTTGATCTTTGAGGACAAAAAGGAGAATGGGGGAGGTAGCTCTCAGTCAGACTTTTATAGAGCTAATCAGGTCCTGTGGGTGGATATAGGGGCGGAGCTATATCATATGTATGCTGCCATGTTGGCGTCAGGAAAGCCAGTTAGATTTCCGGCACCTGCCGGAAATTTAACACTCCCATTGGTTGTGCTCTAAACCAAACTGTCAAACCATCCAATGGCTGGTGTCATAGCTGATCACACGTGCAGCATCATGGCAGTTTTAGATTAAACGGAGGCAAAGATGGCAGCTTCCTTGGCTGAAAATGATAGGAGGGTTTACTACCACTTTAACTATAACTATAAGTGAGGAACATTGAAGAAACAGAAATAGATTATAACAGGAGCAGCTTCATCTAAACACAAGGCAAGAAGAAGGTCAAATACCGTTTCAGAAACAGTAATAAAGAGGCCAGTATAATTTTTTTCCCAAACAAGACTAAACAATCATAATTAAGACTCAATAGTCAGATTTGACAGATCTATGTTCAAATAAAACTAATGTTACCAGTCTTGCTGGGGTGGATAAATGCAAAATAAAAATAAATGTGAACTTTTATCTTAACTGGAGTAAGTTTAGCACACTTCTATCCTTGCTGCTTTTCCACAGATAAACTGGTTGAAATGTGTGTATGCATGTTATGTACAGTATCTATCCTGACAGGGTCCTGAAACAGCATCCCTATAAATAACATATCTTACTCACTATTTCCCTGTTTAATAAGGACATGTCAGTAAAGCCTCGTACACACGAGTCGACGATTGTATACAACAGGTCGTACGAACGACCATTGTATGCTAAATCAACCGTTAGTACACGCGATTAGAACAGCCGACGTACGATGGTCATACAACAGAAGTTGGATGAGCAGACTAGAAAACTTGGTAGTTCCAACAAGTGGTCGTACGACTGTTGTATCGTGTGTACAGAGAAGTTGGTCCAACAAGTTGTATTGTCCAAAACACGCATGCTCAGAAGTCAGGAACGGCCGGATGCTAATTACATGCACCTGAACTTTCTCTTTATATGTTCATAACACGTCACTACGTTCGGCTTTGTCGTACGATTGCTTAGTGCATGTCAATACGCGAGATACAACAGCCAACATACGATTTGAGCCGTTCGGTCATACTCATAATGTTTGTCATCTATCATAGGAAATAATGGACATGATGATTCACTTATGATGATGATGATTCCCAGGACCAACAGGTAAGCCTTATTGTAGACTTACCTATAGGTTAAAGTGGATGTATTGAGTTGACAACCACTTTAAATACACAGGAATTATATGAATGATTCTTTTTTGGTAATTATTTTGCCATTGCCTCTCTTTTGTAATTTTTTTAGTATTGCTATTTGATATGCAATGCATTAAGGCATTTGCTTGGCAGGAACTTTGACTTCCCTGGAGTAAGGTTAAAAAACGGAAATAAGGCAGCACAAGATTAAAATTCCATGGCATATTTTGTATCCTCACATTATTACCTCTCGTCTCTCTACAGAAACCCAGCAAAGATAAAGCACACTAGTGACGATAGCTACTGGTACTTAGAGTTATTAACATGCTGACAGCATTCATTTTTTCTATTAGTTAATAAAGGACATAAAAGTTCAAATAATAACAATACAGTACTCTACATACTTGCCAGATTAAAAAAAGAGTACAGCAGAAGACCTTTTTCTACATATGCTCATTCCCTGTTATGAGCTTCCCTCTGAGTTTTATCTATCTTGTCATGGAGATTTCCCCTTACTTCCTGTTCCAGAGAGACAACAGAAAGTAAGGGGATATACAAAAAATATGCTGTGCATATGTCTTAAGCTTTCACACAGGCACAACAAATGTATACTATCTTTTTGTAATATGATTATCGCCTATGATCGTCAGCTCTAACTAGTGGTCATAATCAGGGGCGTATCTGCCGCAAGGCAAACAAGGCATTTGCCTTGGGCGGCATTCCACAGGGGGGCAGCACCACTGCCATCCCTGCCTGCCCGCAGATGAGACACTTTTGGTCAGACTGGGCCGCTGGTCAGTCATTCAGGCCGACGCAGAGGCACATATTACCCAGAATGAGAGCCACCTTAGTGCTGGCTCCATCTCCGCCCCCACCGCTGTCTGAGGCTCTTACTGGCCACTGGTTGCTAGAGCCGCCTAGCAACCAGTGACGTCACGGCTGCAACTCCCCGCCCTGCAGAGGGAGCCCAAGGTGGCCCCAGCATTCAAAGCGGAGGAAGATTTTACTTCCTCCTCCTCTGCGCCAAGTGCTCTCTATGATTCACCCACCTCCTGCATCTTCTCCGGGCCTCCACTGCGGCATACTGTGAAGAGAAGTAGGGAACTGTGTAAAGCCTGTAAGCTGAGGCCAGGTGCAGTCCAGTTTTATGCAGTGTGTGTCATCATGTGCAGTCTGTAGAGCCAGAGAGCCATACAAAGAGGAGGGGCTCATGCTGGGATTTGTAGTCCTTCACTTTTGGGGGCTGTGACCCCCCAAAAGTGAAGGACTACAGGTCCCAGCATGAGCCCCTCAGAGCTGAGGAAGTGACACCCCCCTGCCCCCTCAACTAGTGAAGGACTACAGGTCCCAAGCATGAACCCATGAGATCTAAGGGGTTACATTCTTAGATCTCAGGGGTTTATGCTGGGACTTGTAGTCCTTCGGTTTTGGGGGATGGGATCCCCCAAAAAGTGAAGGACTACAGCTAGGTCCCAGCATGAACCCCTCAGAGCTGTGGACATGACATACCCCCAAATAGTGAAGGACTACAAGTCCCAGCATGAACTCCTGAGATCTATAAATGTAATCCCTTAGATCTCAGGGCCAAGGGTTCATTTATGCTTGGACCACATAGCCACAACCAGAGACCCCACACAATCCACCAGAGACCCCTCACAGCCACCAGAGACCCTGTACAACCACCAGAGACCCACATAGCCACCAGAGACAACACATAGCCACCAGAGACCATGCACAGCCATCAGAGACCCCACATAGCCACCAGAGACCCTGCACAGCCACCAGAGACCCCTCACAGGCACCAGAGACCCTGCACAGCCCCCAGTGACCCTGCACAGCCACCAGAGACCCCTCGCAGCCACCAGAGGCCATGCACAGCCACCGAGAACTCTCACAGCCACCAGAGACCCTACACAGCCACCAGAGACCCCACATAGCCACCAGAGACCCCTCACAGCCACCAGAGACCCTGCATAGTCACCTGAGACCCCTCACAGCCACCAGAGTCTCCACATAGCCACCAGAGACACCACATAGCAACCTTGGACCCCACATAGCCACCAGAGACCCTTCACAGCCACCAGAGACCTCACATAGTCACCAGAGACCCCACGTAGCAACCTTAGACCCCACATAGCCACCAGAGACCCGGAATAGCCACTATAGCCACCCCAAATAGGAAGGGGTGGGACAAATTTAGATGGGGTGCCCAATTTTAGTCTCGCCTAGGACAGCAAAAAAAAAATACACCACGGGTCATAATGGAGAGTTATTTCCTAATTAAGGTATTTCAGAAAAATACAGCATTATGCCCACTACATGAAGTGACTCTTTAGATGTCTAGAAGGGATAGGAATACATTGAAATACTTACCTTATTCCCTGCTCATGCAGTCTTTCTCCTATTGATAAGACCGAACCCTCTGAACCTGCTCCTCTTCAATGCCCTACCAGACACATCTCTTTGACATTATCACACACAATGCAGGATGAATGAATTGCAGGAGAAAGCAAAGAAGAGCATCAACTGCCAGGAGGTTAAAGAATAAGGTAAGTAATTCCCCTTACTCCCTTCCTTTAGATGAAGCACATATTTAACCCTTCCAGTGAGGGGGGCTTCATTAGCTTTTTCTTCAACCCCAATTTCAGCTTCCTTTGGTTTCTCAGAAGAATAAATTAGACTAGCAACCTAGCCTGGCCAAACCTAATGGCCAGGGAGAGTGCCAAGTCAGAGGGAGAAAAAGTTAAAGGCATAGTTCACCTGTACCAGAAAACGCTTATGAGGGTAAAGGATGTCTGTAGATAAAAACAAGGTGTGCAGCTTTGACCAAAGTTGGATAATGCTCTTGCTATAAGTGTAGGCCATTTTTGTACCTCATAAGGCATGACTGAAAAACTCCTAGGACGTAACTACGGACGTTGCTAAGAGAAGCCTAGCTGTTACTGTTCATCTTAACTATAACAGGAGTGAGTTCTTTCTCTGATTCAAACCCCCTCACATGCACTCTCTCTCTCTCCCCTGATGCAGTAGCTCTGAGCTCAATGTGTAAGAGCTTGCTCTTGTGATGGTGAACAGTAACAGCTAGGTGTACAGTCAGGTCCATAAATATTGGGACATCCACACAATTCTAGTCTTTTTGGCTGTGTACACTACTACAATGAATTTGAAATGAAACGAGCAAGATGTGCTTTAACTGCAGACTTTCAGCTTTAATTTGAGGGTATTTACATCCAAATCAGGGGAACGGTGTAGGAATTACAACAGTTTGTATATGTGCCTCCCACTTTTTAAGGGACCAAAAGTAATGGAAAAATTGGCTGCTCAGCTGTTCCATGGCCAGGTGTGTGTTATTCCCTCATTATCCCATTTACAAGGAGCAGATAAAAGGTCCAGAGTTCATTTCAAGTGTGTTATTTGCATTTGGAATCTGTTGCTGCCCACTCTCAATATGAGATCCAAAGAGCTGTCACTGTGAAGTGAAGCAAGCCATCATTAGGCTGAAGAAACAAAACAAACCCATCAGAGAGATAGCAAAAACATTAGGTGTGGCCAAATCAACTGTTTGGAACATCCTTAAAAAGAAAGAATGCACCGGTGAGCTCAGCAACACCAAAAGACCCGGAAGACCACGGAAAACAACTGTGGTGGATGACCGAAGAATTCTTTCCCTGGTGAAGAAAACACCCTTCACAAAAGTTGGCCAGATCAAGAAACACTCTCCAGGAGGTAGGTGTATGTGTGCCAAAGTCAACAATCAAGAGAAGACTTCACCAGAGTGAATACAGAGGGTTCACCACAAGATGTAAACCATTGGTGATCCTCAAAAACAGGAAGGCAAGATTAGAGTTTGCCAAACAACATCTAAAAGAGCCTTCACAGTTCTGGGACAACATCCTATGGACAGATGAGACCAAGATCAACTTGTACCAGAGTGATGGGAAGAGAAGAGTATGGAAAAGGAAAGGAACTGCTCATGATCCAAAACATACCACCTCATCAGTGAAGCATGGTGGTGGTAGTGTCATGGCGTGGGCATGTACGGCTGCCAATGCAACTGGTTCTCTTGTATTTATTGAGGATGTGACTGCTGACAAAAGCAGCAGGATGAATTCTGAAGTGTTTCGGGCAATATTATCTGCTCATATTCAGCCAAATGCTTCAGAACTCATTGGACGGCGCTTCACAGTGCAGATGGACAATGACCGACGCATACTGCGAAATCAACCAAAGAGTTTTTTAAGGCAAAGAAGTGGAATGTTATGCAATGGGTATGCATTTCACTTGCAAAACTGAAGGGAAAATGCCCCAAGAACAAGCAGGAACTGAAGACAGTTGCAGTAGAGGCCTGGCAGAGCATCACCAGGGATAAAACCCAGCGTCTGGTGATGTCTACGCATTCCAGACTTCAGGCTGTAATTGACTGCAAAGGATTTGCAACCAAGTATTAAAAAGTGAAAGTTTGATTTATGATTGTTAATCTGTCCCATTACTTCTGATCCCTTAAAAAGTGGGAGGCACATATATAAACTGTTGTAATTCCTACACCGTTCACCTGATTTGGATGTAAATACCCTCAAATTAAAGCTGAAAGTCTGCAGTTAAAACACATCTTGTTTGTTTCATTTCAAATCCATTGTGGTGGTGTATAGAGCCAAAAAGATTAGAATTGTGTCGATGTCCCAATATTTATGGACCTGACTGTATCTTAGCAAAAATCCTTAGCAACATCCTTAGCAATGTCCTAGAATTTTTCCAGTCAGGCATCATACGGTATGTAAAGGGCCTACACCTATAGCAAGGGCATTATTCAACTTTGATCAAAGCTGCACAGTTTGTTTTTATCTACAGATGTCTCTTATTTGCATGGACATTTTTTTTTTTTATAAAGGTGAACTAACCCCTTAAAAAAATCACAGGGAAAATAGAAACATAGAAACATAAAAAAGTGGTGGCAGAAAAAGACTGAGTAGTCCATCGAGTCTGCCCTTTTTCTTTTTTGTTTTCCCATTAACTTCATTGTTTGATTATAGATTTATGTTTATCCCTAGCATGTTTGAAGCCATTTACTGTTGACTGTCTCACAACATCTGTTGGTAGTTTATTCCAATCATCAACCACCCTTTCAGTAAAATAATACTTTCTAAGATTAGTTTTGAACTTCCCTCCAGTTAGTTTGGGGTCATGTCCCCGTGTTCTTGATTTTGGTTTCATATTGAAAAGACTGAACCTTATTCACCCCCTTGATGTATTCAAAAGTTTCAATCATGTCTCCCCTCTCCCT
Source organism: Glandirana rugosa (assembly GCA_018402905.1). Lineage (NCBI taxonomy): Eukaryota > Metazoa > Chordata > Amphibia > Anura > Ranidae > Glandirana > Glandirana rugosa. The sequence goes on from BLSH010434499.1 coordinate 171,476, forward strand.
TCTTTACTGCAGACTGTACATATTAAGTTCCTGAAGTCGCTCTTGATATGTTTTATCTCCCAGACCTTTCACCATTTTTGTTACCCGTCTCTGAACTCGTTCTATCTTATCAATATCTTTTTGTAAGTGTGGTCTCCAGAACTGGACAGAGTATCCTAAGTGAGGTCTCACTAAAGATCTATATAGAGGAATCAGATTCCTCCTTTCTCCTGCTGGTGATCCCTCTACTGAAATCTCGCTAAAGGGTTCCTGAGGACCTGTATAAAGCTGCCAGCTCCATCCTAAACCCTAAAATATCACCTTTTAGTGACTTAGTAGTCATCAGAACAAGAGGCATGGTACAAAGAGCTCCCCTCTGTCTTAATTACTGAACATAAAGGAACAGGAACACTGAAGCTATAACTTCAAAATAAACACATTTTTTTTAAACATACAAATGCTCACAGTAAATACATATGTATAGTCCTGTACATTGCATTTTTGAAATATAGGTAACACATATTGTGCGTTGTTTTCCTTTTATTACAGTATTTTAATAATGTATAATTTGATCTGTGAACTAAATTGTTGTTTAACAACTAATATTCTCATGAAGCTTGAGCAGACTACAATGTGGAATGCTTACAAGTTCAATTTCGGATAGAATTCTGGAGAAAATATATTTTTATGCCCATTTTTTGTTTAGTTTAATAATACTGCGCTGTGCAATAACATAAGACAGGCCATTTTGGAAACTATTATTTATTTTTATGGGTTTCCCCCTTTTAATAGACTTGCTCATAGTAACGGCTTGCAGATATTTATCATGGCGGCTTTGGCTAAAATTACTTCATAACTCAAGCTGTTGAAATGTGTGTTCTTATTTTACACAAACTGCTTCTATGTTAGGATTTGTGGAGGAAAACGAAACACGTGTAATACTTCAATTATATGCAATGTGTAAACCAAGGAAAAGACCACAAATAATATATTTCTGAGCATGAAAAAAAATCATTGTGAACTAGAGGTACTGCATATATATTACACTAGTGGACCTGTAATATGTCAGTAGCAATGCACAGTTGATATTAGATGGTAATAGTTGAAAGCAATAAGTAGTAGGGCAACAGTAATATCTAGAACAGTGTTGGTAGTAGTTATTTACTATTTTGTAAATACATTGTATGGAGCACTCAGTAATTAAAAGACTTATAGCACCCAAGGTCTATGTACATAGGAATTTAGATTTAAAAGCAAGTTAAATCAGGCTGCTCATCCCTGGTCAGGAACATGTGTAACTGGTGGCACTGTGTTCCCACAATTGTGTTCCACCTACAAATTCTGGATGGACCCTCTGCACACTGCTACATCCTTCCCAGCAAACTATTCAATGAAAAACAGGGATATTTAGTTCACATATATTGCAATATATGTTTAAGCTCACCAACTGCATCAAAGTAATCCCTCTTCTGGGCAGTCCTACACTGCCTTGCCACTGCAAATGCTACAGTAGACAGCATGCCAACATGGGGCATAAAGACCCAAGGTGGGGGAGAGCAGCTAGGTTCAGATCTGGTCACTGACCTGCGTTGCAACAGAGAAAAGATATACCTGTGCTCAAATCCCAATAGCTTGTACATGTATTTGAACTACCAGGTGTGACCACATTAACACTACAAATTCTGGATGGACCCTTTGCACACTGCTACACCCTTCCCAGCAAACAATGCAATGAAAAACAGGGATATTTAGTTCACATATATTGCAATACATGTTTAAAGAGCATATCGTTGACGCGTTTCCCTGAGATCGGATGCTGGGACGTGTATTAATACACCTTGAATGTCTAGCCTACCTCAAATTTTTAGGGGCGTAAGAGCATGTTGTTAACTAATTACATGCATACATGAAGAGAACACTTGAAATATATTGGACATCAACGAAGGTTGCTCACTGGTTGAAATCCCCCATATGCACCAAGAAAACCTCCCCGCACACACATAGTTTCTCACAAATAATAACAAAAATACAATTAAACAACAAAAATTGATGAAAAATAATAATAAAAGATAAATGGAAAAATGCTGGGTGCTAATGGAGGCAAGCTTAACACATGATAAAACAAGGAAGGACAGTGGATGAGCATACAGAGTCAAGGTAAGTACTCACAGGGGCTTCAAACACCATATCAATCTATATCTCATATTCATCAACCTATGACAAAAGAGAAGAAAGAATCCCCTATATTGACCAGCAGGGATTCTATTCCAGAAACACGTGCAGATTTAACTCTTTATTGATTCCTTTTGGCATTAAAACATTTAGTTTATGTATGCAAAATGTTTCTTTTTTCAGGAGAACCCTATCAAAATGGTCCCGCCCTTTGCTCAGCTTTAGAGCATAAATCCCCTTTACCTTAAGCCTATCCACTTTGGACTGATGATGTGAAAGGAAATGCTGTGCCATGGGGCTTTTGGGTTCCTTACACTTGATGTCACCTAAATGCTCGCATATACAGACTTTCAGTTGATGTTTAGTCTTGCTCACGTAAATTTTGTTACATGGACACTGAAGACTATAAATGACTCTTATTGTGGCACAGTTGATCAGACTTTTGATTTTATAAGTATGCAGATTGTCTGCATCTGTGGACGTCTCAGTACATTCAACGAACCTACAGATCTGACAGTGCCCACACGGTACCATGCCCTTGGTTCTAGGGAATGTAGATAACCATGAATCACCATCCATCTGGACATATTCCGACCGAGTGAGCATGTCAGGGAGATTAGGAGCCCTATGTGCCACCATGTGAGGGTATTCCCCCACTATGTTGGTCAAAAGGGGACAACGGGATAGAGTGGGCCAATGTTGGTCAAGAATCTCTCTTACCATGGGCCACTGTACCCTGTATTCAGTTATCAACCTTACCAGTTCTCTTTCTGTCCCTGATTTGAACTTTACCTGCTCTGGGTTTGGTTCCTTTTTGTATGTCCATCCAGAATTTGCAGTGTTAATGTGGTCACACATCTTTAGCACCTGATAGTTAAAATACATGCGCAAGCTATTGGGATTTGAGCACAGGTATATCTTTTCTCTGTTGCAACGCAGGGCAGTGATCAGATCTGAACCTAGTTGCTCTCCCCCACCTTGGGTCTTCATGTCCCATGTTGGCATGGTGTCCACCGTAGCATTTGCAGTGGCAAGGCAATGTAGGACTGGCCAGAAGAGGGATTCCTTTGACAAAGTTGGTCAGCTTAAACATGTATTGCAATATATTTTAACTAAATATCCCTGTTTTTCATTGCAAAGTTTGCTGGGAAGGGCGTAGCAGTGTGCAGAGGGTCCATCCAGAATTTGTAGCGTTAATGTGGTCACACCTCTTTAGCACCTGGTAATTCAAATACATGTACAAGCTATTGGGATTTGAGCACAGGTATATCTTTTCTCTGTAGTTCCATCTGCCACCAGCCTGACACTACCATTCATCACTACTGGAGTTTGGCAGCTGGGAGATTATTAACCTCCCCCAGTCCTTATCGTTAGTGCCTTGGTATTTTTCCCTGGGGTCTGATCCATTTTGAACTTGCTCTTTCTCGGTTCCTACTACCCATTTGCAGCATGACCTGACCCCTAAAGTCTAGTTGGACCCCATGGGTAGGGTAAGCTAGCATTTCACCTCAGGATGTAGTCCTTTGGCAGTAGTGGAGTAATATGTAAAGATGAGCAACAGTCACTTTTGATGCAAAACAAAAGGAATGTATTAAATGGCACTGTCACATACCTGATGGTAGAGTCTGACTTATGCAGTAGGCAACCTCTCTTATGGCCCTGGTTCCAGAACTACTGGTAGAGCAGACAGGGAGCGCTGGAGCACAGGGGATCATGAGGGCTGGATTGGACACAGATGATGGTAAGATGCCATCCAGAAGTCCATGCAAGACTGAAGAGTAGTGATGCAGGCCGGGTCAATAACATGCGGGCAAAGCAGTACAGGAGGAGCTGGCAATCGGATGGTTGGGTGCAGACAGGGTCATTAACAGGCGGACAGGTTGAGGTACACAGGGGTCAGACAGAAGAGTGGTCATAGGCAAGTCGGGGGTCAGTGCAGGCAGAGTTCAAGCAGGTACAAGTTCAAGCCGGGTCACAGGTAAACAGGAAACTCAGAACAGGTCTCTGAAAAGCACTGGTAATGCTGTAGAATGGACAACACTGGCTGCTGGGCATAGAGGATCTAATTAGAGCCGTTTGGCTCAGTTTCCGGCACGTGCGGATGCACGGGAGCGCACACGCACTTGTTAAAGCAATTGCTAGCACCCTGCGGAGAAGACATCAAACTCCGAGGTTCAAAGCTTCCCCAAACCCTCATCACATGTGGAGTTCCTCCATGGCGCCTCAATCCCCAGGTTACTGAAGTTAGGCCTCAAACACAAGTGTTTGCTCAGCCACATGGTCACCCTCACAGGAAGCAGGCTTATGAGGATTTAACAGCCAAACACAATCCTTCCCAAGGCAAGTGGCCCAGGGGAGAACACACTGCCCACCCAAGGTTACTCCCTGAGTATTTACATCATCTCCCAGCATGCGCTACTGGCAATAAACCTGTTAGTGGTTGCCCAGGGAGAGATACATATTCATAGCTCTGATTAGTGCAGCTCTCATACTATAGCCAGAGGTACCAGCCACACATCCTGACAGCAGACAGAACCTGACAGTAACCAGAGCCTGAGGGAAACACAAGAAAGTTGAACTAGCACTTCAGGTAAGTTGTCTGCATCTTAGCACTACTATATTTAAAAAGACACACCTGCTTACGGCAGGGTGGCTACCCTTTACTTTGACTCCTGTTTACCTGGTCAACCCCTCTTAGCAATGTTGTTCAATTTGCTCTGCATTCCTGCATGACTCCATTGTTGTATATGTTTTTACGGGTGTTTCATTTTAGGTCACGTGTTGTTCCATTGGGTTATTTGCATTTGCTGGTTGTTTGTACTTTTTATCTTGCTTAGGTTTGTTTTCAATTACAATAAACTGCAAAACTGCATTTATATTTGGAGTCTGTGTTCCTCTGCGTGGTTCACCATCCTGGTCATATCCGACCACAGGATTCCAGCATTTGGTATCCTGGCAGAGAGTGTGTACAGGACTTAAAGCTAGCCACCCACAGTTAAATGTCGACTGCCCACTGAACCAAATTTAATAACAGCTATGCAGTACGAGTCCATGCTGGAGCATTTCATATTAGGAGATTCTTTAGGACTGACTCACTTCTGAAATAGCTGTTGGAAACGGTTATTCTGTGAACTGATTACGATTATAATTTATACCATCATCTTTTTTTTTTTAAACAACCCAGCACCCTCTGTTTGCACAACAGCTGAGAGTCATCCTCTTCTCTTAGGGCTAAAATAATTACTATCACTAGCGTGGCTAAGTATTTTCAATTTTATTAGCAAGATGGAAGATAATACTTTAATAATGACATGTTTATTACGAGGTTTATATTTGAGTTCATCGCTAAAATAAAGGCAGCTGTTTCAGTGATGCTCAAACCCCATTTAGATGGTCATTAAATATCTCGCCCTATTTATATTACTTTATTTCTGCAAGAATTTTAACTCATCATATCAGAGCTAAATGCAAAACAGACATCTCCTGGCTACTACATGACCTGTGCAGGAATTTACAGTTTGGTAGAAGGTCAGCCGAGAGAGAAAAGGTTGTTGCACTAGAAAATATGGGTGTGTCAGAGCAACTTGTCATTATAAATGAATTCCTTGGGACTTTTGGCTGACAGATACATACACTGAACATAGCCATAATTTTAGATGTGCCTAAACTTTATGGCCCCAGTGTAATTAAATCCATTTTCAAACCTAGATTTGCTGAAATCCTCACATTCTCAGTCTATAGAATGCTCTTTTTGGAAGGAACCCTAATGTAAACGCATATGCATTCATTTGCGAGCTCTGGAATCGTGTTTGTTTATTGTCCAGGGATACAGATTTTTTCTGTTCTCTTAAAGAGCTGTTTTGTTTTAAACGCCTGCTTGAAGAATTAGAGGTACGTCCTGACACTACTATTTCACACTCACACATGCGTGGGGATTAAAGGTCTAATGCTGGTATGTGAAATGCAGATTGGAGAGGAATGCCGGTCAGCTGCATGTGATTAGATGGTCTTTAAAATAAATGCTGGTTAAATCCAGAATACCGATAAACTAAAGAGGAATGAAATATGCCCACAGCTAGAAAGGCTTTGTGCACAGTAGTTTTGTCACTTTCTAAATAACCAGAACACCACAGATTGTTGTCTCTAAACAAATCAGGCTG
>BLSH010434499.1:217113-236410 GCA_018402905.1 Glandirana rugosa
TCAAGAGTCAGAATCTCGGCCTCGTCCTGTCTAAGTCGTGGCCTATGACTGTAATACTTTTATGTTCTTCCAATGGTAGAAAAAATGGCTGGTGAGTTTTTAGGAGGGTGTGCACTAACTTTAAAATGTAATAATATGTGCTCTCTCTGTAGATTCGCTGGTTATAAGAAGGACTTATACTTTGTTACACTGGGACTTTTTTGTATGTTGTTTCTGTTTGGGATATACAGAATTTGTAGCTTTGCCCCCTCTTTCACTATAGGGGGGTTGGGGTGTATTCTATTTCTTACATTCTTTGATTTGTTTATATTGTGGTCAGGACAGGGCTTCTAGGTGAAAGAGTAGTTTTTTTTTCCCTAAATTATACTTACCTAGGTGGATGCAGAATCCATCCGGTGCTGAATCTGTCCTGCTCCGGCTCTAAGACTGAGAACTGAGTGATCAAAGGCCGCTAATCGGTCAGTTCTCAGTGTTCTGTAAGCAGAGAGCTGGTGACTGTCAGTCACTAGCTCTCTGTTCTGCCCACCCTGCACTCACTGGAGCAATGGACTATGGAGGGGGCGGAAGTGGCTGGCTCAGGCTTTCAGTGGCTCACTGAGAGGCTGAGCTGGGTGCCAGTCCAGGCATCTGAAAATGGCTGAAAATGGATCACAGAAGTGCAGAACGGACTGCACTCCTGTGATCCACAGTAGAAGCACAGCCAGACGAACTTTGGCTTTACGCCTCTTTTAATATTGGAGGACTGCAAGTGGCCTCTGGAAATGGACATGACTCCTTTCAATAAAATAAGAAATAGGACAAAGGCAGAAATGGAAACCCAACATTGAGTTAAAGCTGTGTGGGTGTTAAGTGAACTCATCCTGAGTCCTAAAACTAGTATAGAGTATGGACAGTTTAGAAGAATGTGGAACATGCTATACTATAACAGAAATGACTAACATTCTGCAATAGACATAATACATACAAATGTGCTGGCCATTTTGTGAAGATCTGCTGTGCATCCAAGAACAGCAAAATACCAACAAGCCAACAATAGTCCAGTTTATGGAATGTGGATCTTGCATTTGTCTGGGTTCCATAGAATAACTGCTAGTCTATGCTTCTTGTGTGATGAATGACAGACTCCATAATGACACTTATGATTTTTCTTTCAATGTCAACACATTCCTGAATAGTTAAATTTAGAAGCCTGCAACTTGTCTTGGAATTCCACTACCTTTATCTGTCAGCATGATAGCCAATGTCAACACCATAAATATAATCTTCCCTTATCATTCTGAACACTTCAGCTGCCATCATGGAATTGAGGAATGTGCACAAGAACTGGCTGCGTGGAGTCTGTAAAGTGCAATATTATATGATTTGTTGCTTCATGCCCTACTATTCATAACAGGATAGGGGTCCTGTGGTCTGGATGGTATCTAAGTATTTGTAATTTTAAACACAAATTATTACCTGCCTGATGTTTAATACATTTTTTAAAAAACATTCAACATAAATATCCGAAGCTCTGTATGTCCCTAGCTGACTCTCAAGGCTTAATCATGTGTAAATTCAAGAAACATATTAAAACATTTTTAACTGAAAAAAGTTAAATGATATATATTGTTATAAGCAAACTATGTTTTTTTTTTGGTCAATTTTACATGCAATGTATTTAAAGGGTATACAATTATAAGCAGATTTTTTTTATCTTCTTTAATACTTATATGAAATATTTATTTTTGGAAATAAAAAATGTACTACAGGATAAATCCATGGCTCTGGTGCCTTGGAGCTTTATGTGTTTTGTAAAGGGAGAACACAGCAGAAACTGTTTGCCCAGCTGTATGCCTTGTCAAGTTTATTGACTGAGAAATGATGAGTGTTACACTGGTGCAGATACATGTGTTCTTGGTGGAAATAAGCCTAAGTAACACCGGTATCAAAGTGAACCCATTCCCATTTCACTTGAACCAATATTTATTACTAAATTATTGTGGTTGCTTAGTATCAATGGGATTGATTTCCAAAAGTAACAGGGATTGTTCAAATAGCAAAGTGAATATTCACTTTCCAAATATTTACTTAGCTTAGTAAATAAGGAAAAACGGTGTTAATATTTCAATTATGGGCAATATAAAAACATTAGGGGAGCCCTAATGTTCCATGCATGGAATCTTGGTTGAGAATGACTGTTTTAAAAATACAATTGGGTTAATTTACTAAAACTGGAGAGTGCAAAATCTGGTGCAGCTCTGCATAAAAATCAATCAACTTCCAGGTTTAATTGTCAAAGCTTAATAGAACAAGCTGAAGTTAAAAGCTTATTGGCTACCATGCAAAACTACACCAGATTTGGAGTGCACCAACTTTAGTAAATCTCCCCCAATGTCACCTTACCCATTCAGGACAAAGAGACAGTGTCTGTGCAAAGGGGAAACCTGGCCCAATAATACTCATCTTCCAGCACTCTCCTGCTGCTCCAAGTCATAAAGCAACCTCTAATCTCTAAGTGGGTCAGCCTTTTAGATCTCACCTCTGCCCTTCAATAGAATATGCAATAACTATATCTCCCAAAGACAATGAGTTTTCCACTTTTTATTGACTAGTGTCACAATGGTGTAGTGGTTAGCACTTTTGCCTAGCAGCAAAAGGGTCACTGGTTCGCATCAGGAACACATTGCCATTTTGGATAATCAAACTTATAACTGGCTTTAGAAAGATAAATATCACTCGAAGACAAACCTGCACTTTGTTTCAAAGCGGGGTCTGGGGAGGGGGCAGAGCCAGGTGTGGGGCAGAAGGAGGGACCAGGGGTGGGGCCAGGGGTAGGGCTGAAGGGGGCCCTGTCAGGTAAGCTGTATGGGGCCCCAAGATTTCTATCAGCAGCCCTGGCTGCTGGGAATGGGAAGTTATGTTACTTTACCCTGAGAAATTGAGTAGTTACAGTGAAATACAGAGCTCCCTTTAGTGACTAATCTACAAATCTCTTTATTTAGTACAAACAAATGTAAAAGGTAAGCAAGTGAAAATCACATGAGAAATTAATTGAAAGCTTACGGGTACTTTCACACTGGGGTGGGCAGTAGCGGTAAATCCCCCCTAGTTTCAGCGGGAATTTACCGCTGTTATATCGGTGCTATGGCACTGCTATGCAGGGGAGAGCGTGTCAGTTTTAACCCTTCACAAGGGGTTAAAGTGGGGTTAAAATTTCCGGCGTGCCTCGCTACCAAGGTGGTGTGCAGCCGCTTCAGAAGCACTGCCCATTGTTTTCAATGGGCAGGGGCGGTGGAAGAGCGGTGTACACTGCTCACCACATTGCCCCAAAGGTGCTACTTGCAGGACTTTTTATAACGTCCCACAAGGCCACCTCCCCAGTGTGAAAGCACTCAGGTTTTCACATTGGGGTGGAGTGGGGGGGATTTTTTCTATTTTTAGCTAAATAGTGCCTGTAAAGTGCCTCAGTGTGAAAGTAGCCTAAAGGAGTTTTGGATCTATTTTATTTTAAAAATAAATACATTTTTGCATATATATATACACAGTATCTCACAAAAGTGAGTACACCCCTCACATTTTTGTAAATATTTTATTATATCTTTTCAGGTGATGGACTGGCCAAGCATGTCTCCAGACCTAAACTCTATTAAGCATCTGTGGGGCATCCTCAAATGGAAAGTGGAGGAGATCTCTAACATCCACCAGCTCCGTAATGTCATAATGGAGGAGTGGAATAGAACTCCAGTGGCAACCTGTGAAGGTCTGATGAACTCCATGCCCAAGAGGGTTAAGGCAGTGTTGGAAATTAATGGTGGCCACACAAAATATTGACACTTTGGGCCTAATTTGGATATTTGCACTTAGGGGTGTACTCACTTTTGTTGCCATCAGTTTAGACATTAATTGCTGTGTGTTGAGTTATTTTGAGGGGACAGAAAATGTACACTCTTATACAAGCTGTACACTCACTACTTTACATAGAAACATAGAAACATAGAAAAGTGACGGCAGAAAAAGTATGAGTAGTCCATCGAGTCTACCCCTTTTTATTTATTTATTTTATTTTATTTTTTTTATTTACGTAGCAAAGTGTCATTTCTTCAGTGTTGTCACATGAAAAGATATAATAAAATATTTACAAAAATGTGAGGGGTGTACTCACGTTTATGAGATACTGTATATATACATTTGTGCTCATAAGTTTACATACCCTGGCAGAATATATGATTTCTTGGCCATTTTTCAGAAAATATGAATGATAATACAAAAACGTTTCTTCTACTCATGGTTAGTGTTTGGCTGAAGCCATTTATTATCAATCAACTGTGTTTACTCTTTTTAAATCATAATGACAACAGAAACTTCCCAAATGACCCTGATCAAAAGTTTACATACCCCAGTTCTTAATACTGTGTATTGCCCCCTTAAACATCAATGACAGCTTGTTGTTTTTTGTGGTATTTGTGGATGAGGCTCTTTATCTTCTCAGAGGGTAAAGCTGCCCATTCCTCTTGGCAAAAAGCCTCCAGACCCTGGAAATTCTTGGACCGTCTTGCATGAACTGCACATTTAAGATCTCCACAGAGTGGCTCAATGATATTGAGGTCAGGAGACTGAGATGGCCACTCCAGAACCTTCATTTTATTCTGCTGTAGCCACTGACAGGTCAACTTGGCCTTGTGTTTTGGATCATTGCCATGTTGGAATGTCCAAGTACATCCCGTGCGCAGCTTCCTGGATGATGAATGCAAATGTTCTTCCAGTATTTTTTGATAACATACTGCATTCATCTTGATATCAATTTTGACCAAATTCCCTATGCCTTTGTAGCTCACACATCCCCAAAACATCAGCGATCCATCTCAGTGTTTCGCAGGCCTTGTTGACTCCTCTCCAAATGTAGCTTTTTATGATTGTGGCCAAAAAGCTCAATTTTGGTCTCATCACTCCAAATGACTTTGTGGCAGAAGGTTTGAGGCTTGTCTCTGTGCTGTTTAGTGTATTGTAAGCAGGATACTTTGTGGCATTTGTGTAATAATTGCTTTCTTCTGGCAACTCGACCATGCAGCCCATCTTTCTTCAAGTGCCTCCTTATTGTGCATCTTGAAACAGCCCCACCACATGTTTTCAGAGAGTCCTGTATTTCACCTGAAGTTATTTTTGGGTTTTTCTTTGCATCCCGAAAAATTTTCCTGGCACTTGTGGCTGAAATTTTAGTTGGTCTACCTGACCTTGATTTGCTTTCAACAGAACCCCTAATTTTCCACTTCTTGATTAGGGTTTGAACACTTCCTCCTCACACTTCCCAATTCCTTGGATATCTTTTTATATCCCTTTCCTGTTTTACATAGTTCAACTACCTTTTCCCGCATATCCTTTGACAATTCTTTTGCTTTCCCATGACTCCGAATCCACAAACGTCAGTGCAGCACTGGATGAAAGATGCAAGGGTCTGTCAGGAGTCCAGAAACTCAATGACCTTTTATACACTCACACTAATTACAAACAAAAAGATCACAGATGAGGATGGTTACCTTTAATAGCCATTAAAACCCCTTTGTGTCAACTTGTGTGCATGTTATCAGGCCAAAATCACTAGGTTATGTAAACTTTTGATCGGTCATTTGGGTAGTTTCTGTTGTCATTATGATTTAAAAAGAGTAAAAGCAATTGATTGATAATAAATGGCTTCAGCCAAACACTAACCATGAGTGAAAGAAAAGATTTTGTTAGCATTCATATTCTCTAAAAAATGGCCAAGAAATCATAAATTCTGCCAGGGTATGTAAACTTATGAGCACAACTGTATGTTTGTATATATATATATATATATATATATTCTGGGGGGTTAGCTCAATGGGGATCACCTTCCCTGGGAAAATGGTAATCCAAACGGCAGGTTTTCTTAAACGCTGACTTGTAGCCAGTTTTATTTTAAAAGGTTGCATGAAATTCAAACAAACAAAATAGAAAAGAAATCCTTGCCATCCAGGCTCTTACTAAACATTTCCAGTTTTGCTAACTCAGTGATGAAGGGCTTCTCCCAGTCACCCACAAAACAAAGACAATGCAAACCCTTTTTTCAGTCAAAAAGCAAACTTCAATTCATCAGCTATCTCAGGTTTGATTGCTCCAGAGTCCCAGGCCAGTGCAAAACTCTGATCCAGACCTGCTTTCTTTATACCAACTGTCGGTGGACACAAGTGGACTGCAAAATCTCCCACCTTGTCACTGTTTTTCTCCTTGTTATCACACATCCATTTAAGAGGGGCATGGTCAGTGACTATTTTGAATGGTTTCCCCAACAGGTAATATTTCAGGGCCTCTAAGGCCCATTTGATAGCTAAACATTCATTCTCAACAATGACATCGTTTTTCTCATGTCTGTTGAGCTTTCTGCCAAGGTAGACCACTGGGTGCTCCTCCCCATCTCTGACTTGGGACAGTACAGCACCAAGTCCCACATCAGGGACGTCTGTCTGCATCACAAACTCCTTTGTGTAATCTGGGGTCAGGAGCACAGGTTGTGCACAAAGGGCTTGCTTTAACCTTTGAAATGCCATCTCTGCCTCCGGATTCCACTTAATCATGACCGACCCTCTACCCTTTGTCCAAATCGGCGGCTGCGTATTGACGATTTGGTCTTAAGGTCTTATCCATCATTCTCTGGAATGAGGAAAGAGCACCATGCAAGCCAAAAGGCACCCACTTATATTGGAATGACCCCTCAGGGGTAACAAAAACAGTGTTGTCTTTTGCAGACTCTGTTAGGGGTATCTACCAATAACCTTTAGTCAGATCTAAAGTAGTTATGTACCGGGCACTACCCAACCTGTCAACAAGCTCGTCGACCCGAGGCATTGGGTACGCATTGAATTTGGACACGCTGTTCAACTTTCTGAAATCATTAAAAAACCTTATAGTTCCATCTAGTTTTGGGACCAACACTATGGGACTTGACCAGTCTCTAGGGATGGGCCGAACACCTCCGGCTTGGTTCGCACCAGAACATGCAAACAGGCAAAAAATTTGTCCAAACATTCGAACACCGTTAAAGTCTATGGGACACGAACATCAAAAATCAAAAGTTCTCATTTTAAAGGCTTATATTCAAGTTATTGCCATAAAAAGTTTAAATCAATAGTTTTTTCAGGAGCAGTGATTTTAATAATGCTTAAAGTGAAACAATAAAAATGAAATATTCCTTTAAATAATGTGCCTGGGGGGTCCCATTAGTCTGCCTGTAAAAGGGTGCACCTCTGTGATATTTACAACAGTGCCAGAGCAAAATTACATTTGTAAAGGAAAAATTGTAATTTATTATTGCGGCTGTAATGTATTGCCAGCTCTCGGCAATATAGAAAAAGTCACTGAAAACATTTGCGTAGGGTCCCCCCCCCCCCAGTCCATACCAGGCCCTTCGAGTCTGGTATGGATTTGAAGGGGAACTCCACACCAAAATTTAAAAAAAAATTGACGTGGGGTCCCCCCTAAGGTCCAAACCAGACCCTTATCTGAGCATGCAACCTGGCCGGCCAGGATAGGGGGGGACAGGTGAGCACCCACTCTCCTGAACTGTACCAGGCTACATGCCCTTAACATGGGGAGTATGGGTGCTTTGGACCAGGGGGGCTCTGTGCCCCCCACCCTAAAGCACATTGTCCCCATGTTGATGGGGACAAAAGCCTCTTCCCCACAACCCTGGGCTGTGGTTGTGGGGGGTCTGTGGGCAGGGGGCTTACCGAAATCCGGAAGCCCCCTTTAATAAGGAGACCCCAGATCCCGCCCCCCCATGTGAATTTTTACCTCTACTAATTCACCAAAAGTGTCAAAAAAGAAAAACCCACAGGAGACAATTAGGGACAAGTCCTTTATTAAAAAAGAAAAAAAAAAGCGTGCGACGGACCCAAAAAAAAAGCCTCAACAGCTCCCCCTCCATCGGAGGGCTCCTGCTGACTGAGCTTTCTTTGTTTTGACAGTTTATTTATAGTGAAGGGCAGGGCCACCCGGTGACGTAATTGAGTGACCCGCCCCTTTGATGTCACATGATGTCAGAAGGGGGCGGTGTCACCCGTACGTCACCGGATGGCCCCACCCTTCACTATAAATAAACTGCCAAAACAAAGCAAGCACAGACTGCAGCAGCCCTCCCATGGAGCAGGAGCTGTGTGTGCCATCTGCACACTATGCATTATGGGGCATTCGGCGGTGCCGAAGTTGCGCCGAACACCCCTAAAATCTCTAAATCCGCTAAATTTGGGGATCGGGCAAACAATGGAAGTTCGGCCCGAACTTATGCTTGGGCCAAACGGTTCATCCATCCCTACAAGTCACTGTGGGACTCCTCTATCATGCCCAGCTCTAACAACTGCTTCTCACCTAGCCTCGGGTATTCTATAGGGCATTACCTTTACGTGGACACCTGGTTCTGTAATTATGTCATTCTATATAACTGTGGTCAGTCCGGGCAGGTGAGAGAAAAAGTTTCTATTCTTACTCACAAATTCTTTAATGTCCTTCTGTTGGGCCACTGACAAGGTTTCAGTGATGGGTACTTCCGAAGTCACAGGGGACATATCCTTTGGGAGGGTTGACATTGCCAGTAAAGTCTCTCTGTCCTTCCAGGTCTCAAGAGATTAACGTGATATGTTTGCTCTGGTTTCCTTTTCCCTGTCTGGTAAACTTTGTAGTTTACCTCCCCTACTCTTTTCATAATTTCAAAGGGACCTTGCCACTTTGCTAGGAATTTACTCTCAGCTGTGGGGACTAGTACCAGCACTCTATCACCAGGGCTGAAGACACAAGTCTTGGCACCCCAATTATATACCCTTCTCTGGGCCTCCTTGGCTTGATCCATATGTTCCCATACAAGCGGCATGACAGCAGCGATTCTATCTTGCATCGGTGAGATACTGTATGCTCGATGATACTTCTATAAGGTGTGGTCGCTCCCTCCCACGTTTCTTTTGCAACATCCAACAATCCCCCTGGGATGTCTACCATACAGTAGTTCAAAAGGGGAGTAACCTGTAGATGCCTGAGTTGACTCTCATATGGCAAATATGAGGTATGGCAGCAGAAAGTCTCAATTTCTCCCATCTTTGTCCACCACCTTTTTTAACATGCTTTTGAGCGTTTTGTAAAATTTCTCCACAAGACCCTCAGTTTGCGGGTGGTAGACAGAGGTATGGAGATGGGAGATTTTGAACAATTTACACAATTCTTTAGTGACTTGGGACATAAATGGTGTGCTTTGATGTGGTAATAGCTCTTTTGGAATACCTACACAACTAAATACCTGGCCAAGCTCTTTAGCAATAGTTTTAGCTGAGGTATTATGTAAGGGAATGGCTTCAGGATATCACGTGGCATAGTCCAGTATTACCAGTATGTGCTGATGGCCTCAGGCAGACTTTACCACTGGTCCCACCAGATCCATGCCAATTCATTCAAAAGGCACTTCAATTATTGGTAACGGTACCAGCGGACTGCGAAAAATGGGGCGATGGCGCAGAATACTGACACTCTGGGCACGACTCACAATATTCTTTGACATCTGCATATAACCCGGGCCAAAAGAATCTCTGGGTTATTCTTTCCTTAGTTTTCTCTATACCCAGATGTCCCCCCATTATATGACCATAGGCTCAATCTAATACCATACGGCGATAGGGTTTGAGAACCACTAGCTGCTCTACCTCCTCCTCCCCTTGCTTTACCACCTGATACAGCAAGTTATTTTTAAGAGCCATGTAGGAAAAAGACACCCCTAAATTAGGTTCAACACGTTCCCCATCTATCATCTTAATGTTTTCTCTGGCTCTATTGAGTGTGGCGTCTTTTAGTTGTTCCGTACAAAAAACATCTTTCCTAACCTCTAAGTCAGGCACCACATTCTGTCCACTCTCACTATTAGAGTCAGAGATAAATTTCTTCTTCATTAACCTCCAGCTAGGGGCTGGATTTTGGCTTCTCCTGCTCCACAGCCGTTACAGAAAAAGGAAAAGGATCTTCTTCTTCAGACACGCCAACATTTCCCCTTTCGATTTTGTACTCAAAAGGGTCCGGACTGAGTTCCAGTGTTTCCTCAACAGGCGAAGCTCTGTCCTCCAGACTCCTTCTGTTTTCCCATAAACTCCAAAAGTGGGGAAAATCTCTCCCCACTAGGGCTTCATGAATCAGTGAGTATAGAACCACAAGAAAAACCCCCTCTGGGACTTTGTGTGGGAAAACCAACTGTGTTGTATTTTTTTGGGTTATACATGTTTGTTTTCTTCTTCTTTTGAACACTGTCCATGTCTGCATTTACAAACCATTGCTATGTAAGGATGTTTTGTTTTTAAACATACCAATAAATGTTGAATTTTATGTATGCCACTACTTCTTGGTAAGTTGGTCTTCCCACACAAAGTCCCAGAGGGGGTTTTTCTTGTGGTTCTATAGTTAATGTTTGGGATGGGGATATAACCAACCACCTTTTTGTTTCGGAGACACATATAATTGCCAAAAATCCACATTCTACATGAACCAGTGAGGGTACCACCCCCACTGAATGTGTCACCATGCCCCAAGGGGCATCAATCTTAACCACAGCAGTCTGGTAGTCACGTGTGTCATCATGTATGCAAATAACCCCAATAGTGCTAAGGTGTAACTTTGCGAGATTTACACAATCACCTTTGACTAATGCCACCACACTAAAAGAATCTAGCAGAGCCGTGACTGGCTTTCTATTAATTGAAATTACACACATTTGTTTTTCCATGCGTTCCTGACATGTTGCAGTACATGCAACCTGTGCAAAAAGAGACATGTGTTTTTTCTTGTTCAAATTGTTTATTGAAAATTAACAGGAATACAGAAAAAAGAATCGGTTAGTACAGTATGGCTGTTAAGCCAGGATAATGAGGGTATAAGGAACAGGATATTCAAAGTGGGAAGTAACGAGTCCATAATAAGCTTTGTGTTTTTAGAGGATGAATGGTACTGCGCAGCCTATTTCTATAGGTGTATATATTTTCGTGGTCCTGTTGGTGATTGTGGTCCGGTGGCCTGGAAGAAGTCACGTGACGTGACGCAACGCGTAGGCTGTTCCCCATATTGCTGGAGACACAGTGAAAGGTGCTTAGACGCCGCTGTGCAATTTTAAAGATTTTAACGTTTTTTGACGTTTTTACTATTGTGGTTTGAATTGGGTAAATAAAAACTACTATTTTTAAATACTACACCATGTAAGCTTCTTGTCTCTTCCCTATTGCCTGAGGTGCATGGAGTTCTAGGATTACAAGAGAGGGTGAGCGACCGACTGGTCGTACCGATCGGTTGTCCAGATTGAGACCTGAAAGAAGCATGGGATTGGTGAACAGGACCCAAAAGAAACCTTGATGCGCACATGTTCTAAACAATTAAGGTGAGAGTTCTGTGAGCACTTACTCGATCGGAGCACTCACTGAAGGAATCCTTTTGGGGTGAACACCCCCCTGCAAAAGAGGCTTTCTGCACTCAAATGAAGCACCAATGATTTTATATGAACACTTGGAGCACGAGTCACAGATATCACTATCACCACAGTTTTAAATAGGACTTTTTATGATTTCATCTGATCGCCGAATTTTAATTGTTGTACTCATTGTGTTTTACTGTCACTTTTTAAGCCACTGAAATTCATCACTGCACTTTTTAGGTTTTAGGCTGTATATATAGCCAGCATTTTATATGATTTGAACTCGCTGTGTTGTTATTGAAGTGTTCCCATCGCATATTGCACTTCATATCAGTTAGTTATACTGTACATATTTGACACATTTTATATATTTTATACTGTATATTCTATATTATATATCACTACTCACCTATCCCACCGGACCACAATCACCAACAGGACCACAAAAATATATACACCTATAGAAATAGGCTGCGCAGTACCATTCATCCTCTAAAAACACAAAGCTTATATTGTCATATAATTAGGTACAGCAGCAACCTAGTTCAACTTTCACCACATTTATCATAGTAGCGCGAGGATACCCCCATCTTGCTACAATGAGTCCATAATACAATGATGTGACAACTTATGTCTAGGTTAGAGTCTATACAAATGTATTATTGTTCCTGTCGTGGCACTGTAGAGTACGACCCAGAGTTTGTGGGAGTTTGTTTAGGATGTTGTACCCATATCTGTTGCTTTCGTGGAGCTAAGAAGGCTGGTTTGCTAAATAGAGGGTCCATCCAGGTATAGGAGGTTGCGTCGGTTGTTGTTTGATATTTGGTTAGTTTAGTTGGTTGGTCTCTATTTGAGCAATTGATCCACAATGGGCCTGAGGGTTGTCTTTCAACTGAGAGTGTGTGCCTCTTGGGTCAAGTAGTCAAGTGACTAAGAATGAGGGTACAGAGTTGGTGCTGTTAAAGGGTTTAGGTATATCAACCGTTCTTTAGTGTAATACGGACTCAGTTCTTTGAAGTTCCTTGAATAGTAAATAATATATAACATTAAGAGAAAGGAGAAGTTGTTAAGAAAGAGGGTAAGAGCAGTGAGGAAGAGGAAAAGGAAGTAGGTTTGCCGGAACGGGGGTCATCCATTAATGATAATTTTGATAGGGGGGATATTATGATATGGGAAAGGAGCTTATGGGAGGAGAAGGGTGTTGTCAAAATTTGGGGGAAGAAAATGGCATACCCATGGTTGCCAGACACGTTCGAACTTGGGTATTTGATTTGTTATTGTTGCCTCGATTTTAGCGTGTATCATGGCTTTGGTAGTCCTATGTTTAGTTTCGAGGATAGCGAGAGATGGGGTTTCCATGACTTAGCGATGGTTTGTTTGGCTGCCGTGATGAATTCAAGTATTAGTTTGAATTGGGTGCGTGCAATATCAGGAGGTTTATGGTTGAGTAGGGCTAGAGTTGGCGTGGGGTTAAGGTGATATCCAAGTAAAATTGAGATGACAGCGAAAACTTCTGCCCAAAATTTGGAGACAACGGGGCAGTCCCACCATATATGGAGGTGGGTACCTCTGTCTGGACAACCCCTAGGGGTCTGGGGAGTAGGTTGGAAGGAATCTGGCTATTCGGGTAGGTACTAAGTACCATCTGATGAGTACTTTGTAGTTTGCTTCAGTGGCTATCACATTTTGGGAAGCAGTTTTAGTGGCTTGCCAGATGTCCTTCCATTCCACTTCGGAGAGATGGACTCCAAGATCTGATTCCCATTTAGTGACATATAAGAGTGAAGAGTGTGGAGGGGGGTTTAGGAGTGTTGTGTATAGGTGTGAGATGAGAGCCCGCATATGTGGGTCTCGGTCGCATGCTTGTTCAAAAAATGATTTGTGGGGGGTAGAGGGGTCAGTTCGGAGGTATGGGGCGTAAAAGTGTTTCAATTGAAAGTATCGAAATAATTCCGTGCTCGGGAGGTTGTGGGATTCTTGCAGGGTTGGGAAAGGGATTTGCGTGTCGGAAGTATTGAACGAATATGCCCGGATAAGTCCAGCTGATGCCCAGTTGTGGAAGGAGGACGGAGATGTCCAGGCTGGGTAGAATGCTGGATTGTGGAGGTAGGACAGAAGGGGGTTGTGTGGGAATTGTAGCTTGTATTTAAATTTTAACATGTCCCATAGGCGAAGGGATTGTTTGGTGACTGGGTTGCGGATAGGTTTACGGTCTTTGGGATGCATCCATAGGAGATTGGCTATGGAGAGGGGGTTACAGTCTGTTGATTCCAGAGAGACCCAGAGGGGGGTTTCTTTTGTGGCATGGTATTTAGAAAGCATTGCCAGTTGTGCCGCTTGATAATATTTGGCAAAGCAGGGGAGCCCTAGTCCTCCATTATTTTTCGTGTTGTAGAGTACTGTTTTGGCCACCCTGGGTCTGGTCTTGCCCCATATAAATGCTACTGTTCTACGTTGCAGTATTCAAAGAAAATATGCAGGGACTGATATGGGAAGTACCCTAAACAAGTATAGTATTTTAGGTAGTAGTACCATTTTAACTGCTGTTATATGTCCTAGGCAGGATAGGGGCAAGGAGGCCCAGGAGGATAATAATTTGGTTAAGTGTAATAGCATTGGGGGAAAATTAGCTGAGAATAAATGGTTTAGATCTGCCGTGAGCTTGATGCCTAAGTAGGGTAGGGTATGTGAGGTCCATGAGAAAGGCAGGACTCATTGTAGGTGTGTTTGCTGAGGCTTCGAGAGGGAGATGTTTAGTATTTTGGACTTGTGTGTGTTGACTACTAGACCGGATATCTTCGCAAAATTTGTTAGTGTTGTCATTAGGTTTGGAGCGGAGGTCAGGGGAGAGGTGAGGAATAAAAGGACATTGTCCGCGAATAGACATAGCTGATGAGAGTGTCCACCTATCTCCAGACCTTGGATGTTAGGGTCTTCACGGATACTTTGGGCTAATGGCTCAATTGCCAAAGCAAATAGGAGGGGGGATAGGGGGCGTTCCTCTTTGTATGGGAAAGGGGTCAGAGCAGTGACCGGCGTATGTGATCTGTGCGGTTGGGGTTGTGTATAACGAGAATATCCATTTTAAGAAATGGGGGCCAAAGCCCCATTTTTGTAGTACTGAATTTAGATATGACCAGGAAAGGCTATCAAATGCCTTTTTAATATCTAGGGAGAGAAGACACATTGGTACATTGCGAGTTCTGGCTAGATGGGTTAGAAGGGTTACTCTGCGTATATTGTCACTTGCTTGTCGGGAGGGCATAAAGCCTACCTGGTCCTTATGTATTAAAGAGCCTATAAGTGGGTTTAAGCGGGATGCCAAGACCTTAGCTAATATTTTGATATCATTGTTAAGTATAGATATGTGCCTGAAATTTGAACAGGAGGTGTCGTCAGTTTGTGGTTTGGGGTTCATTGAGATGGATGCTTTTAAGATCTCAGGTGTGAAAGTCTTGTCTTTAAGGAGAGAGTTTAGGGCTTGTGTGAGCAGTGGTGCTAGCAGGTCAGTAAAGTGTTTGTAATAGGCGGCGGTTAGGCCATCTGGGCCAGGGCGTTTGTTGTTTTGAGGGTTTTAATTGCTACACGGATCTCTTGTTCCGTTATGGGGTTTTCTAGCTGCATGTGCTTTTGAAGGGTCAATGTGGGGAGAGTTAGAGGATCTAGGAAGTTAGATTCATTGGAGGGGATAGCAGGTTGAGGAGGCTTAGAATATAGGTTCGATAAGTGCGTTTGGAAAATTTGGAGAATTTTTATCGGGTTGCTAGTGTAGATGCCTGAGGTTTTCTTTAGACAAATGGGTTTGTAGGGCTTGTTAAGGTTTTGAAGTGAAAGGGCGAGAAATGTGTCTGGTTTGTTTGCTTTAGTATAAATTCTATGGCTAGAGCGTCTGAGTGTTTTCTCTGCGACTTCAGTTAGGAATAAGTCGAGCTCAAGTCTGGCTTTGTCGAGGATTGATTTATTATGGGGTGTTGGAGAGTCTTGGAACTTTTCATGAGCTTGAGTGAATTCTTGTTCTAGTAATTGATATATGATTTGTCGTTCCCTTTTCCTGTGTGTGGCTGCACTAATTATAGTGCTCCGAATTGTTGGTTTATGGGCTTCCCAGGTCAGAAGTGGGGAGATGTCTTCCGTTGTGTTGTGAGAAATATAGTCTTTTAGGGCCGTCTCTATGATTAGTGCTGTTGGTGGGTGGGCTAAAAGTGTATCATTCAATGACCACGTTCTTCTGTTTCGTGGTGGGGACAGGGAGATGAAAGATGTCAAGGTGGCGTTGTGGTCAGACCAAGGGATAGGGATTATGAGAGAAGAGGAAACTTGGGGTAACGTGCCAACCGTCGTTAAGATATGATCAATGCGTGTAAACGTGTTGTGGGGGTGGGAGTAGAATGTGAATTGTTTTCTGACAGTATTGAGTTCTCTCCAGGTGTCAACTAGTGAGTGTTACATGAGAAGTTGTTGGAAGGATAGCTTGTTTGGAGTTTTAGAAGGAGCGAAGGGGGATCTGTCTAAGTAAGGGAGTATGACTTGGTTGGAGTCACCGCCTAACAAAAGTGTGCCTTGTTTGTGTGTGTCTAGAATCTGAAATAGATGCGTTAAGAATGCCAGTGGGCTCTGATTAGGGGCATAGTATGTGGCTACTGTAATTGGGGTATCAAGTAGGTCTCCTTGTAGAATCAGATACCTGCCTTCGGGGGCTTGTATCTTTTGTTTTAATGTGAATGGGGTGGATTTATGAAAGGCGATCAGAACCCCTCTTTTTTTGGATTAGGCAGAAGAGGTGTAGAATTGGGGGTAGGTGGGGCTCAAAAATTTGGGGATATGGTGTGTAGAAAAATTGGTTTCTTGGAGGGCTATTATATGGGCTGAGAGGGAAGAAAAAGTGCGGAGGGCTTTCCTTCTTTTATTGGGGGAGTTCCATCCCTGTACATTTAGGGTAAGGAAGTTTAGATTAGCCATGAGGGGTGTCGGGTGGTGATATGTGAATTATGGTACTTACTGGGTGAAGAGATCCCCTTCCGGCAAAAAAGGGATGATGTAGGCCTAAGGGAAAATCTGTAAGGAAAGAATGAAAGGAAGAGAGGTTAAAAAAAGTAAACAGAATACAACCTAGAGAAACTGAAAGACCGTCTAGGGAGACCGTGGTGGTCTGCCTAGAGGGAGTTATGTTGTCCGGGGAGTCCTAATTGGTAGGAGTCGCCGGGCAAGATGGGGGGCAGCAGTGTCATGCAGCCCGGGAACATCTGACTTTAGCATATTATGAAATTGGGCCTAAGTATCCAGACATGTAATGGATTTTACAATAAGCAACAGGCAAGGGGGAGCGAACAAGCAATGGGTGGCTAGGGGGATTAGACATACCCTAGCTAGACTTAGAGAGCCTGTTCAAAAATGCAGTCGCCGTGGAGCTTCAATTTCATGCCAGCAGAAGTGCGAGTAAGGATTGTGAGATCGATAATTTTGTTTAAAAACGGGTTATATGTGATGATTATGAGAAGATTTAAGATCATGGATGAAAGGGTGGGGGGTGGGTACATGAGGGGAAGATCCACAGCGACTGCGATAATTTTGGAGTACAATCATTTATAGTAAAAGTAAACGGAACATGGTAAAAATTGAACGTGAGTAAACATGAAATCTAAGGGTAGGAATGTTTCGTGAATATTTGTCTGGGTTGGTAGTGCGGGATAGGTCATCAATTTGAAATCAATTGAGAGAATAACAATGTCAGACAAAAGCTTCACAAACTAGGGAGCCGCTTGTTTCAGGTAGCGGTCAAGGCCGTTTATGATGAGAGGCGGTAAGTTGACCTTAGTGAGGCTCGTGGGCTCTTGTCTTGGGAAGAACGCTGAAGTTTAATCCATAGTATCCGGGGAATCTTGACAAGTGGGGGTGGTCCTGATCCTCTTTGAGGTGGAGGAGGGTGAATGTTGTGTTTTCAGGGGTGAGCAGGAGGGTGAGCGTCTGCGGGTCCCCTGATTTAGGGGAGGGCCAGAGTCCAGATGGAGGTCCTGAAGGCAGGCCTGGAGGTCCTCAACTGTTTTGTAGGTAAATTTGCGACCTTGATAGGTGAATCGCAGTGCAAACGGGAACCCCCAGGTGTAGGTTATGCGGTGGTTTTGTAGAGCTTGTAGATGTGGTTTGAAGGCTCTCCATTTGACAATGGTTGTTTGAGAAAGGTCAGCAAAAAGTTGATATTCATGTCCTTGGAAGACAAGTGAGTCTTTCTGCCTTGCTGCTTGTAATAGTTGCTGGTATGGAAATAATGTAGTTTGGTGATTATGTCTCGCGGTGGTCCGTTTTGCTTACGTGGGGTAAGTGCCCTATGGACACGGTCCATTTCTAGGCGATCTATTGGTATCGCTGGAGCGAGCTCTTGAAATAGCACTGTAAAGGTCGATTGCGTTTCTACGATCGTTTCAGGTATTCCTCTGATTCTTATGTTCGAACGTCTAGCTCTGTTCTCAAAGTCTTCAAGCTGTGAGGTGAGAGTAAGGTTCTCTTCTCTTAGGGCTTCCAATTCGTCTGATTGTGTGGCTAGATGTTGTTCAAGTTCATCTAGACGTTGTTCAAGATCAGAGGTGCGTTGCCCCAGGTCTCTTATTTCTTTAGTGAGTCGCTCTGTGATTTGATCTGATGTTTGCTTAAGTGCACGCTGTAGCATTCGTTCAAATTGTCTTAGGAGATCAGAATGCAGATCATCAGATTGAGATAAGAGTGGGACCGCTAGCAATTCTGGATCTGATTCACCTTCGTCAGGGTGGTGTAGCGGGCGAAGCCTCGGAGTCCGCGGGGACTGCATCTTAGATGTGGATGGCGGCGCCATCTTTGTGGAGGCCCGAGCCAGGGCCTCGCGTATGAACTTGGTCCGGACTTTCGGCTTGGTCCCGGTGGCGACCATTGCAAGCGGTGCTGCACGTTCCTGGTGTCTTAGGGTGTCAGCGGAGGTGTTCGGTGCCTAGATCAGGGGTCTGGCGGCGGCATTAAGTGGCCAAATGTTCCCGAGCCGTGCGGAGCACTAGAGCGGCATTACCGTCCCGTTCGGCTTCGCGCATGCGCCCAGCCGAGACATGTGTTTTTTCAAGTAAGCATTATCACATTGCATTGGTTTATCATAAGGGAACAGTTAGCAGCAATATGACCAAATGCATGGCAGCAATAACATTTTATGTGTTCCGCACCTAGTCCTCTTGGAGTGGGGCACGGATGGATTAATCTCTCTGGCGGTAATCCCGAGTGTGGCTCGGGGTGGAATTTCAGTACCATTAGCGGTAACCCCGAGCCACACTCGGGATTGCATCGCTGGATTCAAGGCAGAGTTACTTACCTTGTCCCCTGGATCCAGCGATGTCCCCCGCCATGTCTGCGGGCTGTGTCCTCTGCCCAATGTCTCTGTGTGCCGGGCTCTGTTCCCTGAGAGCGTCGCATCGCACAGGGGCAGAGACCGGTGGCTAGTGTTGAGCGAACCCGGACTGTAACGTTCGGGTCCGTACCGAACTTTCGGGTGTCCGGGGCACGGACCCGGACATTTCAAAAATCGTTCGGGTTCGGTCCGGGGTTCTGCTATTTTACTCCACGTGTTGAGAAGCTGCAGGGCAGCCAATCAACAAGTGTTTCACTGGTTTGCCCTTAGAAGCCATCACAGCCATGCCTACTAATGGCATGGCTGTGATTGGCCAGTGCATCATGTGACCCAGCCTCTTTATAAGCTGGAGTCACAGTGCTGCAGTCACATGCTCCTTGGGTTAGTGTAGGGAAAGGTAGCTGACTGCGTGAGGGACAGATTTGAGACATTTTAAGACCTGATCCTGCATCCTGAGATAGATTACTTTACTACTGCTGTCTGTGCTGTTGCTCTGAGGACAGATAGCAGAA
>BLSH010434499.1:238481-267318 GCA_018402905.1 Glandirana rugosa
TTTCAATGGGGTTCGTTGTCCGTGCGAGCGTTTGGGTTCCGTCCGGACCCGGACCCGGACTTTGTCCCGAAGTTCGGACGGACCAGCAGAACCCGAACGTCCAGGTGTTCGGTCAACTCTACCGGTGGCAAATTTAAAAAGTGAAACTCACAGCATACATACAGTGCACTATAATCTTACAGATTACATTACAGTATCAAATCATTTCACATCCCCTTTGTCCCTAGTGGTTTGCCCAGTGCCCTGCATGCACTTTTATATTATATATGCCATTCTTTCTGCCTGGAAACTTGAGAATGTCCATGGCAACCAAAAAGTGTCCCTTTACGTCAAAAGCGGTTTTTGATCAGCTAGAAAACAGCGATAGTAAATAAGAATCATTTGCAGAATTGAGTGATACTGATTTTTGGGGAAATTTATCATCAGACACTGAATGTGACGACAGCGACAATTCTGCAATTGAGCAAATTTCAGTGTTTTTGGTTTGATTACATTATTGAATACATTTTATTACTATTACGTTATTATTTTTGATAATTATTTTTAGTTATTTATGATATTATAATTTATGAATTCATGTTTCAAACTTTATCATACCCAGTATGTCTACTAGACTCTTGTTTGGACAGATTTAAGTGAGTTATTCCTAAGAATTACAGGCCTACAATATAAAACACCAAATTTCCATGCAAAATAATCGTACCGCTTTCAGCACCAAAAATCTGAAATAATCATACCGCCAGGGAGGTAAACAAGTCCTCGGCAGCAGTATTTATTATTATTATTATACAGGATTTATATAGCGCCAACAGTTTGCGCAGAGCTTTACAACATTAGAGCAGACAGTACAATTACAATAAAATTCAATACAGGAGGAATCAGAGGGCCCTGCTCATTAGAACTTACAATCTAGGATGGAGGGTCAAGTGGTACGAAAGGGTAATAACTGTGGGAGATGAGCTGATGAAGAAAATCAAAGTGCAGTTGTTAGGTGGAGGCAGGATAGGCTTCTCTGAAGAGAAAAGTTTTCAGGGATCGCCTAAAAGTGAATAGCTTTGGAGACTGACAGATTGGATTAGGGAATTCCAGAGGATGGGAGAGGCTTGGGAGAAGTCCTGGAGGCGAATATGGGAGGAGGTGATGGGGGAGCTGGAGAGCAGGAGGTGAGGTTGGTATTTTGAGACTAGGCTAGTGACGTAGCTGGGGGCAGAGTTGTGGATGGCTTTGTAACTTATTGTTAGTATTTTTGATTCGTTGGGTGATTGGCAGCCAATGGAGGGATTGGCAGAGGGGATTAGCAGACGCTGAGCGGTTTGTAAGGTGGATGAGTCTGGCAGCAGCATTCATGGTGGACTGAAGGGGGGGTAGTCTATTTAAAGGTAAGCCAATGAGGAGTGAGTTGAAATAGTAGAGGCGAGAGATGACCAGGGAGTGAATCAGGAGCTTTGGGGTTTCATTGGTTAGAAAGGGGCATACAGTGCCTTGAAAAAGTATTCATACCCCTTGCGATTTTCCACATTTTGTCACGTTACAACCAAAAACATAAATTTATTTTATTGGGATTTTATGTCATAGACCAACACAAAGTAGCAAATAATTGTGAAGTAGAAAGAAAATGATAACTGTTTTTCAAAATTTTTCACAAATAAATATCTGAAAAGTGTGGCGTGCATTTGTATTCAGCCCCTTTACTCTGATACCCCTAACTAAAATCTAGTGGAACCAATTGTCTTCAGAAGTCACCAAATTAGTAAATAGAGTCCACCTGTGTGTAATTGAATCTCAGTATAAATACAGCTGTTCTGTGAACCCCTCCGAGGTTTGTTAGAGAACCTTAGTAAACAAATATCATCCTGAAGGCCAGGGAATGCACCAGACAGGTCAGGGATAAAGTTGTTGAGAAGTTTAAAGCAGGGTTAGGTTATAAAAAAATATCCCAAGCTTTGAACATATCACGGAGCACAGTTCAATCCATCATCTGAAAATGGAAAGAGTATGGCACAACTGCAAACTTACCAAGGCATGGCCGTCCATCTAAACTGACAGGCTGGGCAAGAAGAGCATTAATTAGAAAAGCAGCCAAGAGGCTCCTGGTAACTCTGGAGGAGCTGCAGAGATCCACAGCTCATGTTGGAGAATCTGTCCACAGGACAACTATTAGTCGTGCACTCCACAAATCTGGCATTTATGGAAGAGTGGCAAGAAGAAAGCTATTGTTGAAAGAAAGCCATAAGAAGTCCCATTTGCAGTTTGTGAGAAGCCATGTTGGGGACACAGCAAACGTGGAAAATGGTGCTCTGGACAGATAAGACCAAAATTGAACTCTTTGACCTAAAAGGAAAACGCTATGTGTGGCAGAAAAATAACACTGCACATCACCCTGAACACACCATCCACACCATGAAACATGGTGGTGGCAGCATCATGTTGTTGGGGATGCTTTTCTTCAGCAGGGACAGGGAAGCTGGTCAGAGTTGATTGGAAGATGGGTGGAAACAAATACAGGGCAATCGTAGAATAAAACCTGTTAGTGTCTGCAAAATACTTGAGACTGGATAGGAGGTTCACCTTCCAGCAGGACAACGACCCTAAACACACAGCCAGAGCTACAATGGGATGGTTTAGATCAAAGCATATTCATGTGTTAGAATGGCCCAGTCAAAGTCCAGACATAAATTCAATTGAGAATCTGTGACTGGACTTGAAAATTGCTGTTCACAGACGCTCTCCATTCAATCTGACAGAGCTTGAGCTATTTTGCAAAGAAGAATGGGCAAAAATGTCACTCTCCAGATGTGCAAAGCTGGTAGAGACATTCCCAAAAAGACTTGCAGCTGTATTTTCAGCAAAAGGGGGTTCTACAAAGTATTAACTCAGGGGGGCTGAATACAAATACACGCCACACTTTTCACATATTTATTTGTAAAAAAGTTTGAAAACCATTTATAATTTTCCTTCCACTTCACAGTTATGTGCCACTTTGTGTTGATCTATAACATAAAATCCCAATAAAACACATTTACATTTTTTGGTTGTAACATGACAAAATGTGGAAAATTCCAAGGGGTATGAATACTTTTTCAAGGCACTGTATGTTGCGGAGGTTGAGGCGGCAAGCTTTACAAAGTGATTGGATGTGGGGCCAAAAGGAGAGTTCAGAGTCCAGGACAGGGGAAGAGGAACAAGGGGGATGAAATATTATGAGCTCGGCTTTGGAAAAGTTGAGTTTGAGGAAGTGGTGTGACATCCAGACAGATATGTCTGTTAGTAAGTTGGTGATGCGTGAGGAAACTGAGGGAGTGAGTTGAGGGGTGGAGAGATAGATTTGGGTGTCGTCGGCATAGAAATGATATTGAAAGCCGTGAGAGGCTATCAACTGGCCCAGGGGGGTGTAGATTGAAAATAAGAGAGGTCCAAGAACAGAACCTTGGGGGACCCCAACGGAGAAAGGAAGAGGAGAGGAGGAAGTAGAATTGTAAGTGACACTGAAGGTGCATTGGGATAGGTAGGATGAGAGCCACTGAAGGGCACAGTCAGGGAGTAAAGTTTTTTGAGGAGGAGGGGGCTGTAAACTGTATCAAAGGCAGCTGATAGGCCCAGAAGTAAGAGTACAGAATAGTGTCTGTTGGTTTTTGCGGTTAGTAGGTCATTTGTGAGTTTTAGAAGAGCAGTTTTTGTAGAGTGTTGAGGGCGAAATCCAGATTGAAGGGGATCAAGAAGGTTATTCTTAATGAGGTGGTCACTCAGTTGGTTGTAGACCAGGCTTTCTAGGAGTTTAGAGGAAAAGAGGAGCAAGGAGATAGGGAGTAGATTGTTAAGATTTGTAGGGTCAAGGGACAGCTTTTTAAGTATGGGGGTGACAAATGCATGTTTTAGAGCGTTGGGGAGGCCTCTCCACCAGGTCCACCAGCTGGTTTGCAGTCTTAGGGTCCCCATGGCTGACCCAAGTGGCAGAGAGCGCCCATAAATACTGGTCCATGACCACACGTTCCACAATCTTAGGGCCCAGCAAAGTCTCTGGCTGCAGCCATTTCTTGGTGAGGTGTATCAAGTCAAACATTTAGGAGCGGGGTGGCTTGTCAGTACTGTATGACTACCGACGATGCACCCATTGAGCCTGGACTGCAATGGTGATGCCCATGCGTGCAAGCATCTCACCTTTCAGTGTCTCATAATCCTGGGCAGCATCTGGTTCCAGGTCATAAGAGGCCTCTTGGGGTTCTCCTGTCAGAAAGGGCGCTAGCAATCCTGCCCATTGCCTTTTTTCCATCCTTCTTGAACAGCCATTCTTTCAAAAGTTGCAAGGTATGCTTCCACATCATATGCAGGTGTCATCTTCTGCAGGAAATAGCTGGCACATACCATTTTCTGTTCCACCGGCAAATGACTTGCGGACCCCTTCTTTAACTCTACCAGGGCCTCTGCAAATTGATGTTTGGTTTGCTGCTGGGCTTCAATGGCCTGGCGATTTCTCCTGCTGACGATTCGCCTCCTGCTGCAATGCAGTGGCCTGTGCGACCTGGCGATTTGTTTCCTTTTGCTGCCGATTGGTTTTGTGCTGGGTTGCAGTGGCCTGCAGCAGGGCTTTTAACACATCCTCCATCTTTCCACTTGCCTAGGAAGATGCCTGCCGAAAATCCACCATGTGTGGGGGGGTTAGCTCAATGAGGATCACCTTCCCTGGGAAAAAGGTAGTCCAAACGGTAGGTTTTCTTAAAAGCTGACTTGTAGCCAGTTTTATTTTAAAAGGTTGCATGAAAATCAAACAAACAAAACAGAAAATAAATCCTTGCCATCCAAGCTCTTTCTAAACATTTCCAGTTTTCCTAACTGAGCGGTGAAGGGCTTCTCCCAGTCACCCACAAAACAAAGACAATGCAAACCTTTTGTTTCAGTCAAAAAGCAAACTTCAATTCATCAGCTCTCTCAGGCTTGATGGACCCTGAGTTCCAGGCCAGAGCAAAATTCTGATCCAGACCTGCTTCCTTTATACAACCTGTCGGTGGACACAAGTGGACCGCAAAATCTGGTCCGGAACCAACTATGCAAAGGTGGCTGGTAAAACCAGGACCGGATTCCACCTTAGTTTCTTGTAAGTGAACGCATGCGAGGTGAAACATAACGTCCATCGGTCACCTCGCATTTCATAATGCCACTATATATTCATCTACTGTATATACACAGGCACATACACTATTTGTTTTGCAATTAAACATGTAATACAGTAATGACAGAGGATTCTCAGAGCTCAATGGGTTAAAAAAAGAGACAATATAGCAGAGGCTTTGAAGCTATGATCTGTCTAATTGAATCTTTGGACTGGGCCATCTCATAAGAGATGGATGCTGGAATGAGTCACTGCTCTAATGCACATGTTTTTACATTCACATGTTTACAGAGCTGTAAATAACAGGTTTATATCAATGAAGCAAAACTAAAATGTAAAATATAGCCTAAAGCTTTACATGCTATCTAGAATAAGGATGGCAAAATATTAATATTTAACCACTTCCCGACCGCCGTATGCAGAATGACGGCCGAGAAGTGGTTCAGTTATCCTGACTGGGCGTCATATGACGTCCTCAGGATAACAAGCCGCCGTGTGCCCGGGGGGAACGTGCATCCGCGGCGATCAGTGGTGTGGGGGGTCAGTCTGACCCCCTGCATTACCGATCTCGGTAAAGTGCTTCCATCCGAAGCACTTTACCATGTGATCAGCCATGACCAATCACGGCTGGTCACAGTGTAACACAGGAAAGCCGTTTATCGGCTTTCCTTTACTCGGGTCTGAGTAGTGGAGAGCCGATTGGCTGCTCTCCTGACAGGGGGGTTTGTGCTGATGATTTATCAGCACAGCCCCCCCTAGAATCGCCACACTAGACCACCAGGGAGCCTGCCCAGGGACCACCAGCAATGTGCCCACCCAGGACCACCAGGGAGCCGACCAGGGACCACCAGGGAGCCAATCTGGACCACCAGGGAGACCACCCTAGACCACCAGGTAAGGGACATAGTGCCCAATATGAATGGCACTTAGTGCCACCTTCAGATGCCACCCTAGACCACCAGGGAATGGGCCCCATTCAGTACATATGCCCATCAGTGCCCCTATCAGTGTGTACCAGTGCCCCTATCAGTGCATACCAGTACCACATATCAGTGCCCACCAGTGCCACCTACTAGTGCCCACCTATCAGTGCCCATCAGTGCCACCTATCAGTGCCCAGTGCCACCTATCAGTGCCAATCAGTGCCGTCTATGAGTGTCCATCAGTGCCGCTTATCAGTGTCCGTCAGTGCTGCATATCAGTGCCCGTCAGTGTTGCATATCAGTGCCCGTCAGTGCTGCTTATCAGTGCCGCCTAACAGTGCTCATCATTGCTGCATATACGTGCCTCATCATCAGTGCCACCTCATCAGTGCCAATCAGTACTGCCACATCAGTGCCTGTCAGTGTAGCCTCATCAGTGCCCATCAGTGATGGAGAAAATTTACTTATTTACAAATTTTTGTGACAGAAATAGAGAATTATTTTTTTTTTCAAAATTTTCGGTCTTTTTTTGTTTATAGCGCAAAAAATAAAAACCGCAGGGGTGATCAAATACCACCAAAAGAAAGCTCTATTTGGGGAAACAAAATGATAAAAACTTTGTTTGGGTACAACTTCGCTCGACCGCGCAATTGTCATTCAAAGCGCAACAGCACTGAAAGCTGAAAATTGGTCTGGTAGGAAAGTGTTCTAAGTGCATAGTGTTGAAGTGGTTAATATTTTTCAAAAAACAAAAAAAGAAAGAAATATTTTTTCTTTAGACAAAAAAATTATGTACAAAAAAGAAATATACGTACCCGTTAAGTTAATCACTGCAATAAAAACTCAAAGCATAACACTAGCCTTTATGATGTATTCATACTTGTGAATACACCCTGGTAGGGATGGGCCTAACACCCTCCCCTCCCACCGTTCGGTTTGCACCAGAACATGTGAACAGGCAATAAATTAGTGCGAGCATCCGAACCCTATTAAAGTCTATGGGACCCGACATGTAAAATCAAAAGTGCTCATTTTAAAGACTTATATGCAAGTTATTGGCATAAAATGTGTATAGGGACCCAAGTACTGCCCTAGGGGACATGTATCAATGCAAAGAAAAGTTTTTAAATCAATTGTTTTTTCAGGAGAAGTGATTTTCATAATGATTAAAGTGAAAAAATAAAAATGAAATACTCCCTTAAATATTGTGCCTGGGGGGTCTCCTTAGTCTGCCTGTAAAGTGGCTCATTTGTGTGCTGCCGCAAAATTATATTTCTAAAGGAAAAATTGTCATTGAAAATTGCTTGCAGCTGTAATGTATTGCTGGCTCCCAGCAATAAAGATAAATATCACAGAAAAAATTTGCATGGGGTCCCCGCCACCAGTCCATACCAGGCCCTTCGGGTCTGGTACTGCTTTTAAGAGGAACGCAAAAAAAAGAAGAAAAAAAAAATTTGATGTGGGATCCCCCCAAAATCCATACCAGACCCTTATCCAAGCATGCAACCTGGTTGGGAAGGATGGGGGGGCTGGCGAGTGCCCCCCCTCCTGACCCATACCAGGCTACATGCCCTCAACATGGGAGGGTGGGTGCTTTGTTGATGGTAACAAAAGCCTCTTCCCGACCCCCCCTATGTGAATGGGTATCGGGCATATTGCACCCATACCCATTCACCAAAAAAGTGTCAAAAAAGAAAAAAATCACAAGAGACAATTAGGGACAAGTCATTTATTAAAAAAGAAAAAAAAAGTGTCATCCGATGTAATCCATCGTCAATCACGGCAAGTGACGACCAGAAAAATAAGAAAAAAACCCCTCAAAACAGCTCCTGCCTAACGGGGGTCTCCCACCAACTGACCTATATTTGCTTTGACAGTTTATTTATACTCAAGGGCGGGGCCACCCGATGATGTAACTGAGTGACCCTGCCGCCTCTGATGTCCTATGACATCAGAAGGGGGTGGGGTCACCTGCTTATGTCTCCCTTGTGGCCCCGCCCTAGCCTCTATAATAGCTGTCAAATGGAAAAAGACAGCAGTCGGCGGGAGGCTCCCATGGAGGAGGAGCTTTTTCAGGAATTTTTTTTCTTTGCGGCGCCATGATTGACATGGATGTACATTGTGGGAGACTTTTTTTCTTTTTTAATAAAGGGCTTGTCCCTAATTGTCTCCTGTGGTTTTTCTTTTTTGACACTTTTTTGGTGAAGGAGTAGGGGTACAATGTACCCCATACTCATTCACATGGGAGGGCGGGATCTGGGGGCCCCCTTATTAAAAGGGACTTCCAGATTCCGATAAGCCCCCCGCCCCCAGACCCCCAAAACCACCGGCAAGGGTTGTGGGGAAGAGGCCCTCCCCAAAGCACCCTGTCCATGTTGAGGACATGTGGCCTGGTACGGTTCGGGGGGGGCGCTCGCTCGTCCCCCCTCCTGCCCTGCCAGACTGCGTGCTCGGATAAGGGTCTGGTATGGATCTTGGGGGGACCCCACGCCATTTTAAAAAAAAATTGTCACTTAAAATCCTCAGTGAGCCACGGGCAGAGCAGAGAGCCAGTGACTGACAGTCACAGCTCTCTGCTCTCAGAGCTCTGAGAACCAAGCAATCAACGGTCTTTGATCGCTCGGTTCTCAGTCTTAGAGCCGGGGAGACCAATGCAGCATCAGACCAATGCTGCATCCACCTAGGTAATTATAATTCTTAAAAAAACAAAATCCCTTACTTCTCTTTTAACTAACTCATCAAATTTTGTCATGTTGAGGACACTGCTCTCAACAGCCCGTAGGCACATAGCACTTAATCTTTCATGGGTCATAGTGGTTCTCAGATAATTCTTTATCAGTGTTAATTTGCTAAACAACCTTTCTCTCAAGCGAGTAACCATTGTGCTCAAATATATAAGAGCTACACCTGGAGATGTATCAGCAAGTCCTTCATCATGTAATACAACTGCCTGTTGAGATGGTGTGATTGCAACCTTACTCTTAGATTTGTAGATATCCTGGCCTGTCAGACATACAGGGAACATTGGAGAAACTTCATAAATCAGATGATGGACAAACAGGTGCACAAGCCCTCCTCCACAGACACACACAGCCGCTCACCTCATTTGTAAGGCCTGATGGCCTACAATGCACCTTCCCCACTGGGGAACTAAAATGTATGTCTTGAAGAAATCCTTGGGATAATAATCGGCTTAGTCACCATTCAATCCAGGATATATATAGAAAGAGATGAGAAAACATCTAGTGCTCTCCGCAAAGACGAATGCATAAATCGTATACATCAGCTGAATCACAATAGAGAACAGATAGGACATCCACGTGTTTCAGGAGACAGACATCGTTGTGTACGGACCCTCCACCACAGAGATACACTGCCACTCACCTCATTTGCAAGACCAAGAGGTCTGTCAAACACCTTCCCCACTGGGGACTATAGGGCAGGGCTCCTATGTGTTCCTGGTCCACTCCGATAACATCCAAAGTACATGCAGATAAAACAGAACACTACATCTAATGCTCTCCGTATAACACCAGATTTATTTAAATAGATAAAAAAGTGCACTCACAAATGAAGCACTCAAACTGAGTGCATGAATCAACGCTGGTAATGACACACATTGAAGACACCAAAGATGGCTGCGGGTGACGTCATACGCCGCTCCTCCCCCATACGCGTTACCTTCTGGGCGGGACTTCTTCAGCGTGGGAGCGCGGTCACATACTGCACTAGCATATTTATGCACTACCAGTGCCATGGCAACCTGAAACAGCTGAGTGAGATGAGTGAATCAAGTGAACCAGGGCTGAAAGCGCTACAAGGGAATATACAAGACCGATCCACTGATAGTCAGCTCAACGTTGCCCCCTTATGGTTTCACGGAGGAATGACCTATTTTCCTCAATTCTCTGTCAATCCCTTTATAATCACAATAAAGGTGAAAAATTATTTACATATTCAAATAGATGGGCAATAAACCACCCAACATATAATAAAACCATCCCACGCCCATCCTTGGTGAATAAAAAACGAAAAACATACACAATAATAAAAAACACAATAATAAACACACACAATAATAAAAACTATCTGTCAGAAATAAAACAATCGCCTTAGACTACAACATTCAATATAAAAAGTTTGAGAGAATTATTAAAAAGCATTGGTTAATATTAAAACAGGTCCGTGTCTTAGGACCGGCTCTACCTGCACAGCCACAATTTATTTTCCGAAAAGCCCCTAGCCTAAGGGACAGTAGTGCCCCAGGAGTGATTGATCCTCCAAGTATGGCAGAGAACCACCTTTTCTCCTTTCTATCAGGTTTTTACACATGTGGCAAGTGTTCAGCCTGTAGAAGTGTAAAATTTAACAATAAGAAGCATAAAGAATTTGTGTCCTCTGTAAGAAGTAAAAAATACAAGATTTGAAAAAAAAAATTTGATCACATGCTCCACCCAAGGGGGTTGTTTATATGCTGGAATGCCAGTGTGGGTTCCAGTATATAGGCAGGACCTTGAGACCTTTACATGTTAGGGTGGGAGAGCATGTAAACAATATTCAAAAGGGATTACGGACACATAGTTTCTCCAAACATTTTAGGGACCATCATAACAGGGATCCCCGTGGCCTCCAGTTTTTGGGGATTGAAAAAGTCTCCCGTCTTTGGAGGGGAGGTAATTTAATTAGACGTTTAAGCCGCAGGGAGTCGTCCTGGATTTTTGAAACCAGAGTAATGGCACCTGCTGGCTTGAACATCGAATTTGATTTAAATTGTTTTATTTCTGACAGATAGTTTTTATTATTGTGTGTGTTTATTATTGTGTTTTTTATTATTGTGTATGTTTTTAGTTTTTTATTCACCAAGGATGGCTTTGGGATGGCGCTATACGTGTTTATTATATGTTGGGTGGTTTATTGCCCATCTATTTGAATATGTAAATCATTTTTCACCTTTATTGTGATTTTGAAGGGATTGACAGAGAATTGAGGAAAATAGGCCATTCCTCCGTGAAACCATAAGGGGGCAACGTTGAGCTGACTATCAGTGGATCGATCTTGTATATTCCCTTGTAGCGCTTTCAGCCCTGGTTCACTTGATTCACTCATCTCCCTCAGCTGCTTCAGCTTGCCACGGCGCTGGTAGTACATAAATATGCTGTTCCAGTACGTGGCCGTGCTCCCACGCTGAAGAAGTCCTGCCCAGGATGTAACGCGTACGGGGGAGGAGCGTTGTATGATGTCACCTGCAGCCATCTTTGGTGTCTTCAATGTGTGTCATTACCAGCATTGATCCATGCGCTCAGTTTGAGTGCTTCATTTGTGAGTGCACTTTTTTATCTATTTAAATAAATCTGGTGTTATACGGAGAGCATTAGATGTAGCGTTCTGTTTTACCTGCATGTACTTTGGATGTTATCGGAGTGGACCAGGAACACATAGGAGCCCTGCTCTATAGTCCCCAGTGGGGAAGGTGTTTGACAGACCTCTTGGTCTTGCAAATGAGGTGAGTGGCAGTGTATCTCTGTGGTGGAGGGTCCGTACACAACGATGTCTGTCTCCTAAAACACATAGATGTCCTATCTGTTCTCTATTGTGATTCAGCTGATGTATACGATTTATGCATTAGTCTTTGCAGAGAGCACTAGATGTTTTCTCATCTCTTTCTATATATATCCTGGATTGAATGGTGACTAAGCCGATTATTATCCCAAGGATTCCTTCAGGACATACATTTTAGTTCCCCAGTGAGGAAGGTGCATTGTAGGCCATCAGGCCTTACAAATGAGGTGAGCGGCTGTGTGTATCTGGGCTTGTGCACTTGTTTGTCCATCATCTGATTTATGAAGTTTCTTCGAAGTTTATTATTACTTATGGACTCAAAAGGACATTTGTAGTTACCCATAGCGCTGCACTTTGTTTTATGTTTATATGTGGTTTTTATGAATTTTACCATAGTGTTCAGCCTGCTGTGCATTGCAACCAATTATTAGAGACTTTGCTCTGAATATTTTTCCTGTATTTTATACAGGGAACATTGGGCTTGGATGTAAATCCCCTCTTAGTTGTCACAGGAACAAGTGTTTTCATTGGAAGATTTCCCCTCTATTCTTGTTTTGGTGGCAACACAAAATTTTGGATTTACCCTCATTTTCATACCCGTTGACACTGGTAGTCAGGACTAGTTAGTGACAGTCAATATCCTAACAGGGACACAGAGAGCAATTAAAACCTTCATAAAATCTCTAGAAAATTAGTTACAGTCTTGATTGTGGAGCACAGTGGATAGAATTGTGTTGGATGTAGACTATGGTGAATCTTTATATGAGACGACACCATAGCTCACACAGCAGTCAGTAAAATATATAACAATAACCAACTGATGTGAAGCGCTGGGGCTGCAGCAGTCTCCAGTTGGGAAACTTGCCTTAGGAAATGTGTGATTGTCTGTCTATGATTAAGTTTTTCCACACTGCGCTCCTGCCACTTGTTACAAAATGTATAATTGTGGTATTAGTCTGTCTGGTACAATACTAAATTTATAGTTGCACTTACAGTCATTGCTGCCTGTAGACTATACTCCAGATGGAAAGCCAGCAAAGGCATTGCTAACTGACTGTCGCTGTTGCTTCACACTTTATATTAACCTTCTGCTTCCGGACCGCCCCACGTACATATACTGCAGCAGGGTCCCCCGGCTGCACAAAGTCATGTACCTGTACGTGATTTTGTGCACGTGGTGTAGGGGGCGTGTGGCGCTGCCGGAGCACCGCTCCTGCTGTAATTGGACACTGCAGAGCCAATCAGCAGGTCCGGCGGCCTCGATGGCTACAGCAACCCGCCGATTGTTCTGTAGAGAGACGGAGCAGCAGTGTGCCTTTGTAAACAAGGCAAACCGCTGATCTGTCAGGGAATAAAGGAGAGATCTTGTGTGTCAGCTGTGTATAAGTCCCCCACAGTTAGAAAGCACTTCCCAGGCACACACTTAACCCCTTGATTGCCCCTGGTGTTAACTCTTTCACTGCCAGTGTCATTTATACAGTGATCAGTGCATTTTTTTTTAGCACTGATCACTGTATTGGTGTCACTGGTCCCCAAAAAGTGTCACTAAGTGTCAGATTTGTCTGCCACAATGTCGCAGTCCCACTAAAAATTGCTGATCGCTGCCATTACTAGTTTAAACAATAAAAAAAGTCCCTAAATCTATCCCATAGTTTTTGGATGCTATAACGTTTGCGCAAGCCAATCAATATACACTTATTGGGATTTTTTTACCAAAAATATGTAGCAGAATACATATTGGCCTAAATTGATGAAGATATTTGATTATTTACATTTTTTTTATTGGGAATGTTTTATAGCAGAAAGTAAAAAATATTGTTTTTTTATTCAAAATTGTCTGTCTTTTTTTGTTTATAGCGCAAAAAAACAAAAACACAGAGGTGATCAAATGCCAACAAAAGAAATCTCTATTTGTGGGAAAAAAGGACATCAATTTTATTTGGGTACAACGTCGCACAACTGCGCAATTGTCAGTTAAAGCAATGCAGTGCTGTATCGCAAAAAATGGCCTGGTCCAGAATGGGTAAGTATTTAACCACTTCAGGACCAGAGCCCTTTTTGCGATTCGGCGCTGCGTCGCTTTAACTGACTGCGGCGTTGTACCCAAACAAAATTTGCGTCCTTTTTTTCCCACAAACAGAGCTTTCTTTTGGTGGTATTTGATCATCGCTGCGTCATTTCTGATCGCCGCTATAAACAAAAGAAGAGCGACAATTTTGCAAGAAAACCCAAATTTCTTACTTTTTGCTAAAATACAAATCCAAAAAAAAAATACAAAAAAACATTTTTTTTCACCGTTTTTGGCCGATTTATATTCTTCCTCATATTTGCGATTATTGATTGGTTTGCACAAAAGTGGCCGCGTTTACGGATGATGAGAATTCATTTTTGCCGATCTTTAGCGGTACTGCGATATTGGGGCGGACATGTCGGACCATTTTGACACTTTTTTGGGACCATTGGCATTTATACAGCGATCAGTGCTATAAAAATGCACTGATTACTGTGTAAATGCCATTGGCAGTGAAGGGGTTAACCTGCAGGGGGCTCTCTAAGGGTTAACTGTGTTTCCTGGGCGTGTTCTAACTGTAGGGGGACTGCCCTAGCAGGGGAAGGGAAGCGATCACAGCTTCTGTGTAGAGGAAGGCTGTGATCACAGCCCTTCCCCCTCTCACAGAACGGAGGTCTGTGTTTACTTACACGGACCTCCGTTCTTTCACTCCGGGGGGGGGCATCGCGGGTAGCCGGCGGCAATCGAAGCCGCTGCACCTGCTCCCTGGCCCTCCCCGAACACAGTGAGCGCACGGGCGCGCCTCCAGCAGCGCGCTCACAGTGCGCGATCTCGCAGCCGCCATTAGATGACGGCGATTTGCGATATCAAACCACCTTGTCGCCGTCAACCTGAGGTTGGCGGTTGGCAAGTGGTTAAAGTGTATTTTAGTTTACTTTAATTCCTGCTGAATCAGCCAAAATTCGAACCATGGTTGTTCCTGTTGGTACTGACCGGCATCATAAAAGTTGACTGACAAATCAATGGAACCAGGTAGAAAATGTTTGCGCGGACAGGTACTGCATTCTATCAGATGTAGTCACTGTTCAGGTATTCCGACAGCTGTCTGAATACATTGCCAGCAGGGGAGATTCTTCCATCCACACTGTTTAGCTTGGATGAGGAATCAACTGATTTCTCCTGCTCATCCCACAAGGCTGAGCAGCAGAAATCTAAACATTTATCGCTAGCCTTACACTTACATTTTTAGATATCTCGATCTATCAGAAATACAAAGAACACTGGACTCGGATACAAATACCTGCTTTTCATTGTCTGGATTATCTGCAGTGGACAGTCAGTGTTGACAATATTTAAAATTTAGGCTTTATTCTGCTCAGATAAATTTACAAGGAATTTGGCCTAATATGACAAATGCAGCATTGCTTTATTTGGAATGTGGCTGTAAGCGTCAATTCACATCAATGCATTTTGTTTTTCAGCGTTTTTTCACAGTTTTTTGCTGTGCTTTCCGGGTTTTTTTAACCGCAATTTTACTGCGATTTTGCCGCGATTTGCGTTTTTTTATATTTAATTTTTTTTATAATTTTTTTTTTTTTTTTGGGGGGGGGGGAATGTTGTCGCTAGGCAGAATTAAAATGCAAATTGTGGCAAAATTGCGGTAACAACGCGGTAAAAAAGCAGCACTTGCGTTTTTCATGCTAGCCCATTGAAGTCTATTACATGCAAAACGCTGCTTTTTGCATGAAAAAGGTCCCCGACCCTTTCCAAAAATGCAGAGGCACAAAAAAGCATTGATGCGAACATGTTCCATAGGAACCTATGTTAAAAAAAATTCCCTGCATTTCTGCAAAATGCATCAAAAAACGCACTGGTGTGAATGGAGCCTAAATGTCTGGAATGACTATAATGGCCAGTTATATGTGATATTTGAAACTCAGGGACCTTGGCCAGTGACAACTGTTGGTCACACTGTTCTTATTCTATATCTTATTCAGCATGTGGCTATTACAATCAATAGTGAACGTAATGGACATCTATTAGTGATATTAAAGCTGAACTACAGTTATGATGCACTGTAAGCAGACAGGCATTTTATTTCAGAAGAGACATGCAATGTCACCTTCCCCTGGATCAACTATGGGTATAGGATTGTGTATATGGGATTGTATGATTTTTTTTTTTTTTGGTTGAACTGGATGGACTTGTATCTTTTTTCAACCTGACTAACTATGTGACTATGTGATGTCATCCTGCACTGGCCAATGAAGATGGCCAAAACCTGGCACACAGGAGAAGGCACTGGCAAGGGAGCATTGGGAAGTTGAATGTC
The DNA here is from genome assembly GCA_018402905.1 of Glandirana rugosa. Taxonomy (NCBI): domain Eukaryota; kingdom Metazoa; phylum Chordata; class Amphibia; order Anura; family Ranidae; genus Glandirana; species Glandirana rugosa. The sequence goes on from BLSH010434499.1 coordinate 254,414, forward strand.
CTCCCTTTAGTTCAGCTTTAGCCTTTTGAAAATGAATGTCAACCTGAACTAACCCACACATCTTGCCCTAATCAGTGAAGAGTCCTTTATTTCAGGAGCAGATTCTTGAGTACAGTACTTAATAGGAAACAAATGTAATCCAAAGGACTGAAGTGATTTTTGGGTGAATCTTGATTGGTTGCTTTAGGTTCCTGCAGTTAAAGGGGATGCATAAATCTTTTCTATACAGCGTACAGTATTTTAATATCAATAAAATAAAAAGTATACAAGCAGGGCCGTCTTTAAGGTAGGGCAAAAGGGCAGCTGCCCTGGGCCCCATCATTGCTGTGGGGCCCAAAGCAGCTGCCTCATACTTGCCAACTATCCCAGTTTAAATTCCCTTGTCCCTTGAGGTTTTAGCCCTGTGCTGTGTCCCAATATTTCATTGTGAAGTTCTGTTACTAATGCTGCCCAGCTCTGTCCTTTTGCTGTGTACAAATGACTCACCTGCAGACCCCGTGTTTACATTTAAATAACATATTAATATGTAAATAACGGCGACATTAATATGTAAATAACCGCAGACCAGTGACATTGATATGTAAATGTAAATAGAGGCAGCATTAATATGTATATCATGCCCCCTAAGGTCATATCTACCATCACTTCTGCTGAATGCTGCCCACTGGGGAGGTAAAGGGGCATGCTTGAAAGTCCTGCCTACAACTGTGGTCATTAAGCCTACTGTGTACTAACCTCTTGCAACCTATCATTGAGCTGTAGGGATATGCAGCAACCTCTAGCAATCAATCAGTGAGCTGTAATAATATGCAGTAACCTCTAGCAACTAACTAGTGAGTGGTAAGGATGTCCAGCAACTTCCAGCAACCAATCAGTGAGGAGTATTGATGTACAGTAATCTCTAGCAACCAATCAACAAGCAGAAGTCAAATAATCAGTGATCCGAATTGTGTGCTGTAACCTCTACCAGCCAGTTAGTGAGCAGTAATGATACACTGTAACGTCTGGCAACCAATCGCAATCACTGCCTGATCTGATTCAGTAAACTGATTTTCAGTCTAGCTGCTATTTATTGTATGTCTCTGAGCAGGTGGAGAGCGAAATTACATGGAAGGAGAGGGCCCAGAAAAATGTTTGCCCAGGGTCCAATCAATATTAAAGACGGCCCTGTATATTAGAAGATTCACAGAAAAAGGGTAATTAAGAATAAACTAATAGTGCAACCAAATGTGTGTATCTTTTTTTGATACAATATTAAAAGTTACATATGCATTTTGAATATACCATATCAAATGCAAATCAGGGTTAGCTGCACTACCAATAATTTAAGAAATGATGTGTATGCACATGTTACTGGTCTAATAACGATACAGATTGCTTATGAAATGGAAATATAAGTTGTAGGGTAGAAAAGGTGAAGGAGAGGAGGGAAGTGGTGGTGTGAGAAGAGGGGAGAAAGAGAGGAGGAGTTAAGGGGAGGAAGGAGGGAAATGTTATCAACAACCACTGGCACATTTAGGTTAGGCTTTTCTTTTTAGTCAGGACTGATGGTATTGAGTTCACATTGATGATCTGAGCATTATCCAGAGTGACCAAGTATGGGTAAACCAATCAGAGCAATTTCCATCCTAGCCACTAATTGCTTGATGCACAATATGAGGCCCATTTCTTATAACTATTTAATTATAAAGGTAGGAGTTTGTTTGCACCAATGTCTAGGTATTGCAGATCTGGCTGCCATGAAAAGCGAGAAAAAATGTATTTTTTGGTGGAACTAATAGATCTGAGTAGCATTGAGAGTAATGTGATTGTTAGGATATAAGGAACTGTCCTTCCTTTGAGCTTGTGATATATAGAAAGTATATAATTCCAAAACTGACGTATTAGAGCACATTCACACCAGTTGTGTGACATGCTTCCTTATAGGGTAAGGCATCTCCAACATCTGTCAGGGTGAAGTAGTGAAGCCCTGAGGAGCAGCGATGCAACCTTGTAAGTATTTTGAAGTTCTTCTCTTGAGCCTTACATAGAGAGATAGTTTGTGGGTTTGGATAAATTATATTTACCAGTCCGCAGGGGAGGAGTTTATGTTTAGTTCCTGTTCCCATTTTGTTGTGCAGTTAGGCGCAGAAGGTTGGGAGGCTGGAAATCACGTGAGTTGGGAGTTATCTTGGAGATAGAATTCCTCTAAGAGAGAGTGGGTTCTGGAACAGGCCTGTCTTGCAATCTTAAAGGAAATAAACTAGTGGATCTGGCAGTAATTAAACCATGATACATCAGCTGTTTTCTAAAATTGTACAGTACCTATAACAAAGTGCGGAACAGTTGGTGGCAAGGAGGTACTATAAGGCCTCATACACACGGACGTTTTTTGACGCTGGCGTTTTCTGGCGTTTTTTGCAGCTCTCCATGTTAGTCAATGGCCCCATAAAAACGTCGGCGTTTTTGAGCTGTAGATGGCGTCGGCGTTAGTGAGCTGAAAGTAGAACCCACGGCCATCGCGTTCTGAGGCTGTAATGTTTTGGCATTTTGTGACGCAGATGCCGCAAAACGCCAACAAACGCCAACTAATATTGTACCGGCGTTTTTTGACGCCAACGTTTTTAGGTTGAAAAATAGCAGAGGGATGATTTTTTTTAAAAAACGCCTATTGACGCCGATGCATAACGCCGAAAAACGCGGATTTTTTTTCCTTGACGTCGGGCCCGATGTTTTGTTTATTTTTAAAGATACGCCCGTGTGTATGAGGCCTAACTGTAAAATCAAGCCTTGGGTAAGAAGAGCAAAACGCAAATTAATTGTATGAACAACTTCAAGAAATTTTGGGCCTCGAATGTGTTCAGATATAACTAAAGGCAAAACTTTTTGTTTTGGTTTCAGATAGAGTGGAGAGCAGTGGCGGCCCATCCATTAGGGGCGCAGGGGTGCAGCCTCCCATCCATCAGTCCGGCCCCCTGAGCTACATGCAGGGAGCCGGATGCATGGATTCCAATGGGGGGGGGGGGGGTTTAGAAAAAAAAATTTGCAAATAGTCCAAAAGCATAAAAGCATACAGAAAAAAGGTGCAAGTTTTGAGGGCTCTTCACACATAAAAACGTGCTTCACCGCCACACAGGTGCTTCAAAAACATGAAAAACAGCAATGAATTGAAAGTAGCACTCCCTCATAAACTATGTGCTGCATAGTTTTTTTATTTTAAGCATGTGATTAAGAGCCAGAGACTCTAATAGGCTTCAAAAAAGGGTGGGCTCGAGGTGCAAAGTACTGTGCTCTAAGCCCACCCAGTTGTGTGACAATAGAGAATGAATATTCACTATTTCCACAATTATTCTCCTCTCAGCAAATCTGGAAGCGGGTCTGAGACCCATTTCCTGATTGGCCGAAAGGAGAAGCGTTCTGATTGGCCACTGAGGAGGAGGGAGGAGACGGAAGTTCCCGTGATGCCTGTGGAGGACAACAGGGGAAGAGGAAGCCGCCTGTGATGCCCGCAGAGCAGAGTAGGGGAAGGGGAAGCCGTCTGTGAGGCGAGGGAGGAGAGCACGGAAAGGAGGGAAGGAGAAGCCACCGCCCGTCGTCTGAGTGAATCGCTGCCCACCATAGATGGGGTAAGTGCTCCTGATGATCTGACTGACGGGACCGGACAAAAATCTACCTGTAGCCACCACTGGTGGAGAGAGATTATAACACTTGTCAATTTTTATTACTATTTGTGCCTCTATTAGAGAGATTCACCCTTCTTATTTGAGCAGTGAAAAAGAAGTGGAAAGAAATCCTTTCAAAGTGAGGGGATCGCTGGTTGTCACTAGGGTTAACAGAACTGGTGTCTCCTTTGGAAGATTTCCTCCCTATTAGTCTTCTGATGACAACCTAAAATTTGAGATTTTCTTTCACTTTCACTTTTTTTCTGATTATGGTAAACATGACAAATTAAGAGAGTGAATCTCCCTAATGGGGGGCACAGACCGCAATAAAAACCTGACACTAATCACTAATCCCTCTCCACGCTATCCAAAACTAAAAAAAAGTTTTGCATTTAGTTATACTTTAATGCAATACTAGACATCTGATTGACAGTCATAGCTCAAAGAACCTGTTTGTAAGAACCAGTGACAGTTACAATCTAGCTATTAATCAGCTCTTTTCAACCCTCTTAGGCAGACAGAAAAACAGGTGGGATGTGCTGTAGCTTCTATGTGCTGTCCTCTAGGCACTGAACAACATGGCTATGACCAGAAAATCCAACAGGATATCTCTCTGAAGTCTCGCTCGGCTACCTTCTTCCAGAAAGTTCTCTCACCGATCTCCTTCTTTTCAGACTTAGCAGAACATTCTTCCCTCTGAGGTCACGCCCATGCTCCAGGCTGTCATGTGTCTCTCAGACCTGTAGCTACTCCATAGAGTTAGATTGTGGTGGCCATTTTGGGATAGCCTGAAATTCAGTGCTAGCAAGCTGTTGCATACAGATGGCCTCTACAGGCAGAAAACTGTCCATGAAAAGATGAAAAGAAAACAATTCTGCCATATTACAGGTGATGCTTTCTCTTTGCATATTAAAACAATTTTGCAGTACATGTATACAATAGGCAGCATACCAAACGTCTCTCTTGGGTGACAACTCATGCTTAAAAAACCCCCCAAAAAACTAACACATGCAGTCACCAAGAGGAAAGTGGTGATCCAGTGTTAATTTTATAGAGAGTAGGCGAAAGCATTTGGTGTCAGTTTTCCATCCAGAACATCTGGCTTGTCGGTTTGCCCATACCTGTTAAGTGTGACATTGCATTAACATGTGGATCCTGACGGTTTGTCCAGTGTTTATGCTTTCATTACTCTCAGTATATACAGAGTGAAAATGACTCATAAAGCCTCGTAGTGGTAAAATAGATTCATTAAATTCATATTGTGCACAGATGTGGAATATTAGGTTTCTAATTAGATTTTTCCCACTTGCTTCTGCCTGAACATTTGACAGTGGAAAGTAAGAAAAATATGCCAAAAATGATCCAAAATAGCTTTAATTTGGAAATACTGTGTGGAGGTGTTATGTCTGTGTTCAAAATTGCTGCTCTACATTTTGACGCCACAATGTGCTCAGAATAATTTCATTTTGTTGTGGTGCAGGCACAAGCAGACAAACTTAATGGTGTCTCTGGTCAGTCCGTGGGCTCCTATTTAGGCACATGTACTTTTGAATTGGGGCAACCACATGGCACAGAAAAACAATGAACTTGAAAGCTAAACTCCATACACACAATTTAACTAACAGGAAGCAGCTCAATGCCTGATTATGCTAAACAATAAAAATATTATTTAAAAAATAACTCTTTCAGTCATCCGTTCTTAAAGCTAAACTAAATTGCCACATAAAAATGGCTAGAAGTTTTTTGGTAAAAGAGACTTTATGGGATGTATTAATTAAAAAAACTGTATAGTTGTTCATCCATTAAAACTGCAAGTAAATCCGTTCTGTGTGAATGGGGTGAAATCAAATGTTCTCTGGCTGTATTCTCTCCAATTCAAATGTGTGAATGTAGAAAATACCCCATAAGTAGGGTGAAAAAAACATCTTTACTTGGCTTCAGAATGGTGGATTAAAGAGTTCAAAATCATGGCAATTACAACAGTCCAACAGATTATAGACTATCCTCAGGCTGCTACTTCCCAAGGTAAACAAGAGATGAGACACTTTTACACTTTTTTGATGGCCACTAGCTGGTGATGACTATCATAGAAAATAAGTATGTTCCTCAGCACCATTTAGTGACCACGATGCAGCATTGTCTGCTTTCACACATTCAAATGGCAAAGAATATACATTTGATTTTGCATCAATTACACTGAATCAATTTAGCTGCAATATTAAATGAACAGCTGGATGAATATCTATGCAATTTTTTTAAAAATTGCCCCCCCCTCCCCCCGTAAGTCTCCCCTGCCAAAAAGTAAAAAAAATGTACTTGATCAGTGTGGAAGCAGGTTGAAATGTTTATTAGTTAGTCCAGCAGCCTGCCCAGGCTAGGGAAGACAGAGATGAGCTTCAAGTTGTCTGCCCATCATGCTGCCATCACTGTATGAAATACTTCCCACTCGCTACTTGAACTGGTTGCAGCTCACTGCTCCATTGCATGGAGGGGATGGAGGAATCTTCCCACTTTGACCCTGACTGACTTCCGACCTCCGTATGTTCCGCTGCTGCAAAGACTGCAAGCCCACCTGCCCCGCTCACCAATAAAGTCCTGCAGCAAGCAACTGGGTTGACCTCCCCCGCAGAACTTGGGGTCGAGCAGCTGACCATCACACCTTTAATAGGAGATTCACACACTGGGGACTAAACTCAACCCACCTCATGCCTATTGGACCTTTCAGCTACCTCTGCTGCTGCACTTTTGGCCCTGACAGTAGCAGCAATGCCCACTGGATCTCTCCCAGATGGTACAAGTTCTTCATCTGTGCCAGACACTGACCAGCAGGGGCCATTACCATTACTTGTAGAAGTTTAAGCCACCACCTCATCTGGGGCTCCAGAGTCTGACAGCTCGCAGAAGAATGGCCCAAGATCTACTGCAGAGCTGTTTGGGAGAGGTTCCATGTTCCAAGATTTTCGGCAACAGGGCGACTTTCTAGAAGCTTGATTCTATCAAATATACAAAGATAAAGGTGTGGGGGGGGGATATGCTATATGTCGGATACCTCATCCATAAAATACATAACTGTTACGGTACCCCTATAGAAGCTACTGGATGTTGTGGTCCACCTGTCACCCTGCCCAGCCGGGCATTCACTTCCTCATGTACTCAGAGTCAATGAACAGTCCGTTGCTGTGTTTTTTATTTTTTTATTTTATTGAGGCGTTTAAACTTGGATGGGGTTGGGGATTTATGAGATGCCCAGAATATGATGAAACAGTCACTTTTTGGGACAAACTATGAACACTCCCTGTACAACTCCACACTCCTGCTGCACAAACCTGCATGCAGACCGTTACCTCCTTACTCTCTCCAGCACATCACTTCTCAGGCACAGCTAGCATGTGGTTAGGCCTTACTCTGGTTCCAGCCAGGCCTTGCAGAAATGCCTCTTGCAGGCAGGGACCGCCCGGCCCCGTAGTGTAGCCAGAAAAGGCTGAGTTGTTTAGTAACAGCTGTCTTTGGTGGACTACTGATCCCAGTCAGTCCTCTTCAGGCCCTGCCAGCCCTCCTGGCTGCAGCAACCCAAACTCCACTGACCATGACACCACAGTCCTCACTGGCTCTGAACCCATCTCAGATTGTCTCTCTCTCCCAATGCGCTCCAGTGTGCCTCCCAGCATTTCCAGGATGTGTGCCACTCACCAACCTCTGGTGGATCCCTCTTGGAGACTTTGCCTGGCAGTCAGACCTCTTGGAACATATAGCAAAGATTCACTGCTGTAGTTCTATTATTTAGCTTATATCATCCAATTAGAGTACTCCTTTCATGTTTTTATGATGTTTTTTAATACTTTGTAATGCAAATTTACTTTTTGTAAAAATGCGTGACCATTCCTTTCTGGTACCAGTAAAGCCTGCTAGGTTCTGTTTCTTTTTTGGTCAAACATTCAAAGAGTTGAATCTGAGAAGACACATCTAATCAAACCAAACTATGCCTACCCTATGGTGCATCAGGTCTCCAAGAGACACCTGGTTAAGGAGAAAAGGATCTAGCTCCAAGATTCTAACTTTTACCTTTGAGTTACAGTTTGTTCTGCTGTTGTAAATTTTTGTATTGTTGATTGCACTGTCTGCTTTGCACTTTCATGTCCAGTCTATTTAACACTTTCTATTTGTGCATAAATTATTCTGTGTATAGTCTGTATAGTGGTTGCAGCTGGGATGGGCGAGTGTAGGCAGGTTGAAATGTGTGTAGTTAGCCCAGCAGCCAATCCAGGCTGGGGAAGGAGTTAATCATGACCGGTTCAGTTCCTGGGCTTTTGGTTTTGGCAGGCCCACCAGTTATATAAAGAGAGGGGCCATTAAGACTGGAGCCATTCCAGAGGTGTGGAGACCCACCTGTGAGCACTAGGACGGTACTGAAGATACCGGGTGTCAGCATCCAAGTCATGGACAATGTCCATATGGACTCTCACCTCATGGAGGTAAGCATGGACCACTATGCTATCTTTGTTAGGTTTAGAAAAAGGACATTATTCATATTGTATTGCCATGATGCTTTTCTACAGTAAAGTTATATGAACTGTTCTGAGCCTGGTCTGAAGTTATTCAAAGGGGTGCATGCTGGACATGACATATTCCAAAGAACCTGGGTTTGTAATTGTACTATGGGGTATGAAATAACACTGCTATAAAAGGTTAACTTGACAAGACAAGGAAGAGGAGTCTGGTGGCCATGGTTAAGGAGGAGGAACAAGCTACAGCAACTGGTCGTTAAGGGTGGGACAAGTTGCTTTTCAGATGAATTCTGCAGTCCGCCTGGTCAATGCGAGTGTTACCCCACGTGTACAGGCACATGACTCCCAGCCCACAAGTGTATGGATTTTTGTAATTTGTACACTGGCTACAGCAAATGCTGCTCAGTCACAAATGCCCACCCCCACTTGGAAAGCTTTGCTTTTATTGTTTGTTTGGGTCACATGACTCCTATGCATGTTTGCTACGTTTTTAAAGATGCTGTAAAATTGTTAAACCACCTGAGGTGTAAAATGGGAGGCAGAGAGCAACAGTGACAAGGATAATTACAGAAATAGACAGACAAATATCTAATCAAACCTATAACTTGGAACATTAATGAAACACTACAAATGCTAACACCTACATACTACACCATATCCCCGACAGTCCCAGATTTTGTGGGAGTGTCCCACATTTTGACCTTACTCGCGCTGTCCTATGTGCAGGGGCTGTGTCCCGCAAAGTCTCTCCCCCAGAGGTAAGAGATCTGTACTGGAAGGAGAAAGTCTGTGCTGGAAGGTAGAGCTCTGTAGTGGAGAGGGAGTGTCTGTAGTAGTGCGGAGGAGGGTCTCTGCCCTAGTAGGGAGGGAGGAGATATTTACCTGAAAGGAGGTCTGTACTGGAAGAGTAGTTTGTACTGGTTGGGAGGTAGGGGGTTCATACTTAAGGGGAGTCTGTACTGATGAAGGGGGGGGGGGGGGGCTCTGAATTGGAGGAGGGGGTTTGTACTGTGGAGGGGTCTTTACTTATGATAAATCTTCCAGAACCAGGTGGGATTCTTATCAAAGCTGCTGTAGAAGTATCTGTGTAGCCAAGTGCTGTGCTACAACGCAACGGAGAAAGAGAATTTGCTATGTACATACTTTCCTCCCTCTATTGAGATGCTGATGTTGTGCTGTACTCTTCTCCAAACCCAAAAGGAGGAGGGCTAAGGTCAAGCGAGCCCAAAGACATTAAAGGAGTTGTAAACACTCAAGGTTTTTCACCTTAGTGCATTCTATGCATTAAGGTGAAAAACCTTCTGCGCTGTAGCTGCCCCTCAGAGCTCCCCTTTTTCTTACCTGAACCTGATCGTTCCAGCGACAACACAAGCCCAGCAGCTTCAGCCGCTGTCTTGGGTCCTCATTGGATAGATTGATAGCAGCAGGAGCCATTGGTTCCCGCTACTATCAATCAAATCCAGTGACACAGGAGCTGGGGACGGGGCCAAGTCCTGCTGTCTGTGTCAATGGATGAAGCAGCAGAACTTGGGAGCACGCCTGCACGGGTGCCCCCATGGAAAGCGTCTGTCCGTGGGGACACCTGATGAAGAGGAGGAGCCAGGAGCGCCACTGGGGCACCCCAGAAAAGCAGGATCGGGGCCGCTCTGTGCAAAACCCTTGCACAGAGCAGGTAAGTATGACATGTTTGTTATTTTACAAAAAAAAAAAGAACCTTTACGATCAGTTTAACCACTTCAGCCCCAGAAGGATTTACCCTCTTCCTGACCAGAGCACTTTTTGCGATTCGGCACTGCGTCGTTTTAACTGACAATTGCACGGTCGTGCGATGTTGTACCCAAACAAAATTGATGTCCTTTTTTTCCCACAAATAGAGCTTTCTTTTGGTGGTATTTGCGGGTTTTTATTTTTTGCGCTATAATCAAAAAAGTGCGACAATTTCGAAAAAAAAAAAACAATATTTTTTACTTTTTGCTATAATAAATATCCACAAAAAATTTAAAAAAAACTAATTTCTTCCTCAGTTTAGGCCGATATGTATTCTACATATTTTTGGTAAAAAAGATTGCAATAGGCGTATATTGATTGGTTTGCGCAAAAGTTATTGCGTCTACAAACTATGGGAATAGATTTAAGGCATTTTTAGTTATTTTTTTTACTAGTAATGGCGAAGATCTGCAATTTTTATCAAGACTGCGATATTGCAGCAGCCAGATCGGACACTTTTGACACTTTTTTTGGAACCAATGACATTTATACAGCGATCAGAGCTAAAAATAGCAATTGATTACTGTATAAATGTCACTGGCATGAAAGGGGTTAAACTGTAGGGGGAGATCAAGGGATTAAGTGTGTTCCCACACTGTGTTATAACTGTGCGGGGGCTGGGCTGGCCGGGGAATGACAGATCTAACTGAACATTAGATCTGTCATACGTCCCCTGACAGAACGGGGATCCGCCCTGTTTACACTGGCAGATCTCCGTTCTGCCTCTGTAACAGGCGATTGCGGGTTCGCCAGTGGACATCGAGTCCACCCGACCCACAGGCACGCTCGCACGCCGGCGGCAGCACGCTCCCTCCCACAACTGCGGCTGCATGAGCCACCATACAGCTACGGCGATTCACGCAGCAACGTGTCAACCTGCCGCTGTATTATGACGGCGGCCGGTCGGCAACTGGTTAAAGTGTTTGTAACCCCCCCGAAAAAAACTGATGATCCTGTTCCTTTAACCACTTCAGACCCGGAAGGATTTCCCACTTTAGGACCAGAGCACTTTTTACAATTCGGCGCTGCGTTGCTTTAACTGACAATTGCACGGTCGTGCGACGTTGTACCCAAACGAAATTTGCGTCCATTTCTGATCGCCGCTGTAAACAAAAGAAGAGCGACCATTTTGCAAAAAAAAACAAATTTCTTACTTTTTGCTAAAATTCAAATCCAAAAAAAAAAATATAAAAAAACATTTTTTTTCACCGTTTTTGGCCGATTTATATAATTCCTCATATTTGCGATAAAAAAAATTGCAATCGGCGTTTATTGATTGGTTTGCGCAAAAGTGGCTGCGTTTACGGATGGTGAGAATTCATTTCTGGGGTTTTTATTTTTTTTTTATTTTTTACTAGTAATGGCTGCGATCTGCGATTTTTAGCGGTAATGCGATATTGGGGCGGACATGTTGGACATTTTTGACACTTTTTTGGGACCAATGACATTTATTCAGCGATCAGAAATTTAAATGTCCACTGATTACTGTATAAATGTCATTGGCAGTGAAGGGGTTAACCTGCAGGGGGAGAGCTAGGGGTTAACAGTGTTCCCTGGGTGTGTTCTTACAGTGGGGGGGTTGGGCTAACATGGGCATGAGAGATCTAACTGATCGGCGGTTCCCCGTTCTTTCCCTGGAGTGCGGCGGGTGCGCGCGTGCGCCCCCTGGTGGCCAAATGCAAATCGCCACTTATTTACGGCGATTCGCGCAGGGCTCCCCCACTGCCGCCGTGAAAAGATGGCGCGTGGTGGGGAACTGGTTAAAGCATGCATAACAGCGCAATGCTTGTGCTGTGTAATTTGGCCCCTTCTATCACCTAAAAAACCTGGCTGATCCTGCCTGGCTATGCCATTCCCCCTGTAAACTGACCATGGTTTATCATGACTGCTGAGCCCTGACACTGTGGTCAGTTTACGTGCCTCTGTCAGCCGCAGCTATCTGCAGCTCTCCTCTGTCCTCCTCTTCCCCCTCCTCTCCCCCTGCACTCCCTGCCTGTCAGCTAGTCTGTGCCACTATGCTCCTTGCCCTTTCCCTTCCTGCTGCTATCATAACTGTACTACAAACATCCTATCCCCTCTGTTAGCTAACATTATCTGTCCTAGTGTCTGTGCTGAAAACAAAATGGTGATTATACCTTATATCAGAGCGCGTCCCAGCGCACAAGTGACTCCTAGGCTCTCTCTCCTCTCTCCTAACCTCCTTCCAGGTTGACATCAGCAGTGCTCTCCACTATAGCTGTCAGCTGGGCACAGAAGAGAGCCAGGGAGTTACTTGAGAGCCGGGAGATGCTCTGACATATGTTATAATCTGCTTTTTTTTTAAGCACAGTCACTAGGATAGATAATGTTAGCTAACAGAAGGGATGGGATGTTTGTAATACAGTGGCTTAACAACCACTTTAATAAAGAGCACCCAGAATCCTATGAGATGTAGTCCAAGATGGCAGAGATTCAACAGCCCTGTCAGCACTGCTATCTTTGCGCGTTCATCTTACCTTCTATTTCAGAAAAAATTACCAGAACGAGGCTGAGGGGGAACCCCTCCACTGAGAGAACTTGTCACTAGAGTTGAGCGAACACCTGGAAGTTCGGGTTCTGCTGGTCCGTCCGAACTTCGGGACAAAGTCCGGGTCCGGGTCCGGACGGAACCCGAACGATCGCACGGACAACGAACCCCATTGAAATCAATGGGGACCCGAACTTTTAGGCACAAAAATGGCTGTAGGAAAGTCCTGGAAAGCCCCAGAGGGCTGCAAAAGGAAGTAAAATGGGGGTAAGGGTAGGGCAAGTGCCCTACAAAAAAATGGGGACAGGGAAATAACTGTAAATATTTTTAAAAAAATAAAAACATAAAAAAAGCAAAAATGGAGGTGAATGTGGATCATCTTCAAACTGTGTCTGAAAAGTATTAATTAACGGTAGAAGCCATATAACTGTTCTAAAATCATCTTCAAACTAGGGCAAGTGCCCTACAAATAAATGGGGATAGGGA
>BLSH010434499.1:279755-298079 GCA_018402905.1 Glandirana rugosa
TCCCCCCCCCCCCCCCCGTGTGGCTCTGGGATTTTTGCTCACCGTTCTTGTGATCATTTTGACCCCACGGTGAGATCTTGTGTGGAGCCCCAGATCGAGGGAGATTATCAGTGGTCGTGTATGTCTTCCATTTTCTAATAATTGCTCCCACAATTAATTTCTTCACACCAAGCTGCTTACCTATTGCAGATTCAGTCTTCCCAGCCTCGTGCAGGTCTACAATTTTGTTTCTGGTGTCCTTTGACAGCTTTTTGGTCTTGGCCATAGTGGAGTTTGGAGTCTGACTGTTTGAGGTTGTGGACAGGTGCCTTTTATACTGATAACGAGTTCAAACAGGTGCCATTAATACAGGTAACACGTGGAGGACAGAGGAGCCTCTTAAAGAAGAAGTTACAGGTCTGTGAGAGCCAGAAATCTTGCTTTTTTGTAGGTGACCAAATACTTATTTTCCCCCATAATTTGCAAATAAATTCTTTAAAAATCAGACAATGTGATTTTCTGTATTTTTTTTCTCATTCTGTCTCTCATAGTTGAAGTGTACCTATGATGAAAATTACAGACCTCTCTCATCTTTTTTAGTGGGAGAACTTACAGTAATTCTGCCATAGGGTGAAGTGGTTAATAATAATAATAATAACAACACATTATTAAAGCTATGACTAAGCGCCAAAGAAGGCATGAAACGCGTTAGTTGCTTTTTATCAATTTTTATGCTGTTTATAGATTTTAACTCTTCATGATACAATAAAGGCATTTTAATGGAGTGCGGCTGTCCATTTTCCCTTTTTTTGCTAACACATTATTAAAGTGATTATAACGTCAAAAGGCTCCTTCTCCATTCCCCCTCTCTAAATACCTACCAGAGGTCTACATCAAGCCAGCCCTGTGCCTGCCTGCAGGTAGCATCTTCCTATAGGGGCACTCAGAGAAGAGGAGGGGAGGAGAATGCAATATCCTTGCACAGAGTAGTTAGGTAAAACTTTATTTTTATTTTAGTAAAATAAAAGAAATAAAAAACTTTACAAGTTAAATTCAAATATTTCCTCTGCAGTACTTTTTTCTGCTACTAGATGTCCTTGGTCTGATGACCAGCATATTTGAGCCCATTTTCTCCAGTCCAGGTTGTCCTGCACACACTCCTGTCCATGACTGGACAGTGAAAGGAGAAGTAGCACAGCAATAATCCCATCTCTCTGTCACTCTACATTCTCCTTCTATGGGCATGCATCTTGCCAGCACATGAACTGATTGGTTTCTTGCATTGCTTCTTCCTCAAATACTCCAGGTCTGCTGTGCATAGACTACAGGAGGCTGACACCAGGTGATATTCAGGTACTTAGATTGCTTGCATTTAAAACATATATTTAACTCCTTTCTCCCATTCTATCACTCTATATGACATGGTCAACATCAATCTAAAGGGTTTTTAATTATACTGTATCAGTAGATAAACTGCACCTCTGCACTGATTTTGTAATGGGTGTGTTTCCTCTTTTGTACTCAAAAATGTATTGAACAGAAAAAAAACATTTAATGATGTAATAATGATTACAGGGCTGCATTAAATTGTGCCCATATTATCTGCCTAAAATGTAGCTTCAAATTGGTTCTAAACCTCAGTCATGAAATCTGAGCAAAGCACATATATCTTTAGTGTTTACTTATCTATCTTTAAAGCTCTAAGTGTGGTCTCTCTGTGTTTCATTCCTCTGTTATCAGCATGAGTCGCTTCTGAGAAGTATTCCCGACACATGAGATACATTTGTGTCAGGAGGAGGGGGGGGGGCAAGCTCAGAATTGAGCTTGTCTATTCTCCAGAGTTCTTCTGTTGTGTGGAGGGGGTGTGTTCCTATCCTCCAATCAGCTCTCACACACTGTAAATGCAGCCTCTCTGCCCCCTCCTCTGTGCTGCTCACAGATGAAGAGAGATTTTTTAACACATATGCCCTTTTGAAGAGAAGACAGCAGATAAACAAGTAAACCTTATGTAGGAGGATTTGTTTTATCTCTGTGTATCATCTGAGGCTGTTCACATCACTGGCTATAGTAGAGGATTTACATCAAATTTAAAGTGATTGTAAAGGCTCGCTTTTTTTTTAAAATAACAAACATGTTATACTCACCTCCCCTGTGCAGTTGGATTTGCACAGAGCAGCCCAGATCCTCCTCTTCTCTGCTCCTGGCCCCTCCCTCTAGTGAGTGCCCCCTCAGCCAGCAGCTTGCTACTGGGGGCACCCAAGCTGAGTCAGAGCTCTGTGTATCCGTTAAGACACAGAGTCCTGACCCAGCCCCGCCCCCTCTCTCCCCTGATTGGCTGACTGACTTTGATTGACAGCCGTGGGAGACAATTGCGCCGCTGCTGTGTCTCTGCTAATCAGGAGGAGTGTCTGGGACAGCTAAGACATTTGTGGACATCCCTGCAGAGAGAAGAGGATCAGGTAAGGGATTAGGGGGGTGCTGGGGGCCTGCCACACACTGGGGGGCTGCCACACACAGAACGGTTTTTATCTTAATGTATACAATGCATTGAGATAAAAAACCTTCTGCCTTTACAACTCTTTTAACAATGCACAGTGGGAATCCTGTAGTTATCTTCCCCTTTCCCTCAGCACTAGAATGACTGTGGTTAGAAACAAGCAATAGTATTGCAATCTGTGACACAATGTGATACATGACCCCTGTCACTGGATATTTCAGAAACAAGCTGATTGGATGTTAAACTCACGTGCCAGCAGGCACTCCTGCCTTCAATTTGTTACTATTAGCCCACATTCACATTGGGCCGATCTCTAATCGCATGGCAAATTGGCCACTATTGCCAGCAATGGTACTGTCCGAATTGGTGCGGCATAGTAGTTCCTGTACTACTTTTGGCGACTTCTATAGCTAGCATTAGGTACCACACTTCACAGAGTGGTTTCCACTTGTATTTGCAAATGTACGCAATTCAAGCGTATTAAACCCAGAAGCAAAGATTTATTATACTGCAGCTTAACAATTCTTACATGTGATGGCTGCATTAGGCTTTCTTTCTTCTATTTTCATCTGGTGATCCAGTCAGTAACCCTGTTGTTGTTCAACAGAACAAGCTCTCCAGCAGAATGTACTGCATCTGTTACAGAGATGAGACAAACTATTTCTCACTGACAGGGTCCTCACAATGATCAGCTTTTATTTATTTATGTAAAACCTCTTTACCACAAAAAAAATGATGTAACTGATTATAAAGTATAAGCTGGAGTTTGGCTTCAATTTGTGTAGTATATTTAAATCTGCTAGTATAACACTCCCCTCCCCCAGACCGAATGCTGCTGTACAAATGTGCTTCCTGTGCTCAATTATCCAAATTGGGACACTCTAATACAGGTGGTGTATTACTGACCAGATCACCAGGTGGAAACAGAAGGAAAAAACTCTAAACCCTTCCACCCTGTCTGCTTTACTAATTCATCCAGATTGCAGATGCCCTAAGACAGGAAACCTGCTGCATACAGGATCACCGGGTGAAATAAAAGAAAAAAAGCCTTAAACAAGAAAACTGATGCACCAGATCTAATAATTATTAAGCTGAAATATATTAAATTATTGGTTTCTCATTTTAATACCACTTTTTTGTCGTAAATAGAGTTGAGCGAACCCGGACTGTAAAGTTCGGGTTCGTACCGGACTTTGGGGTGCCCGTGCCCCGAACCCGGACATTTGAGAAAAAGTCTGCTTTCGGGTTTGGTATGCGAATATTTTTCGCGCCTTTTCTATTGCTGCAGGGCAGCCAATCAACAAGCGTTTCACTCGTTTGCCATTAGAAGCCATCACAGCCATGCCTACTAATGGCATGGCTGTGATTGGCCAGTGCATCATGTGACCCAGACTATTTTTGGCGCCTGTTGAATAGCTGCAGGGCAGCCAATCAACAAGCGTTTCACTCGTTTGCCCTTAGAAGCCATCACAGCCATGCCTACTAATGGCATGGCTGTGATTGGCTAGTGCATCATGTGACCCAGCCTCTATATGAGCTGGAGTCACATAGTGCCGCGTGTCACATGCTCTCAGGCTAGTGTAGGCAGAGGATGCTACCGCCGCTGTGAGGGATAGATTACTGTTCTAATATCATCTCATCCTGCATTACAGACAGGTTCCTGGCGGTGCTGTGAGGCGAAAGATTAGCATTCTAAAACCATCTGATACTGGAGTAGGTACAGTTTCCTAGTGCTGTGAGGGAAAGAATAGCTTTGTAATATCATCTCATCCTGCATTACAGACAGGTTCCTGGCGGTGCTGTGAGGCGAAAGATTAGCATTCTAAAACCATCTGATACTGGAGTAGGTGCAGTTTCCTGGTGCTGTGAGGGACAGATTATTGTTCTAAAATCATCTCATACTGGTGTAGGGAGAGGTTCCTGCTGCTGGTGTGAAGGACAGATTATTGTTCTAAAATAATCTCATACTGCTATAGGGAGAGGTTCCTGCTGCTGGTGTGAGGGACAGATTAGTGTTCTAAAATCATCTCATACTGGTGTAGGGAGAGGTTCCTGCTGCTGGTGTGAAGGACGGATTAGTGTTCTAAAATCATCTCATACTGCTATAGGGAGAGGTTCCTGCTGCTGGTGTGAGGGATAAATTATTGTTCTAAAATCATCTCATACTGCTATAGGGAGAGGTTCCTACTGCTGCTGTGAGGGACAGATTACTGTTTTAAAATCATCTCATACTGCTATAGGGAGAGGTTCCTGCTGCTTGTGTGAGGGGCAGATTATTGTTCTAAAATCATCTCATACTGGCATAGGGAGAGGTTCCTGCTGCTGGTGTGAGGGACAGATTATTGTTCTAAAATCATCTCATACTGCTATAGGGAGAGGTTCCTGCTGCTGGTGTGAGGGACAGATTAGTGTTCTAAAATCATCTCATACTGCTATAGGGAGAGGTTCCTGCTGCTGCTGTGAGGGATAGATTATTGTTATAAAATCATCTCATACTGGTGTAGGGAGAGGTTCCTGCTGCTGGTGTGAGCGGTGTATTTCTTGTACAAAAATAAAAAGTGCGTCTGTGCGTGTATAATTTATTATTCTTTTTTTTTTGTATTAATAAATAGTGCTACATAGTACATTAGCACCTTGCTGTGCATTTCTTGCACAAAAATAAAAAGTGCATCTACATTGCTGGTTTAAAAAAAAAAAAGAATAATAATTTATTATTCTTTTTTTTATTATTAACAAACAGTGCTACATAGTACATTTGTGTCCAGAATGAGGAGAGCATCAAATAAGGGACGTGGTCGTGGTGCAGCTGGTGTTGGTGGTGTTGGTGAAGTTCCTTTTGCAAGGAGAGGACGTGGTCGATTTGTGCCAGCTACACGCACAAGTGAAACACCTTCCTCAGGTGCGAGTAGCCGACAGAACCTTCAACGCTATATGGTAGGCCCGAATGCCGCTCAACAAATGATGAGGCCAGAACAAGTACAGGCGCTAGTAGATTGGGTGGCTGACAATGCCTCCAGTTCCTTCACATTGTCTCCCACCCGGTCCCTTGATGAAAGCTTAGAGTTGGCACCTGAACCCCATGGCCATCTGTCTTTCACCTCAGCCCCTTGTAAATCAGCCAAGCAGTCTGAGCCCCAAGTCATGCAGCAGTCTCTTATGCTTTTTGATGACTCTGCTGGTGTGCTTTCGGTGTGCCATCCACATAGCCCTGCCCCAGAAGTGGAAGACATTGAGTGCACCGATGCCCAACCACTTCTGTTGCAGGATGTTGACATGGAAACACCACCGCAGCACGTCTCGTCTGATGATGACGAAACACAGGTGCCAACTGCTGCGGCTTTCCACAGTGTGCAGACTGACAAGGAGGGCAGTGGTGAAGGGTGGGTGGAAGATGATGTGGAGGAGAATGATGAGGTCCTAGACCCCACATGGAATGAAGGTCATGCGAGTGACGTGTGCAGTTTGGAGGAAGAGGTGGTGGTTGCACAGAGGCACCAGCACAGCAAAAGAGGAAGCAGGTTGCCAAAGCGGAGCGATCGTCCCCTAGACAGTACGCCTGCTACTACCCACCACACCCAGGGACCTAGCACACCAAAGGCAGCTCAAAGGCGTTCCCCGGCGTGGCAGTTCTTCAGACAATGAGCTGACGACCTGAAGAGAGGCATAAATGTTCTAAACCTGAGCACAACCTGCATGACCAGGTATCTAAATTCAAAGCACGAGCTGCAGTGGAATAAGTGCCTCAAAATCCAAGAAAGGTCTAGGCCTCCTCCTGCTTCCTCTTCTGCTGCTGCTTCGGCCTCTTCCTCCACCTCTACAGTGCTAGTGTCACCTGCCACCCAGCAAACAGACAATGTGACAGCAACGCCACCATGTCCGCCACCGTCCCCAAGCATTTCCACACCATGGTCCCATGGAAGCTTACAGCTCTCCATCTCCCAAACACTGGAGAGAAAGAGGAAGTAACCCCCTACCCACCCGCGATCCCTGGCCCTGAATGCCAGCATTTCAAAATTCCTGGCCTTTGAAATGCTGTCATTCCGTCTGGTGGACACGGACAGTTTTAAAAACCTGATAGCGGTGTCTGTCCCACAGTATGTGGTTCACAGCCACCATTACTTTTACAGGGGAGCCATCCTTTCCCTGCACAAACAAGTCAGGGGCGAGATCAAGTGTGCACTGCACAACGCCATCTGTGGCAAGGTCCACACAACCACTGATACGTGGACCAGTAAGCACGGGCAGGGACACTATATCTCGCTAACTGCACACTGGACAAATGTAGTGGTGGGTGGGCCTGAGGCGGCTAGCCATTTGGCGCATGTCCTTCTGCCACCGAGGATTGCAGGGCATTTCTCTTTGACTCCTGTTGCCTCCTCCTCCTACTCCGCTTCCTCCTCCTCTACCACCTCCTCATCCGCTCAGCGTAACACCTTCACCACCATCTTCAGCACATCCAGGGGGAAATGACAGCAGGCTGTTCTAAAACTGATATGTTTGCAGGATAAACCCCACACTGCGCAGCAGCTGTGGATGGGCATTGAACAACAGACCGATGAGTGGTTGTTGCCACTGAGCCTCAAGCCTGGCCTAGAGGTGTGCGATAATGGGCGAAATCTTATAGCAGCTCTGGGCCTAGCCGGTTTGACGCACATCCCTTGCCTGGCGCATGTGCTGAATTTGGTGGTGCAGAAATTTCTAAAAGACTACCCGGATATGTCAGAGCTGCTGCAGAAAGTGTTGTCTGTGCACGCTTTCTGCGTTCTCACCCTGCTGCTGCTCGCCTGTCTGCGCTGCAGTGGAACTTGAGGCATTCCCGCTCACCGCCTCCTATGCGACGTGCCCATAAGGTGGAACTCCACCTTGCACATGCTGGAGAGACTGTGAGAGCAGCAGCAGCAGGCAATAGTGAAGTTTCAGCTGCAGCACGCACGAGTCAGTCGCTCCGCGGAACAGCACCACTTCACCACCAACGAGTGGGCCTCCATGCGAGACCTGTGCTGATGACGCTGTTCTCAGTGTTAATATCCCACTTCTATGTCTCCTTGAAAAAACACTTCGGGCGATGATGGAAGAGGAAGGGGGGTAATTTCCAAGGTTATCAGGCCAGTCATTCACAAGTGGCTCGGAGGGTGGGTTCCTGCACCAGCATAGGCCAGGTAAAAAGTTTTCAAGCCAGGGCACAGTTCTGGAGGACGAGGATGATGATGAGGAGGAGGAGGAACCGTGTTCACAGCAGGGTGGCACCCAACGCAGCTCGTTGGCATCACTGGAGTGTGGCTGGGGGAATACGGAGGACACAGATGATACACCTCCTACAGAGGACAGCTTGTCTTTGCCTCTGGGCAGCCTGGCACACATGAGCGACTACATGCTGCAGTGCCTGCTCAATGACAGCCGAGTTGCCCACATTTTAACTTGTGCTGATTACTGGGTGGCCACCCTGCTGGATCACCGTTACAAGGACAACATGCCGTCCTTAATTCCCTCACTGGAGCGTGATCGGAAGATGCGCGACTACAAGCGCACGCTGGTAGACGCGCTGCTGAGGGCATTCCCAAATGAAACCAGGGGCTCAGTGGAAGCACAAGGCGAAGGCAGAGGAGGAGGAAGAGGTCGCCAACGCAGCTGTGGCACCGCCAGCAGCTCAGAAGGCAGGGTTAGTATGGCCGAAATGTGGAAAAGCTTTGTCAGCAGCACGCCACAACAAACAGCACCACCCGCTGATAGGCAACGTCTTAGCAGGAGGCAGCATTTCAGCAACATGGTGGAACGGTATGTGTGCACACGCCTACACGTACTGACTGATGGGTCTGCCCCATTCAACTTCTGGGTCTTTAAATTGGGCACATGGCCTGAGCTTGCCCTTTATGCCTTGGAGGTGCTGGTCTGCCCTGCAGCCAGTGTATTGTCTGAACTTGTGTCTAGCACGGCAGGGGGCGTTATCACAGACAAGCACAGCCACCTGTCCACAGCCAACGTGGACAAGCTAACGTTTATTAAAATGAACCAGGCATGGATCCCACAAGACTTGTCTGTACCTTGTGCAGAATAGACATTTAGACCTGCCTCACACAGCCATTGGTATACTTGTTTTTTTTTTAATATGTCTCAATATTTTGGGGGCTACCCCAATTAGAAAAAAAAAAAACTTAAAACAGTGTTGGCTACTTCCTCCTCCTCCACCGCCACTTCCACCTACACCGCCACGGTCACCACCTCCTCAACCTCTAGGCTCCTACTCCACATCCACCTCCTCCTCACATTTTTTATTTTTTTTATGTGATTTTAAGTTATTTCCCTATCCACATTTGTTTGCAGGCACTTGTCCTACTCTTACCCCCATTTTGTTTCCTTTTGCAGCCCTCTAGCCCTTTCCAGGGCTGTTTTACAGCCATTTTTGTGCCCAAAGGTTCGGGTCACCATTGACTTTGATGGGGTTCGGGGTCAAGTTCGGATCAAGTTCGGTGCCAAACCCGAACTTTTTTGCAAAGTTCGGCCGAACTCGCCGATCCCGAACAACTCTAGTCGTAAATTTTGAAACCAGTGTAGATTTTTCTTTTTTGCTGTCTAGCTGGGAATCAAGCTAGGATTTTTTTTTTGGCACTGTATAATTCTGTCGATTCATAGCCTGTTCCTGTGCACTTTACGTTAAAAAGTTACCAATTAATTATAAGTGGTTGCCATTTTGTTTTACTCACAGACCTGCAAACAGATCAGCAGGTGCAGCAGGTCGTAAAAAACAAGTTTCTTTTACAATATCATTGGGATAAATAAGTTCTAAGGTGGTGCTTTTTTAAAGAAAGCACTTGGGGCTCAAGTCTTTAGGAAAGAAATTCTACCGCTGAGCAGTAAAGGTCTTGACTTGAGTACTTATGCTGCTGCTGACCTATTGTCTTCTGGGTCACTATTTTACAGATCTGCTACCCTCTATTGTCTAAATTTGTAAATGCCTGTAAAAATATTTTCTGTATGCACATCCTGTCCCTGGGTTGTTGGCTTTGAAACCCCAGAAAGAGGAAATGGAGAGTCCCAGCCACGTTCATGCTGCTAAACCCCAAGCCAGATGGGTCTATCATGCAAGTATTCCTATGATCTAATAGTTTAAATGCAGCTGCTGAGTGTACAGTATATCCAAATCCTTGTGACAGAGTTTCTCTGGCCTGGCCTTTTTATTATATATAGGTCTGTGCCACTGCTTATGTAGTGGCCACCTTGCTGTATATTAGTAGGTGGACCAGTTGATTGCAATAGAGTTCATATACAGCTCTTGTTCTTTTAGATAACCCTGTCCCTTCTGGTCTAGGATTCTATAGCTACAACATGTAATTTTAGCTTAGGGCTTGATAACCAACATAGGCTAGAGCCAATTAAGGCTTCCAATGGCCACATCAGGATCATAGGCTTAGATGTCCAAGTATGTCAGATTAAACTTGTAGCGGTTTCCCTGAACTCCTGAGGTCTGGTGGTGACCCCCAGAGTCAGAGAGAGCTGCTGTTCCTTCTCAGGGTGCAGGTTACTAGGCATGGTGGGTGTAGTGCAAGATGGAAAGATGGGCAGCAGTTACATAGTTACATAGTTAGTGAGGTTGAAAAAAGACTCGAGTCCATCAAGTTCAACCCATGTGTGTGCTTTCATGTCAGTATTACATTGTATATCCCTCAATGCTTTGGTCCCTTAGGTGTGCATCTAGTAGTTTTTTGAATGTATGTACACTCACGGCAGAGACCACTGCTTGTGGAAGAGAATTCCACATTCTCACTGCTCTTACCGTAAAGAAACCTCTACGCACTTTAAGGTTAAATGGCCTTTCCTCTATTCTTAGTGAATGGCCGCGTGTCTTTGTGTACTCCCTTGCACTGAATAGTTTTGTCCTTATAGCGGGGTCACCAGTACAATATTTGTACATTAAAATCATATCCCCTCTCAAGCGTCTCTTCTCCAGAGAGAATAAGTTCAGTGCTTGTAATCTTTCCCCATAACTAAGGTCTTCCAATCCCTTAATTAGCTTTGTGGCTCTTCTCTGAACCCTTTCCAATACCTGGACATCCTTCCTGAGGACCGGCGTCCAGAACTGGACGGCGTACTCCAGGTGTGGCTTCACCAGAGACTTGTATAATGGGAGAATTATTGATTTATCCCTGAAGTTAATTCCTTTCTTTATGCATGCCAACACTTTGTTAGCTTTGCTTGCAGCAGCTTGGCATTGCATGCCACTGCTGAGCCTATTCTCCACCAGGACCCCTAGGTCTTTTTCCATCCTAGTTTCCCCCAGGGGCTCCCCCTCTAGTGAGTAGTTAGCGTTCAGGTTCTTGGTACCCAAATGCATTATCTTACATTTTTCTACGTTAAAACTCATTTGCCATTTGATGCCCACCCCAATAATTTGTTCAGATCTTCTTGCAAAGTTTCCACATCCTGTGGAGAGTTTATTGCCCTGCTTATCTTTGTATCATCTGCAAATATTGAGATTGAGCTCTTCACCCCGTCCTCCAAATCATTTATGAATAAATTGAAAAGGATTGGTCCCAGGACAGAACCTTGGGGAACCCCACTTTCTACACCAGACCATTCTGAGTATTCCCCATTTATCACCACCCTCTGGACTCTCCCCTGCAGCCAGTTTTCAATCCAGGTACTCACCCTTTGATCCATGTTGAGGGACCTTAGTTTATGGGGAACTGTATCAAATGCCTTCGCAAAATCGAGGTACACCACGTCCACAGGCCTTCCTTTATCTAGGTGGCAGCTCACCTCCTCATAGAAGGTTAATAGATTGGTTTGGCAAGAGCGATTCTTCATGAACCCATGTTGATTACCGCTAATGATACCGTTCTCATTACAATAATCATGTATATTATCCCTTATTATTCCCTCCAAGAGCTTGCATGTTATTGATGTTAAGCTAACTGGTCTGTAATTCCCAGGGATATATCTTGGTCCTTTTTTATATATTGGTACCACATTGGCTTTCCTCCAGTCAGCTGGTATCATACCAGTCAGAAAACTGCTCTTAAAGATTAGGTACAAGGGTCTGGCAATAACTTCGCTGAGTTCCTTAAGGACCCTTGGGTGTAAGTCATCTGGGCCCGGTGACTTATTGGTGTTCAGTTTTTCAAGCCTATTCCTGATTTCACCCTCAGTCAGCCACAAGGGTGCTTCCTGTGAGGTGACATGAGGACCAGCATTGTAGTTCTGAATAATTGATCCCTCCGTTTCCTTTGTGAATACTGAGGAGAAAAATGAGTTCAACACCTTTGCCATTTCTCCATCCTCTGTAACCAAAATACCTTCATCATTCTTTATTGGGCCAATATGATCTGACCACCCTCTCTTACTGTTTATATACTTAAAGATTTTTTTGGGATTCTTTTTACTTTCCTCAGCTATGTGTCTTTCATGTTCAATCTTAGCTGCTCTGATTGCCCCTTTGCATTCCTTATTGCATACTTTGTAGTACTTAAAATCTGACTGAGATCCCTCCTCCTTGTATTTTTTGAAGGCCTTCTTCAAAGCAGTGACTTTTTAAAATTAACAAAGAGAGTTTTATTTCTCTTAACAGGAAATGTGGAAGAGAGGGTTAGGGCACAGGACACCCTTAGGCAAATGCAATAGCAAACTTGGCAGGCTCCTTGGATAAAAATAGAACTAGGCAGACAGCAATTCAAAAAAGGGTATTTAAGCTGAATGCAGCAATCTGTATCTTGTAGTAACTGCTGTCTCCTATAGCAACAACGTCACTCACAGTATCCCACTGTAGATCCTCAAGCTCAGCTCACAGTATCCCACTAGACTTCTTGGACTCTCAGCTACCTGCTGGATCCCTCAAGCTCAACTCACAGCTACCCACGGGATTCTTAAAGCTTTACTCACAGCTACGCACTGTACGTCTTGGATGAATTCTCTCCTGAAGCTTTCCCAACACTTCACAGTCCCGGCTGATGAAGAGTCTGCTCTGGTACTCCTCCAGGACTTTATCCCTTTGACACCTGCCTCCGGCAACAAGAGTGGTTGATCCTCTAACAACTTCCTCTCCTATGCCCCCTGACAGTGATCTGGCTCCCCTCAGGCTGAGCCCTTTTACACGTGGCTAGGCCTCAGGCTTCAGGCCTACACCTCAGCTGCTGCTCCATACACACCCATCCAGGCCACAGCTCTGGTGGAAAGAACCCCAATCACCTGACTCTCTCCGAATAAATAGACTATCCCAGCAGCCTCAGTGACCAAAGAAACTCCTGCTGATTGGCTGAGAAAGCACATTCACTCATAACCGTAATTAACTGTAATCTATCATACTAGTGGCAGAGGTAACAGTGCCACCTATTGACAAATGAGACAGTTCCATTCAAGCTTAGGAGAAAACCATTTAATCAAACTACAAATTAGCCAGGCTAGTTACCAACTAGCACAACTAAATTTACTAGCAGCCCTGTTTAAAACCAGGGTGCTACAGACTCTGTTAGGGGGGGACTAAGGTGCAGAGCAGATAGACTGACTCTGAGTTCCAGTGCTACAGTCCCAGTGCCACAACTAATTCTTGCCAGTGAGAAGCTCCATTCCAGGCTGGTTGAACAACATGTGGATGACCCCCCCCCCCCCCCGTGACCGCTGATCTTGACTTCAAGTCTCTGATAGAATGACAGATGCCACCTCATCCACAGGGGCTTCTGCAGCTGGACTTTGCCACATGTATGAATGAGCCCTTAGGCTGCTTTCACACTGCTCCATTGCAAAAAAAAAAAACTTTTGCCTCAGTTCCTCATGCATTTTGCACCTGTGAAAAAAAAAGGGCATGACTCAAAAAACGTGACGGCGGGTGCATTTTTGCTGCATTTTTGCTGCATTTTTCAATTCATTTCAATGGGAGGGTGTATTTTTTTTACTGCACCAAACATGCACCAAAAATGCAACATGCAGGACTTTTAAAAATGCAACTGACCAGTGTGAATAGCTCCATAGGATTTTATGGTCATTACATTTTATTTTACTTTTGGTGTGGTAAAAACAGAAGAAACATCAGTGTAAAAGCATCCTTATAGAGCTGTATTTATGAGCCTGAAGAAAAGCAAAAGGAAACAAAAACAAGATCAAAGCACTGATAGTAACAGGAAATATATACAGTGCCTTGAAAAAATGTTCATACCCCTTCACATTTTCCACCTTTTGCCTTGTTACAACCAAAAACGTAAATGTATTTTATTGGGATTCTATGTGATAGACCAACACAAAGTGGCACATAATTGTGAAGTGGAAGAAAAATGATAAATGGTTTTCAATTTTTTTTTACAAATAATTATGTACAAAGTGTGACGTGCATTTGTATTCAGCTCCCCCGAGTCAATACTTTGTACTTTCACTGCAATTACAGCTGCAAGTCATTTTGGGGATGTGAACAGCATTTTCAAGTCTTGCCACAGATTCTCAAATGGATTTAGGTCCGGACTTTGACTGGACTATTCTATCACATGAATATGCTTTGATCTAAGCCATTCCATTGTAGCTCTGGCTGTATGTTTAGGGTCGTTGTCCTGCTGGAAGGTGAACCTCTGCCCCGGTCTCAAGTCTTTTGCAGACTCTAACAGGTTTTCTTCTAAGATTGCCCTGTATTTGGCTCCATCCATCTTCCTATCAACTCAGACCAGCTTCCCTGTCCCTGCTGAAGAAAAGCATCCTCATAACATGATGCCGCCATCACCATGTTTCACGGTGGGGATGATGTGTTCAGGGTGATGTGCAGTGTTAGTTTTTTGTTTTTAGGCCAAAAAGTTCAATTTTGGTCTCATCTGACCAGAGCACCTTCTTCCACGTTTGCTGTGTCCCCCGCATGGCTTCTCGCAAACTGCAAATGGGCTTTCTTTCAACAATGGCTTTCTTCTTGCCACTCTTCCATAATAATTTGTTGTTTATTTGATATTAGTTATATATTTATTTACATCGAGCACTTTAAGTAGAATCTAAAGTAATGATTAAGTGAATGGCACAGTTAATGATACTGCGCAGCCTAATCTTCTTCTTAAAATATATGTGGAAATCCCACCATAAAGTGAATCTCAAATGTGAGACGCAAATATGTGCCACAATATTAAATAAATCAATAATACACAATTGTGCATAAATACATGTTCTAAACTCTCATGCCAATAGTCCTTAAAACATGAAAAACATGAACAGATTATATTGAAATAATTAGGGGGAGGGATCACATCAATGCTGCTGCTGCCTCTTCTGCTTCTCAGAAGCAGAAGAGGCAGCAGCAGCATTGATGTGATCCCTCCCTCTCCCCAGGAAGTGGAAAGGGCTGAGCTGTTCCTGGGGACTGCACATTTCATTCACAGTGCTGTGTGCAAAGTGTAGATCATTGCTGTGCTTCCTCCAGCCTGCACAGAGCCAGGACTCAGGAATACGGGTCATCACTAGACCTCTTCAGGAATTACCAAACCCGATTCAAGACCAGACTGTTTATAAGCCTCATATCTGAGTGTTATGCGGGTGGACTCACTACTGGTGGAACTCAGCCGCGATCAGAGGGTGGAGAAAGGAGAAACGTAGAGGACGGGTCTTAAAGGAGAAGGACACTTAATAAGTTGCTTGATGACGAATATGGGCATTTTGTTTTGGTCATTGAGGTGAGAGTTCTGTGAGCACGGGATGGGGAAAACAGCACCCACCCAGTAGTCTTTTTGGTGGCGTGCTACACGTACCCCCCAAATCGGCTCCTTCTGCATGAGTGAAGCACTTCAAAAGTTTTTTGAGCACGGATTGCACTAAATCACTTTGGATTATGATCTCTTATGTTCTTTCAAGGGACTTTGTGAGAGACATTTAATATAAAGGAAGGGAGCGATTATTTCAATATTATCTGTTCATGTTTTAAGGACTATTGGCATGGGAGTTTAGAACATGTATTTATGCACAATTGTGTATTATTGATTTATTTAATATTTTGGCACATATTTGCGTCTCACATATATTTTAAGAAGAAGATTAGGCTGCGAAGTATCATTAACTGTACCATTCACTTAATATACTGTGTTGTATATCAGGTATTTCTGCAACCTATATATATATTCAAATATTACTTTATGGATATTTGATGTTTTTACACGTATTTTTAATATATTCACTTGTTTATTAATAGCAGCGCGAGAGCTTACTCACTCAATGATTAAGTGCACGTAAGGTGCAAGAAACGCATCTCAATAAAGGACATTGGACCCTATGGTGGTGTGCGGCCATTTTCTTTTTCTCTTGCATGTACGGTTGCGAGCCGGGGCGAGCACCCACCTGGATCCACTGGGCAGTTCCATTTTCACCTACAGCGGTGAGCCTTCTTTGAAAAAGTAGAATATAATATCAGAGATCTTTTTGCACAATTGTTTATTGTTCATTTAATAGAGCAAGGTCTATAACTTTTCTTCATACCTGGATACCTGTACCATGTGATTAGCTGTAGCCAATCACAGATCACAACCAGCTTTACCAATTGTTTATTGCGTCATTATGAGCAGCATACATTATAGGCAGCAACAGTGTAAAAAAAAAATCAGATCACCCCTCCCTCCAGAGTAGTAGAGTGAAACTGAGCTACTCTGATGACAAGATGTAAAAAAAAGTAAAAAAATCGACCAAAAAATTACCAATTTTATTTTACATACTGTCACCAGTCAGATCACGGCCACACCAGTCATATGATGATGTTGTACTGCACTGGTGACAGTATGTATTCTGACTCCTAACTGTTGTAATGGCGACTTATCCCTTGTTGAGACCTCTATGCCTGGCCTGTATAAGCAGATATGATCACCGCAGACAGTTCTTATCAGATAGTGACTCACCAATTACCGATTTCTTCCATGAGCGTTTATTCATTGGAATAGCAGGTACAGCATACAACAAATGTGACAGATGGTCGAAAGATGGTAACTGCAGATCAAAACATAGTAATGTGTCCTAGGATGCGAGTAGATTGAGTGAGACCTTCTAGCGTGTGGCCATATTCTTTACCTCATGAGAGAGAGGACACAGGAAGAGGAAGTAGTATAGCAGAGTGCACCAGGAACAGGAAGTTACAAAGAAGAGTGAACTAGGAAGAGGAAGTTAGCTCACAGAGGATGGGAGGTACACACTTAGAAAATACAATAGAAAGGTGTAATATCCAAAAGAACCACAAGATGGCATTGTAATAACCAACTATAAAAACATTACTATAGCTGCATATTTATGTTACATGGAAATCATGTAACAGAACAGTATGTAAAAAATTTAAAAAATTGTGAAAAAAACCCACACATTTTATTTAATTTCTTCATTTTCCAAAAACCTGTGAAAAAAAAATTACAACTTCAAAAAACTATCATGCCTCTTACTAAATACCTTGGACTGTCTACTTTCCAAAAGGGGGTCTTTTGGGGGATATTTGTATTGTCCTGGCATTTTGGGGATTCAAGAATTGAGGCAGTCAGTACATTAGGATTAATCAATTTTCAAAAATATATATACCATAGTTTGTAGACGCTATAACTTTCACACAACTAATTAATATGCACTTATTGGGATTTTTTTTTTTACCAAAGACATGTAGCAGAATACATTTGGCTCAAATTTAGTAAGAAATTTGGTTTTATTGGATATGTTTTATAATAGAAAGTAGAAAATATCTTTATTTTTTAACCACTTCCCGACCGCGCTATAGACAAAAGACGTCCACAGCGCGGTCGGGTTATTCTGAGAGGACGTCCATGGACGTCCTCCAGAATCACGCTTCCCGTGCGCCCCCTGGGGCGCGCACACGGGAACATCTGTGACCGTCGGGTCCGGGGGACCCGACTGATCACGGATCACGGTGAATGGCCGCTGCGAGCGGCCTTTCACCACGTGATCGCGCCGTCCAATGACGGCGCAATCACATGTCAACAAGCCGGCGCTTCCGCCGGCTTTTCTCTCTCCTCTCCGCACCGATCGGTTCATTGTGAGAGGAGAGAGGGGGGAGGAAAGACGTGTGCAGTGCTGTGGGCGATGTGTACTGCCCACAGCACTGCTATGTGACAGGAATGCACCCCCACCATCCATCAATCACCCACCCAGCCATCCACCCCATCCATCCACACCCCCCATTCTTAGCCCATCCATGCTCAGCCACCCATCCATCAATCCATCTATCCTCACACAGCCATGCTCACCCATCCATCCATGCTCACCCATCCATCCATCCATGCTCACCCATCGATCCATGCTCACCCATCCATCCATCCATGCTCACCCACCCAACCGTACTCACTTAGCCATCCATCCATGCTCACCCATCCATCCATCCATGCTCACCCACCCAGCATCCATCCATGCTCACCCACCCAGCCGTGCTCACCCATCCATCCGTGCTCACCCATCCATCCGTGCTCACCCA
This sequence comes from Glandirana rugosa, assembly GCA_018402905.1. Classification (NCBI taxonomy): domain Eukaryota; kingdom Metazoa; phylum Chordata; class Amphibia; order Anura; family Ranidae; genus Glandirana; species Glandirana rugosa. The sequence goes on from BLSH010434499.1 coordinate 297,635, forward strand.
CCCATCCGTGCTCAGTCATCCCCATCCGTGCCCAGTCATCCCCATCCGTGGCTCATCATCTCCATCCGTGGCTCATCATCCCCATCCGTGGCTCATCCATCCCCATCCGTGGCTCATCCATCCCCCATCCGTGGCTCATCCATCCCCCATCCATGGCTCATTTGTGCTTCATTTATGCTCATCCATACCACATCAGTTCTCATCCGTGACACATCCATGCCACTACAGTGCCCATCCGTGCCACTACAGTGCCCATCTGTGCCACTACAGTGCCCATTCGTGCCACTACAGTGCTCAAACTTGCCACTACACTGCCCACTCATGCCACTACACTGCCCACCCGTGCCACTACACTGCCCACCCGTGCCACTACACTGCTCATCCGTGCCACTACACTGCCCGTCTGTGCCACTACAGTGCCTATCTATGCCACCACAGTGCCTCA